>JAJTUV010000145.1:100000-472500 GCA_021653895.1 Mastomys natalensis
CTGCAGAGCAGCAAATGCTCCCAGTGCCCAGCCATCTCTCTGGCCCAAGGAAAATGGTCTTTGAACAAATCAAATGAACCAATGTTGCTTATGAAGACGAGTGCATAGAAAGTAACAAAGACATTAACAAGCTAAAGTCTAAGAATACTAAATAGATTCATGGGAAACCTTAACTAAAATTCTAGGAGGGATCAAGATAAAGAAATAAGGCACCACGTGTGGTTATATCAACATGACCACATTGATCAATCAGACATTCTAGGAGTGTAGAAACAGCACCTGGTAGAAGACAATAGCTGCTAGAAGAAATCAACAAAGAAGCACTTCAAGAAATTACAGGATGCAAAGGTCTGCCTAAGAGTAATGAAATGTCAAATGGGTAGAATAACAATAGAAAATTGCCATCTGGAGAACAGGACGGGTCCTGTTGTATTTGGTATGATTGCATTTGTATTTAATGTCACCCACAAGAGTAACAAAAGCAACAGCACTGAAATAAGTGCTTGTCAAACAGGCATGAGAACATGAGTTTAATACATGGCAGCCCTGTAAACATGTGCCCAGACATAAGGGTATGTATTTGTAATGCAAGAGATGAGGAGGAAGAGACAGGAGGATCCCTGGGGTCTGCTGACCAGCCAGCGGGGCCTAAAAGCAGCAATCCCCAGGTCCCTGTGAAAGACTTTGTCCCAAAAAATAAACAAATAAGAAGGAAAGAGAGAAAGAAAGAGCAGGAGGAGAAAGAAGAGGAGGAAGAAGAGGAGGAGGCAGAGCTAGACACAGTGATGCACACATTTAATCCTAGCACTCCAGAAGCAGAGGCATGATCTATATGGATCCCAAACCAGCCTAGAGCTACACAGTGAGACTCAGTCTCAAAATTAAACAGTATCATTCTAAGTCACAAAAATCAAGACAAAGAACCATGACAGTCATATCAATGCTACAAATAGAGTCCCAAAATGTCCTATGTAAGTAGAACTAGCTAAGGCACAATTAGTTCAATATATGCAAATAATGGTTCTTTCGGCAGATAGTGACAGATGATGTTGGAAAAAGGAAAGAAATAATGGAACGAAGGAAGAAAACCCCACAACACATTTAAATAATAATTCTAGAAATCTTACAAAAATGTATTCAAAATGACCAATCATAAATAAGAAATGTTGCTGGGCAGTGGTGGTGCACGCCTTTAATCCCAGCACTTGGGAGGCAGAGACAGGCAGATTTCTGAGTTTGAGGCCAGCCTGGTCTACAGAGTGAGTTCCAGGACAGCCAGGGCTACACAAAAAAACCTGTCTCAAAAAACCAAAAAAAAAAAAAAAAGAAAAGAAAGAAAGAAAAAAGAAATAAGAAATGCAAGCCTAGAAACTTCTAGAAGACAACATAGAAGACAAACTAGGTGATGGTAGGTTTGGTAATGAGCTTTGAGATCAGCCCTGTGGTAACTGTTACCTTTGAGAACCAAGGGGGTGATTAAGGAAGAGACAGCACCACAAGAAGCAGTGAAACAAATTATCTTTATTGGAAAGACTTTTAGTTGGGGTTGTTGCCCACCCAGCACGAGACATTCCAGAGACTTTGTAACAAGGACATCATGCAGAAGGGAAATGAGAGAGGAAACTCAGAGTAGGAGATAGAGATGTTGGAGAGAGGCCTCTGTCTAGGAGAAGCCCCTTAGCAAAAGGTTGAAGGTCACAGGGGCAGAGAGCATCAGAGGGCAGCAAAGGTTTGTGGTCATTCACAGCTGGTTTCCTTTTGGTAATGGTTAGCAGATGTGGTGGGTGGCTTCACAGGGCACGCAAAGTCAGAAAGTAAGCACTTACAAAAGCTCATTTGTGTGCAGGTAAAGCAACTGGGTGCTTAAGAATTTGTGGTTAGTTATCTGTGGGTTTGGGGTTAACAGTCCTAGCCTGATGTGAGAAACAACGTAGAACATTTCAAATAGACTCAAGGGCCATTGTTAGTCTATTTATCAAAGAGTCTTTAAAAACTCAAGTCATGGGGGAAAATGCTTGATAACTGGATCTTAATAAAATGTTCTGCTTTTCGGGAGACAGTGTAAAAAGATGGAAGAGGAAAATCCACAGACCAGGAGAAAACATTTCACGCAAACTACAAAAACCAAAACATTAAAGCTTTCTGTGCTTTACAATCATTGTTTTGTAATTACAAAAGTGCTTGAGAAGAAAAGCTTGTTAACTAAGAAAAAGATACAGTGCACATATGAGTGACCACAGGAAGAAAATGATAGCCATGACCCACAGGGCTCTCAAGGGCGCAGCTGAGGAAGCATCATGCTTCAAACCGGGGACTCTGCCTACACTGGTTAGCAATAATTACATGTAAAGGATACTAGCTGAGCCCCTGGAAAAGCCTGTGATCCCAGGCAGGCAAGAGGATCACAAATTCAATGCCTATTTGTGCTTAGAGTTCAAGCTAGCTAATGAAACTTAGCAAGAACCTGTAAAAAGAGGGTTGGGAATATAGCTCTGTCATAGACTACCGCCTAGTACATTCCTTGATTCGATACTCAGTATTGGAAGAGGGGAGAATAAAGGGATGGACAGAGGGAGGGAAAGAGGGAAGGAGGGAGGGAGGGAGGGAGGGAGGGAGGGAGGAGGGAGGGAGGGAGGGAGGAAAGAAAACAGGCAGGCAGGCAGGCAGGCAGAGGCAGGAGGAAGATCAGAAGGATAAACCTGGGTAACATGGAAGACCAGCTTTGGAGTTCAGTAAATTCTTGAGTTTTCACTCTGTACTATAGCTTTTGACAAAGACTTCTGTTTCTCTGTTACTGCATTTCAGAAACATAAGTGTCTGTGCTAGAATAAGAAAAGCATGCAAGATGGCCCAGAACCAAAAAGGCTAGGAGGAATAAAGCCAGAGCAGGCAAAGGTGGCCAGTCCTTCTCTAAGCACCCTGCCATCCTCTCCCTTCATCTTCGCCTTTAGGAAACTGAGCCCATGGAGGAAGGGTCTTTAAACCAAGGGATTCCTGAGACAAAGTTACTAAGTCTAAACAGTGATGCTCTAGTCTAGTTGATGATGTTTAGATCCTCTGCCCTAATGCATTCTTCTTCCACAGGTGCAGAGAGCCTGTTCACTACTCCTCTGCCCCATCGAAACACCAGACAAGAGAGCTGATGTTAGCAAGGAGTGATGAACAAACACACTCCACTGATAAGACCATTAGCATTTGAAAAAATAGGGAACTGAATGACACAACTTGGATGAACCAGAATTAGAAGCAAAATTATCAATAATCCAAAGGAAGAGTGATAAGTACCTGGGAGAGGTAAGATGAATCAGACAGGTACAGATGTTTAAAAATAGAAACCCAAGATATTGAGATTAGAAGTATTAGATAAAGTCTTTAATCTTCAGGCTCTGTATATTTCTTATTAGATGCAGTAAAAAAGAAAAAAGAAAGAAAGAAAGAAAGAAGAAAGAAAAGAAAGAAGAAAGAAAGAAAAGAAATGAGTGAATGTTGTTCTGGTTAAGGAAATCTCCCAAAAAGCACTTGGAGAGGGGTGAAATATTGGAATACAGCACAAACGTTAGGAGATAAGAAATACAAGGGTAAATATGCACATTAACAGGGATTCCTGAAGGAGAGAACAATAACAATAATTAAGGATGTCTCATAACGTTAAGTCCCATCAAGTTATGTCCCATCACTTTATGGATGCTCAAAAGGATTGCAAAGCAATAAAGAAAAACAAACTTAGCTGGGCTATTGTGGTGATGTTTAAGAACAGAAGGTATAAGAGGCTAAGAATGTAGCCCAGTGGGTAGACAAATTGCACTGTGTTTGATCTCCAGCATCAAAAGAAAACAAAAAAGAATGGGCAAAGTAAATACTAAATAAGATCTTCTAATAGAAGCTCAGATTCTCTGCTGGGGAAGACACACTCTGACATAACCATCTTGTCTGAAATTTGGGGTTCTCAGAAGGGTTGGAAACATTTTTTTTTGTATCCAGATAAACCATTGTTGACATGTTAGGAAATCCTAAAAACATCATTACTGCCTGAAAACACTTGAGAAAAAAAAAGCCATTAAGTCCAATATATATGCATCTTTTATTAATGAAAAATATTACCAACAAATACAAAAAGCAATGAAAATACCTGAGACCTAAAGTTACCCGAGATCATAAGATAAAAAGAAAATAATCTATAATGAACACTTGGATATAAGGTCAAAATAGAAAGGTCAGTTTTCCCAAGAAAATTTATAAATACCGCCTCAGCCAAATTTGCTTGTTTAGAAAACATCTAAAACTTATTTAGAAAACTAAGCATTCATTAGCAAACCAGCCAGGAAATTCCCAGAAAATAAAATGTATATATAGAAAGTATTTTTCTTTAGTATGACATTATAATTGCCGAAATAGTGTGGGAAGAATGGCTTGTCCATGGATTGTCCTGGAACATCTAATTAACCATATGTAGAGCAAAAGGCTGTGTCCCTGTGGAAAAACATGTTTGTTGTACTTTGACAGACAAATAGATAAATAACCTTTATTAAAACAATAAGCAGAAACTCACAAGTCCTTCTGTGAATGGGATGATAGCTACCAGAGATGGAGTGGAGCTTGTGGACTAGGCAAAAAGATGACTGTGGTCAACAGATGCAGACTTAGGAAAGGAGAGGGGCTTAAGGAAGGAACATTGTTCTATTTACTTTTCTGCTACTGTGAGAAAACACTCTGATCAGAAGCAACTTGGGGGAGAAAAGGGGTTCCCTCAGCTTATACTTCACTGAGGGAAGTTAGAGCAGGAGTTGAAGGCAGGAGGCAGGAACTGAAGCAGAGACTTTGGAGGAACACTGCTTAGGGGCTTACTTACTTTCTCTCTGCTCTTTTTCATCCCAGGCTCTCCTACATAGGGGATGGTATCACCCACAGTGGACTGGACCCACCTACGTCAACTAGCAATCAAGAAAATGTCCCACAGTCATGGTCACAGGCCAGCATGGAGACAATTCCTCAGGAGGGGTTTCCTCTTTTCGAATGTGTCAAGTTGATAATAAAAATTAACCTGGACAGAAGGGTTTATTTTGGTTATGGTCTGAAGGAACAGCGTATCCTGTAAGGTGTAGCAACAGGACCCCAGGCAGCTGATCACATTGTATCTATAGAGTGTAGAGAATACTGAACCGGGTCTCAGCCACTTTCTCCTTTGTACTCAGCCCAGGACCCAAGATTATGGAATGATGCTACCCACATTAAGGGTGGATCTTCACACATTAATTTATGTAACTAGAAACTTCCAGATGTGCCCAGTGATTTGACCCTAGGTATTTATTGATCCAGTCAAATTAACAATAAAATTAAATACCTCAAAATAACAGCAGATTCTAAATACTCTATGGAAAAATGAAAGTATTTGCAATGATTGTTCTAATCAACCTGGATCCATCAGTACATACCATATACATTTATTAAAATGTCATCATGAATATATTTAAATATTGCCATTTAAAAATGCAACATTTTAAATTTTTAGAATTCTAAAATTTTGTTACCATTCATCGTTCTGTACATAGCCAAGAACATTTACATTAGCCAGCCCACTGAAGTCTTTTATTCCACTGTGTTTTACAGTGCCACCTAAGAGACTCTGATGTCTAGTGCCATGTACAGCCCGAAGTTTAGCTAAGACCTTAATCCCTACATCCCTGAGACGGCCTCGCTCTTCTGAGCCCAGGTCTGCACAGGAAGCTGCCTCTCATATTCAGACTGGTGCCTGAGATTTCCAGCAGAAACATTTTAGAGGGATTTTATTTGCTGATGGAATCAAGAGAAGAGTTAACGCTGTTAGATGTCCGGCTTATGCAATTTTCTTGATGCATGAGATTCTTCACCATGGAGTATGCTGTCAAGAGGAGAAAGCTTACGGAGAGGAAGCTTCAGGGTAAAGAAATTGATTCCCATTGACTAAAATGATGGCACACCTTGCACTGGTATTTTTAAATATATATAAATTTATTATGTGTGTAATAGGAAGAGAAGGGACTCTGCTTCCGATGGATTCAAGAATGGGCTCCGTTTTTCTTCGGCATTGCTCATGAATTTCTTGGCTTTGTCTTCCTGTCTGTTAAAGACAGCCATTACTTCAAAGGATGATTACAAGTTTTCAATCCTTTCATCTCTTTAGGAAGTCACCCCCTACCCAGCTCCTCGACACAGGAATCTTTCCTTTAACATGTTGTATTCCATGTTGCATTGATCACCCCAGGGCAGCCAACCCTTCAGGGAGTTCTCTCAGTTACCCACAGATCGCCGGGGTTGGTGACAGTGTGACACATCACAGTTCTGTGGTCTGTGTTAGCAGACATATTCTTCCATCAACTAACTAAAATCCTTTGAACTGCTACCTCCATGAGAAAGCTAGGCTGTGCTCTGTCCTCGTACAGATCAATTCGGAACCCTGGTTCTTCAGTTCAGTGATATAGATTACAGATGGCATAGCTTAGAATACATTTTTTTTAATCTCTTAATGGAAATTACAACCCATATTTCAGAGCCCTTTCCTCTGTGGAATTCAGTGTTAGAAAAAGCTGTTTGTGTCAGGGCAGTTTTAAGATACACAGTCAGCCAAATTTAGGGTGATATATAAGTCTGTGTTCCAAAGGCCAATTCTTCCTCTTGGGATTTTCATAAATCTGGATAAAGACACTAGCTATGGTCACGCAGACCCAGGACCCTTTCCAAAGGCCTGCTTCAAATTACCTTAAGGCTGAGAACAATTTCCATGGATCTCCTTCTTCAAGGAATGGGTGAAAGACATGACATTTAAGACACTGACCCAGAAGGTTAGAATAAGGAACTCATTCTCCTGGCTTCCAAAGCTTGGAGCCTCTGGCCCACGGAGTTAAGGACACACAGGCATTTGCCCCTTGTGGATTTGGGATACTGCCCAGGGCAGGTGCAGGCACACAACTGATCTGTTATCCATCCTCGGAGTATTTTCAAGGAGCCATCAGGTTGCCATGGGAACAGGAGGGCCCTGGGAAGCAGGATCTGGAAGCCTCTTGGCTCAGCTAGAGCTGGTTACTGGGCTACAGTCCCCAGCAGGTACGATGGCTTTCCAGGGTTCTCTGAGAACCTCAAGTGCTCTGTGGAGCCCAGGGCCGTCATAGCAGCCTTAACCACAGGTTCCTTCCCATGTCTTGCTAGGGACTTGTTGACAAGTATTTGAAATTGACCGGACCCTGTGGAGCCCGCGGTCTCCTCTTGGCTTCTTGGATGCTGCTATTTTGGGCTTTCCATAGCACATTTTCCTGATGTTAAATGCATAGAGCAAAGGGAAGAGACCCAGAAGGGAAAGGAAAAAAGCCAGCAATGGAGCTTCTGGGAAGGAGTCCTATGGCTAACATTTCTCAATCATTTTGAAATCACAGGATTGGCGCAGCAGCAAAGCGAACTTAGCCAACTCCTGCCAGCTTCATTTGCGAGACCAGAGAGGTCTACTGCTCATAAAAGATCACACAGCCACTTGGCAGCACCGATGAACAGGGTTTAAGGGGCCTTGTGTATGTGTATGGGGTTGCACTGAAATGTCCTTTCTGCTCTCCCTGCAGGTAGCTAAGTGTAAACGGTATTTTCTATCTGACCAAAGTTAAAGAACACTCTAGATATGTATATTTATTTAAAAGTTGTTCTCTGACTTCAGCAGGTAAGCCACTGCATGTTAAGGGTATATACACACATATACAAATAATAATAATTATATTAATAATAAACAAAAAATATAATAAAATGTTCCTTTTATTATTATATTATATCATACTATTTATTTATCTTTTTTGTTTGTGTTATGGTTTTTGTTTTTGAGATAGGGTTTTTTTGTGTAACCCTGGCTGTTCTGTAACTCTCTCTGCAGACCAGGCTGGCCTCGAACTCATAGAGATCCACCTGCCACTTCCTTGATTAAGGTGTGCACCACCACCCAGCAAAATATTTCTTTTTAAAAATTTACATTAGGTGGCTCAATGGTATAATAGATAGTGCATTGAACTTCTAAAACCTTACATTGTTTGCCTAAACTTATCCATAGCTTTGTCTTTTTTATATAGACACACATACCAACTACCTAACAATGCAAAACCAAGGGAAAATTTCCTATTCATTCATTTATTCATTCATTCATTCAATCAATCAATCAGCCTAGCAGTTCACATTTTTCTTTCAGGAAGGAGCACTACTGCTTGATATGAGTTGAATGCACTATAAAATAAATTTATATATACCATGTATAGTAAAAGTATTATATGTATTGTGTTTTATGATGTACTTATGATTTCATTATATTACACAGTGTATATTTTTATAGATGATTTAAAATGAAACATCTGGCTGAGTGGTGGTAGTGCACGGCTTTAATCCCAGCACTTGAGAGGCAGAGACAGGTGGATCTCTGTGAGTTCAAGGCCAGCCTGGTCTATAGAGCAAGTACCAGAACAGCCAAGGCTATCACAGAGTAAACATGTCCCAAAATAGAGGAGGAGGAGGAAAAGGAGGAGAAGGGGGAGGAGGAAGAGGAGGAGGAAGAAGAAAAAGAAGAGGAGGAAGAAAAAAGAAGTATATAAAACATCAACTCATACTGGAGGGGGTCTTCTTCTGGCCTTTCATATGCACCTGTGCACACATAGTAGACATAAATACCAGTAGGCACACACACATACACATAAATTTTAAAAATCAATAATAATAAGCAAATCATTCTGAAACAAGTACAATATATGACATTATCATATATGTGGTAAATATCTAATCTATGTAAACGCATGTGTTAATAAAATCGACCGACACAAACAGAACCCCATTAGACACATAACACTATAGCATCCTCCAGGTTTATCAGCCCAGCTCTTAACACAATACATTCTTGGCGAGGATCTCTGGTGAGATTCAAGCATGGAAGAAAACAGAAGCCAGAAAGAATATATGAATAATTTCTGGTACTTATCATTTTCTGTCTTCTTAAAGAAAACCAGATCTTTTCTGGTGTTCACAAAAGCAACAATTCCCAATCTTTACATGATTTAATGAAATCAGGAATTTGACATCTTGTTCACATATAGACCCAGAAATACCAAAAGGGCCCTGCAGTGCCAGAGGCTGCACAGAACTTAAAATGAATCCTCCTCAAGAGCTATGCAGGAACATAACAATTTTAAGTCACAAGCAGAAAATGCATGCTAACTATGAAAGAATACAGCAATTAATTCCCAATAATATCCTAGGAGAGGAGAGGAGAGAGACAAAAAGACAGAGAGAGGAAGAGAGACAGAGAGACAGAGAGACAGAGACAGAGACAGTTATCAGGTTTTTGGTTTTCTTTTTTTTTTTTTTATGAGGAAGGAGTCAAGATCCTGGTTTATAGTTTATCTCTCTACAGCTTTCAGATCAGGAAGGAACAAATTGCATCTCTGTGTTAATAGATACCATCAACAGAGAAAATTCCAGAAGGCTCATTGATTTGGATAGCCCACTGCCTTGTGAGTGTAAATGGTGACATTCTAACATCATGGTCCTAATGCCACTGGCCCTGAACCCTCACTCATGACAGTAATAGTTCTGCCAACCCAAATGGATCATGGGAGACACTCACTGGAGCTTCTAGAAGATTCCACTGACTTTGCTCTGCCTTATGGTTCCATAGCTACCTTAACAGCTATCTTCCACCACAGAGATTCCTTGAGAGGCAGCATGTGGTGCTGTTTGGATGGTGAGTTTGGGAAAGTCTCTCGATGCAGCCCGTGGGTTTTGTCCGTCTTGCTCACAGCTGCTCATCTGTGATGAGCTTAGAGTCACTGGAGTAGAAGGAGAGGGAGAAGTTGTCATGTTCAGGCAGCACATGGGAGCCCCAGAGCCTGGAATGTCACCAACTCTGATGCATAAGCAGCCTTCCCTTACTAGGTGAACTCTGTGCTTGCCGTACCTCGGTCTTCATTTCAGGCCTGGGCTCTCCCCCTTACACCAACGATATCACATCTAGGGTTCCGAAGTACAGCAATCTCTTTCTGGGTTTTTATTGCCTGATTTCATTATCTCGATAGTTCAAACTTGTCTTCATTGTTTCAAGAGTGAGAGATCGGACTCATATAATGTTTCTGAAGGAGTTATGATTGTTCTGTTTTATTCTCAGTTATTATTGATCTTTTTACAATCTCTCTAGGATTTGATACTTTCAAAGAGGCAGGTGCCCAAGAGGGTCTTGGAATGTGTCCCCTGGGGATAAATAAGGAGGACAAAGGTGACTTTGGTGTCATTTCTGTCTTGAATAGGCCTCTCCCCAACACTTAGCACAATGCCAAACAGAATTAGGACACACAAATGTTTATGTCACTGATGGGCTGTTTCCCTAGAGACCAGCCCTAAGCTCCACCCTGACTCCTAACAATATGTTTAATCCCAGTTCTCTTCAGGAGCTGCCAAGTGGCTCCCCCTACTAGAGGCATTTACTTCTTTACTCCACATTAAACTTTTTTTTTTTTTTTACTTTTTTTTTATTGGAAATTTTATTTGCATTTCAGATGTTTTCCCCTTACCCCCTTTCCCCCCTCCCTCCCAGGAACTCCCTATCCCTTCCCCCCCTCATCTTGCCTTCCCCCTTCATCATCATGATGGTGTACCCCCACCCACCCTCCCCCGTACCTCTCCTCCCCACCCTCAAATACCACCCCCCAAGATGTCCAGCCTTTGTGGGACCAAGGATCTCTTCTCCCACTTATAAATAGCTCCCTTGCATATATAGCTGGAACCATGGGTCCCTTCCTAAGCACTCCCAGGCTGGTGGTTTAGACCCTGGGGACTCTGGTTGGTTGATATTGTTGCTTTCCTCATGGTGTCACGAATCCTCTCAACTCCTTCAGTCTTCACTCTATCTTCTCTGTTGGGAACCCCATGATCAGTTTAATGGTTAGCTGTGAGCATCTGCCTCTGAATATGTCAGACTCTTGCAGACCTCTAAGGAGACAGCTATATCAGGCTCCTGTCAGCATGTACTTCCTGATATCCACATCAACGTCTACGTTTGGTGACTGCACATGGGATGGATACCCCGGTGGAATGGTCATATTAAACTCTTAGGACAAACGTACCTTCACTTCCTCTGCATTTGCCAGACTGAGGATGGAAAGGTTAAGTAACTTTCCTTGGGGTCTTCAATGAAGTGAGCAGCAGACCTAGGCCCTAGAACACCAGGCAAATCCTCACTCACCTAAGGCCCTAATGTTCCACATTCCACTAACTCTTCCTCCAGGAGGAGTTCCCGGGGTGTGAAAAAGCATGTCACCCTTTTTCTACAGGAGGGACGTTCACAAGGAAGCAAGTGAGAGGCGCAAGGCCAAACCACATGATGATGAGGTGTAATGGTCTCCTGATTGGTGAAGCATACTTCCCCAAGACACCCCTATCCCTGCCAGGGGAGCCTGGACCCTCGGGCAGCACCAGCTCCTGTGCGGCACAGATATGCATGTGGTCAACATTGATCTAGAGATGGGCCGCAGAGAGACAGTGACAATAACTAGTTATAGAACAACCAGAACATCACTGTAATAAAGTTATATAAACATTGTCTCTCATACTGTAACAAAGTCATAGGAACACTCCCCTGGGAATATTTTACTGTATTAGAGTATGTCTGTGGCTGTGGGTAAATAAATTCATACAAAACAAAACTGGCTCAAAAATCTCTTCTCTCATTTCCCATCTCTCTCCTCTCTTTGCCTTTCCTTCCTCTCCCTTCTCTTCCTCCTCTCCTTCCCTTTACTTCCCAGACCCTTCTTCTCCTTCTCCATCCCTTCTTGTCCTCTTCCCCCACCCCCGCCTCTCCCTCTTCTTTTCGTGTTTCTTCTCCCTTTCTTCCAGGTTTTATAAAACGCAATCACTCACCATCAGGCCTGTGCCAGGCCCCAGCACTGAAGGCCAAGAATTTGTCCCTGAATCAGAGTCTAGTGGGAAAAAAAGCAGAGGGCCCCACAGCATTAACCACTTAACCTAAATAAATAAGGCTCTGGGGGAGCATCTGGTGAGCTTCAATGCAGATAAATGCTGGATGAAAAGATGCCAGAGGCTTGAAGGATTGGGAAAAGAATGTTTGAGCTGAAGTCAAGATTCCTGGCTCCCAAGGCTGCAGGCAGGCAGGCAGAGAGGCCACTACAGCTCACGGAACAAAGAGTAAACATCTGTTCCTAAGGGATGGGTGAGGAGAAAATCTCAAAACTGCTGGGTTTCAGGAGAACCACATTAGGCTTCTCCGAGGGAGAGGGGCAAAGAAGCAGATAACTGGAGGGCAGCTACATTGTTTTGGGTGGAATTGTTTAAGGGCAAAATTAAAGATCCTATCTTGGTTTGCTATGTGTTTTATGCAAGGGTTTATATTTTAAGAAAAGCCATATGGTGTGTATAGAATTAGTCTGTCAGCAGAACTTGGGATGCTGGGAGTGACCAGCCCTAACAGGGGTCACACTGAAGCCTGGGAAAGCCCCATGGGTAGGAAAGTAGAATGTTCCAGTTCTCATGGCCCCTTCTACTCACAGTAGAAAGTCATACTGCAAGGTCTTTGAAGTTGGAAAGCCTAGGAGTGAATCCTGATGGGTGGAATGACCTGGGGGTGGGGTGGGGTCTGTCTGAAAGCCTAACCTTCTTGCGTACAATGCAAACTGTCAGAGCAACCCTTCTGCAGGTTGCTCTGGGTAACCACGTGAGATATGCTTGAAAACAGGCTCTTAATCCATGGCAGGGCTAGCTCCTGTCCATGGTGGTGGTAATGCAGGTGGTGGTGGAGGTGACAATGGTGGTGGTGCTGATGATGATGGTTGTCATGGGGAAGGTAGTGGTAATGGTGATAATGATGATGGTAGCAGTGCTGGTGGTGGCTCTGGGGTGGTGGTAAAGCTAGCTCTGGTGCTGGTGGTAAAGCTAGCTCTGGTGCTGGTGATGGGGAAGGTATTGGTGGTACCAGTGCCAGTGGTGATGCTGGTGGGGGGGTCGGGTGCTTGTGATGATGATAATTATGATGCTGGTGGTATTGGTGGTACTGGTGGTGCTGGTGGTGTGGTAACGGTGGAAATGGTCGTGGTGCTATAGTAGTTGTGAAGGCTCATGTACATAGAGGGGCAAGTGAACAGTTCTTTAGTATTTTATACCCTGCTACCACTAATTCATCATTACTGACAAGATAATTAATGTCCTAGGATCTTTTAGATATAAGTACGTTCCTCAGTGCCACATATATCAAAACTCCAGACCAGATATGTGTGAGCCACTTACTAAAATGTCAATTTAAAAGCTTTGGTAACAAGATCCAATGCCTTCTCATTTACAAAGTTAGCCACTACATGTATGTAGTGCTTTAAAAATTATATATATTCATAGGGAAGAGGAGATGCACGTGAATTCCGTTCCATGGAGGTCAGAAACGAACTTCAGATCCTCTGGAGTTAGAGTTATAGGCTCTTGTGAACCCCCTGATGTGGGTGCTGGGAATTGAACTCAGATACTCTGCAGAGCAGCAAGCACTGAACACGGAGACTGCCCTGACTAAAGCCCCCACTGATTCCTCCCACCACTTCTGCTTGTGAAGGTAAGACGCTCTTGCTGCTGTCTGTCTCGGCAGTGTGTGGGTAGGAATGTTATGTCTGGAATCTCTTGAACCCAAACAATGACAACAGGAAGGGACTCTAGGAAGACACCAACTTTTACAAATGAAACTGCAAAGAGAGGAGAACTTCCAAAGACTTGCAGGCCTGAGCAGGGCCTGGTGAGTTTCTTAGTGAGCAAACACTGCTCTCATCTGACACTCACGCAGCATGACTCGGACATGGACTGAGTGTCCCAGCACCACGATGCTGATGCTTCTGACTCAAAATCTAGCGGAAAGTCTATTTCTGATCCGTCATAAATCAAATCATCCAATCATCTCAGTTAGGTCTCAAGCCCAAATCCAAGAACTGCATGCAAAATAGAATATGAATTACTCTGACAACGAAGCTATCTATTGCAACTGAGGGGACGGAGGCTACACAGAACTCTTCCCAAAGGACGAGGATTCAATTCCCAGAGCCTGGGCACAGCCTTCCTTAGTGAAGAGCATCTTCCTGATTCCAGTTCCTTTGAGGAGTTGGTCAGAATGTCTGCCTCCAGAGGGGGCGATGAAGCAAGCCGATTGCTTATGCAAGTTCCCAAGCAATTGGGTGGGTCCTTGAAGCCTGGCGCAGGAGGCCTGTGAAGGTGGATAGCTGTCCTCCTTTTTTGTGAAATGTCTCGGAATACTTGAAACGTTCCAGAAACACCCCTTAAACACCCTTCCCCCCAGAGGTGTGTTTCAATGCTGATTCTAAATCCATCAAGTTGACAAGATTAATCATCACAATGGGTGACTGACTTGTCTCATCTACTCAAAGTCAAAATCCATAGTTAAATCTGATTTCTGTATATTTTAAAGGTATCCATCAATTTCTTTCACTAATAAGGCATATCCCTGAAGACCATAGTATTTTCCTCAATGCTTTCAATGCCGCCATAAGGCTCGTGTGTTGAAGGCTTGATCCTCAAGGCCATGTTCAGAGGTGGGGCTTTGGAGAAGCAACTGGATCATGAGAACACTGACCTAACATATTGGTGGTCTCCTCAGTCAGTGGAGGTGTGGAACTGGGAGAGGAGATGAGTCACTGAGGGACAGGCCTCTGACAGAAATATTCTGCTCCCAGTCTGGTTCTAAGTGGGTATCCCTCTACTTCCTGGCTTCCCTAAGAGGGAACAATGAAGCGGATGTTTCTGGATATGTCATGTGATGCAGACTCATGTGGTGTCTTGCTGAGACAAGCCCTGTGGGAGGAAGCGAGATGTTTGGAGAGAGTATAAATAGGACTCAATGAACAGTGACTAGATGCTTGCATAGCTAGCCTTCCAACACTTGGTTGGTCTCACAGCTTTGCCGATCTTCACTTCATTGAGAGAGGCATTGCAGAGAACTTCTCTTGGTGTCCTGGCTGGTCCTCGTCACTCCTACTGACTCAGGCCAATTGGGCAGAGGCCTAATTGTTTCTGCTGGATCATGCCATGCTACTGATTCATCTCTGGTATGCTGATACTAGTGAGTAGGACTGATTCACAGAGATTGGAATCACCCCCAAAGAACTCTTCTAAACAGGTCCACATCCCCTTGTCCTACTTACCATCTTTTCTCCCCTACCTTTTGATGATGGGCTAGATGGGCAGTCATAGTATTTGTGAACCTTTACTAAAAGTAGGTTTTGAAAAAATCTAAGCCTACAGAACAACTTTGTGCCACTAAGCCTTTCTGGCATGGTGTTCCAGCCTGGCTTCAGACTCACCAATGGAACCAGTTGACCATGGCTTAAATCCCGAAGCTGTGAGCAAAATTAAATCTTTTCTTCCTTAAGTTTACTTTCTTGGGGATCTTGCCACAGTAGTGGAATGCTAACATGCCCAACTTCATGTTTTTGATACCTATATTCTTCATGAAGTCACCGGCACTAACTACCCGGTGTTTCCCTAACACCCTTATATAACACGCCCACCCCAACCTGACCTCTACCCTGTGGCTTGTCACTCCATATGGTGTGCACACTTCTTGCCTCTATGTCCTCTAGATAAGAACTCCTTGGACAGGGGAGAAACAGATTTGTGTCATGTGACTCCTGCCATCCTCCAAGCCTTGGATAATCACCAATAATGCAGAAGTGTCCAGGAAACTCCTGCACACTCAGTCTGCACTCAGGCTTTGTGCGTTGAAAGCACTTTAAGCCAACATTTATTGACGCTCAAAACTCAGAGGTAGGAAAAAGAATGTACTTTCTTTTCACTCACGAATCCAAACTGGATTGCTAATTTGCCTGAGACAGCAACATTTTAAAGCAGGCCTCCAATTTCTATTCTGTGCTTTTCTCCTGCAAGCTAATTTTGCTGTCAGAGGGCCAGGGAGAGAGTGAAATGCTTTAATTATGCCTCCCTTGAAGTGCTGTACAGCACAAGTCATGCGCTTAAGCTAGCGTTTTTATTCAGGTGTTTTTTCCCTTCCCTCTGTGGCTTTGTGTTTTGAGTCACTGCTATTTGATCTTTAAAAGTCAAGATTTTTAGGCTGGTGATGCAAGAGAGTATAATGCCCGCCTCCAGGATTGCTCATGCTGGAGCAGGTAGGTATCCTGCTATCATAGGCTATCTACTATTCCAGGAGCAAACTGAAGCATCCTAAGATGCTGTCCTCAGTGAGCTGTGCTCTAATACGGGGAGGTGGGGGCGGGTGATAAACACAAGCATCTTGAGAAACAATCTGTGCTGTAAATGAAAGAAGATGGGCTTGTGATGAAGAGGCCTTAGTGGACCATGCCACAATAGAAGGTGGGCTAAACACAGCCAAAAGAGACTGGGCTGAACTTGAAAAGAGAGTACACCACAGCACCTTGGGGAGAAGTCTGACTGGCTGGAGACCAAGCTAGAAATGAGTTTCAACCAAGAAGCAGGAGGCCTTTTCCTCCTCTGAACTGCCCTCAGGGCAGCAGACTGTCTTGGGGAACTCTCAATCTGTAGACTCCCGACTCTACATGAGAACTAGACATACTAGTTCTCAAGTCTGTAATAACTCATGGTGTCACTGAAAATGCAATGATAAGGTGAACGGACCCCTTACAGAGGTAGCCAACATTTATGCCTTAGTGGGGACAAAGCATAGACTAGACTTGTATCTGCCCAATGTCATCAATGGCCTTGGCAAACCTTTCCTAAACCCTGATACTAGATCTAATATTTTCTCTTTTTTTCCTATGTGAGTTTACACACATACACACACGCACACACACATGTGCACATGCATGAACACACTTGATTTTCTTAGGGGATTCTATTTATTTGGGGCTTATGATTTATACGACTGAAAGATAAAGAGGTCTCAGAAACTGGTGCCCTCTCCACACCCTCAACACATACATGCTCTCTATATTTATATTAAATTATATTAAACTAAACCTTTTATGGCCAGTAGGTCTCACCAGGGGGTTTTCTCATAAGTAAATTTTTCTGGGAAGCTGATGGTGGATTGTGGCCCTGAAGACCCAGGGAGGTGGCCTGAATTCTCTTCCCCCTCCCTTCTGGGCCCCATGGGGTTTTCACTTTCTGAGCCTGCAGCTGTCCTGGCTGAAAGGCCCACACTACAGAGCCTGGAGCAAGCAGTATCCTCCCCTGGGGAAAACACAGAGCCACCAGAGCTTAGCATGACTAAGAGGTTCAGTTTTTGTTTCTCACCCCTAGGCCTCCTTAACAAAAGCCTTCCTTTATAAAATTTTGTTTTAAATTAAGAGTCGGTCACACTAAGAAGATGCAAGGAACCATGGGTGGTACTTTCCCACGTTCTGATATGAAATCTTTGCAGCTGGCCTAGGCAGTAGATATGGCCCTTCTTTAATAAAATAGGAATCTCTGGTTCCAGGCAAGGGTGCAGAAATACCTGTTGCAGCTGGCTCCTACATGGAAATTCCCTCCTGTTCTTGCTGCAGGATAACACATGAGCTTCATGAAGGGCCTTGGCCTTGATTTGCAGGTCGAACTCCCAGAGGCTCAGGTCAGGTTTGATTCCTGAGTTGACTGTTGGTAGTTTCGCAAGCTCTGAAACTTTTGTAATTTTGTTCCTAGGAAATCTCTTAACTTGTTGAAAATAGTCAACATATGGTGTTGGGGGGGGGTACTGGGGGCAGTTCAAATGATGAACTGAGAATGATGGCTGAGAGGGCAAGGAAAGAGAAAATAGATACAAAGCCAAGCTCATGGCCATGAAGCTCCAGCTCCAGTCTAGATCCTGTGCTTAGTTAGCTCTTTACACAGATAGGGTCTTGACATTCTTCATCCTTGAGCCTTTACCTCCTGGTAATATTGGCTGCCTAGCAATCCGGCTCTCTTAACCTTTGCAAAGTCCTGGATATCCTCAACAAAACAGTTCAAAAGATTGACATATATGTATTGATATATACACATGTATATCAACTGGAGATTAAAGCTTTCTGGGAAAGCAGGCTTGATGCTCTTGGGTACATCTCTGTGGTTACACACACCACACACACACACACACACACACACACACACACACAAAGGATTCTGCAACTTAAAAGGAATAATAAAATCATGCAAGGTACTTTGCTAAGTGAAATATGCCAGACAGAGGACAAATTTTGCAACATTTTACTTACAAGGTATGTCTGTCAACACTTTCCCTTGTAACAAAATAACTGAGATGAAGCAGAGAGGAAGATTTACTTTGGCTCACAGATGCAGTGCTTTTTAACCCATTGTTGTCTGGTTTTTATTATTTTGGGGTCTGTGGTCAGGGGGAAATCTTGGCAGAAATGACAGAGAAAATAGACTCAATGCAGGCAAGCAGAGAGATAGGGGAGGTCAGTGTCATAGCTTCATTCTTGTTGCTGACCAAAACAATTTTAGAGGACAAGTTTATTGGGTTTACAGTTCCAGGTTACAGTTCATCACTGTTGGGAAGTCAAGGACACAGGAACTTACAGCAGCCATTCACATTCACAGTCAAGAGCAGAGAGAGAATGAATGCCCACTGCACAGGTCACTCTCTCCACTCTTATTCAGTCTAAGACCCAAACACAGGGAATGGTATCACCCATGGTGGGTGAATCTTCCCAGTTTAAGTAATGTAATCAAAACAATCAACCTTCAGTTATACCCACGGGCCTACATATTCTAGAAAAGTTCTCATTTCAATTACCTTCCAAGACCGTTCTGTTCTGCATCAGTTCCAAAATTAAAACTGATAAATAAAGTCAGGGACAAGATAGCTTCTTTTAAAAAATATTCTCCAGTGATCAGCTTCCTCCTACTAGGTCTGTAATATTTAGTATTGGTTGACAACTTGACAGGATCTATAATGACCTAGGAGACAAGCTTCTAGGAGCATGTATGAAGGATTATGTTGATTAGATTAGCCTCTGGGCACGCCTATGAGGAATGATCATGATTAGGCTCAATAAGGGAAGACCCACCCAACATGTGAACAGCGCTTTTCCTGAGGAATGAGATCCTGGACTGAATTAAAAAGAAAACAAGGAGCTGCACATCAGCATTCCTCACTTTGATTCTTGATTATGGATACAATGTACCCACCTGCCTCAGACTGCTACTGCCAAGACTTCCCATATGTGAATCAAAATGAACCCTTTCTTAAGTTGCTTTTGTCAGAGTATTCCATCACAGGATCAGGAAAGGAAACCACTACAAAGCCCTACTTATCCATAGCCCATTCACTATGTAATCAAATCATCAGTGGTTAATTCATTGATAAAGTTACCACTCCTGTGATCCAATGCCTTCACTGTAACACCACCACTAGGGAACCACATTTCAATACTCCAGTTTGATGTGAGGATCGGGGAACACTTCATATCCAAACCACAACATGCGGCATTCTCAAGTGGTAAAACTCATAGCAGCAGAGAATAGAAGACTGGTTGTCAGGGACTAGAAGATAACCAGAGGGGACATGGAGCTTAGCAGAAATAGAGCTAGAGGTGCTAACATAGTATCATACTCTTCAAAATGAGCTAAGAGGACATGCTAGGGAAAAAAGTTAACTCCTTGGTCAGGCATAAAGGAACATGAAAGTGAAACTTCCATATATTACTTTCATCCTTTCAGTGGTATCACAGGTGCAATCATATTGAATTTTACATTAAATATTTTATTGTGTGCATCAATATATCTCAATAAAGCTGTTAAAATAACAGGATTTGGTAAAGACCAACCAAACATCAAAATAAAACCAAAGTATGTTGTCAAACTGCTCAGCAGAACAATAACCTTTCTTTTCTTCTCATTTATCTTTCTGCTTCTTGTCATGTTAAGGACATACTAGGTGATAGAAATTGGCTTCTGAAACACTAGTGGATGCTCACTGGGCATTTTCTAACAGAAATATCTTGGAACAAGCCTGGGAGTCATAACAGGGCTGAGTTAACCTATGGCTCTCATCTAGCTGCTCTTTGGCCAGCTGTCTGCAGCTCAATGTCTCAGTCTGTAAATGGGCACCAGCAGTCCTATCCCCCAGGGAGGCTGTGAGGATTAACTGAGGGGATCCAGTATTTGACTCACCCTACAGAGCACCCAATGTGCAAATCTTCCCATTCCTTCTCCTTTGCCCTGTGCACAAAATAGTCTCATGGATCCATCTAACACCAAACACTTACTTCAGAATAAATGTCCCTCGTGTCTGCAATCTCCTTAAGTCAGAGGAAACAGTTCATTTCTTTAAAAAAAAATATGAAGGGAAGATGGCAAGGAGGTTGATGAGAGACCTTCAGGATGAGGCTATCTACACGGGAGGGAGTGGAGTAAAGGCAGATGGGGGCAAGCCCTTGATGTAGGAATACAGCTCAGAAACCTGCTTAGAGCATCCTTAACCCTGCATCAGTGAGGTCCTGCCTGCCAAGAAACACCATTCTCTCACCCACGCAGGAGAGGCAACTCTTGCTGAGACCAAAGGAACATCTCTCAACCGAGGACCAGAACCACATGTCAAAACCAGGGCTCTCTGTCGGTGTTCATTTGTGACAGCTGCAACCAAGCCGTACCTGTGGCTTACCTTTCAGAACAGATGTCCTTTCTGTCTTCAGTACAGAAATATTTCCAAAGCAGATGCCAGCGGTATATCGGTGCCAAAGCTTTATGTTCGCAAAGCTGTGAAGGAATGAGAGGAAACCACTGAAGGAAGGGGCACTTGGACTCACTTGGTTTTCTGAGGAGAGTGTGGTGAGTTTCAGGGAGGGAGGGGCCTTAGGATGAGTCCCTCCACCCGTCTCAGTGTCTGCTTATTGGCAAGGTTGAAGCCAGTTATAGCTCTACTTTCATATTAGTGGGTTTTGTTAATTAAAGTAGAGAGAGCACCCAAGTGACTAACACTGGCTCTAGAAGCAGTGTATCCATCTGCATGCCATCTTTGCTCTCTAGTTGAAAGAACTCTCCACTTTCATCTATACACAGTGGAACTGGGGGGTCTTCTCAATATGTTTGGGTGTTGCTCAGTAGATGAGCTGTTTTAAATTATGCTATGACGGTATAACTCCTGGCTTCTTCTCCTCCTCCTCCTCTTTTTTTTTTTTTTTGGTTTTTCAAGACAGGGTTTCTCTGTGTAGCCCAGGCTATCCTGGAACTCACTCTGTAGACCAGGCTGGCCTCGAACTCAGAAATTGGCCTGCCTCTGCCTCCCAAGTGCCGGGATTAAAGGCATGCGCCACCACCGCCCACCCTTCTTCTTCTTCTTAATTGTGGTAATGGAATCTGGCCCCAAATCATTTAATACAGACTCTCTGAGAGTCTGAGATGGGCATGCAAGCTGATTGTATGTAAAACGGAGGAAAGGACCTGCACTGTACAGCAGTCAGGCTTAGTTAGGCCATTCTGCACCTCTGCAATACTATAGAATTTCAAAGCAGAATTTTCTGAATGAGTCAAGTCATCTCACTGTGCTGATTTCAGCTCTGTTTCTGTGATAAAATACCTTGACAAAAAGCAATTTAGGGGAGAAAGGTAGCTTATTTCTGCTCACAGTTCCAGATTATAATGGGGAAGTCTACCGTGGGGATTGTCATGAAGTCAAGGCAGGAACTTCAGCTAGTCCCCTCTTACTCATAGAGCCAAGGGCTCAGCATGAGAGACAATGTATACGTATAGCAACCATGCCGCACTCTCGTGGCCCTAGGGAATGGTACTGCCCTTGATGCTAACCAAGGACATCCGTTGGCCTCCTCCAATGATACAGAGACATTAAGCAATTCTACCACCCCTCATCAGGTTTGGAGCTAATATTCTCTTTATCATTTTCAGCAGATATTTGATCATTTTTTGTATCTAGTACTTTACTTTAATCAGTATCTTTAGCTGCCTGAAGAACTGAAAGAGTTTAGAACATTTCCACTTCAAGCCTCCACCCCACCTCATCCCCAGGGTTCTTCAGACTGTCATTATATAGTACGCTGATGCTTGGTTTCATAGCTCCATGCTCTTCATTATCATATCATTATCATCTAATTATCACTGTTATTTTTGTCCAAGAGTTGATGCTCCTTATAGTTTGCTCATATGGTTATTATTTGTTTAGCATTTGATTATCCTTTAAAAATACCTTAACTGTAAAAAATTGAAGAGAGTCCCATGTCTCCCAGATGACCTTGAGCTTGTTATAAAGCCAAGGATTAGACCTTCTAATCCTGCCTCCACCTCCCAGGTACTGGGGCAGGTGTGCACCACAACACACAGTTTGTTGTTTGTTTGTTTGTTTTAAACCTCTGCAATTATTAGTTTATTAGTATCATCCAGGACTCATGTTCAGTATTCCTCCTCAAATTACATCAATTAACAAAAGCAAATGTAAAGAATCCAAGTCAAAATTATATAACAGCACTCCATCACAAAAGTACGTAAAATTATAAGAACACTATTTTAAAACGCTGGCACTTTAAGAGAATGATAATCTCAAAAAAAAAAAAAAAAAAAAAAAAAACCACACACACACACAAAATTGTCAAATTGTTCCCTAAACTAAGCAGATTAAATATAATTAGTGAATGAGTTTGGGTTTTATAAAGAAAAAGCGAATGGATTGGACAACTGGTACTAATATGCACAGTGTATCTTCTTTCCTGGTATCAGATTTATAAAGGGACAAACCACAATATAGGAACATATACCCTTCACTTTAAATGTGGTATAATTTTAAAAGCTGGCTCAACTAATTAAAAATACCTTTAAACAGTCAAGTTTCCTGAGCAATCTGTATTTAGATGGAAGGGTGAAGGCATTACAGCCAGTGTTCTCCTGATAGCGTTCACTGGGACTAAGGTCAACAAATAGTACGCAGTCTTGTATTTTAAGCTCATGTTTTTGGGAATACATTCTCAGGTCTTCCTTAGTAGGGGAAACTGCAAAATATAACTGTCATTGCACAGTAATGGCAGTTAAAGGATAGTCCTCACATAAGGATTAGAAATACGTTTCTATTAGTCCTTCAAGGACAGATTTTTCAGATTACTTGATTCTAATAATCCCATGGTGTGACAGAACTGATCGTTCCTTGCTTTGCCAAGTGTGTTATATAATATCTCTTATCCAGCTGATTACAATTTTGGAGATTCTCCAACTATGGATGAAAATGTTACCTCTACCACGATATGCAGGGTGTGTGGACAAAAGCTTTTTTCCAGATAACTATATGAAAAGATAACACTGTAATAATCCATGTGACCCAAAATGGGCAAAAGCAAAAGAGTAGCTTCCCCTCCAGAAGAAAACTTTCAGACCTATTAAAACGACAACAATACTAATAAAAAATTGTGTTTACTTATAAGCATTCAGAATGTCAACAAAACAGCCACAAATACAGTTTTAAGCAGTAGGGAGAACAAACCCAAAGTTTTGTGTGTGTGAACCAAGCCCTCCACCAACGAGCTATACCCCAGCCAGCATTTCTTGATTCTTTACTAAGACTCATACACTTCTACAAAGATAATTTTTGGTTTGGGGTGATGATTTGTTAGTGGTGAATGCTTAGCACTGGCTTCTCCAAAAGCCGTTTTTCATTTTATGCATATTCTTCAGAGCATTGCCACCAGGTACAGAACTCAAAATGGAGTATTTTACATTAGTATCTTATTTGACAACTTTATTCTATTTTTGTGGTCCATAATTCATTTCCCACTTCTAATGATGATGTAAATTACATAACTGATATGGAGGAAAACTTTCTATACATATATACTTGCATATATGTAAGTTGATAATATTTTAATATATTTCAAAAATTAAATTGGGATATTTTATATAAAGTCACTTCATGTCTGGTAATTGACTTTCAGTAATACTCACCTTGACAAACTGACCTTTTCAGCATAATTTACATGGGTCAAAACTTTTCAATAACTTGTATTCTCACCAAAAGGCAAAGCCAGCCTAGAGAGTAGGTAAACAGTACATCTGTAATCCAAGAATTTCAGGAGGTCTAGGGCTTCAAAATTGTGAGTTTGAAGCCAGTCTGAGCTACATAATTGAGACTCAATTTTTAAAAATCAAAACAAAAGCCATTGTTGTGATCTACCATGCCCATGAGATCTATCATCCAGCTGAAGTGCAAATTTCTGGGTTGTGTCATGTGACACAGACTCACATGATATTTGCAGAGAGTATAACTCAGCTGACAGTGACAGACCACAAGCACAGCTAGCCTTGCAACACTTGGTTGGTCTCACATCTTCACTGATCTTCATTTCATTGAAAGAGGCACGACAGAGAACTTTTGGCATTCCAGCTGGTCCTGGTTGCCCTTGCTGACTCCTGCCAATTCAGCAGAGGCCTGGTAGTTTCTGTTGGATCATGCCACCATTGTTGATTAGTGTTTAGTGACACTTTTGAACTGGACTGTTGGTATCCTGACACTACTGAACTGGACTACTGATATCCTGGATATTGGAATCACCCCAAAGAACTACTGCTAAATAGGTCCCCATCCCCTTGTTCACCATCTTTTCTCCCCTACCTTTGGACAGTGGGCTAGAAGTGGGGTTGAATTGTTTGAGAACCCTTATTAAAGTAGGTTTTGAAAAATTTAAGCCTAAAGGTGGCGCCCATCCAGCTCTTGTCTACTTCATCTTCTGCTGTCTTCCTCATTCACGTCTTCCTAAGATGTGCTCACTGAAAGCTCGTGGGATCCACAGTTTTGAGGCTAAGTCACTGGTGATATAGATCACTGAAAGGAGAATGTGTTAGTTCTTCTCCTTTGCTGTTCATTGTCACACTTTTGATATTGTTAACAGATCCACTGAATGATCCAGAGCTACAGTGAGAGAGATGTCTATTGTTTTTCTTCTATAATAATTTCACGTATTTTTCTCTTTTGGTTTTGTTGGTATTTTTAATCAAGTGATGTATGATAGCTCATTGTGAAGGGAACCTAAAAGACTTGTAATTCTTAGGATATTATTTTGTAAATGTAGGTTATATTGTTGTGAGCCCTTCACTGTTAAGTTTTACCCTGTTTATGTGATTACTAGAAGATGGAAGCTTGTTGCTGCTACTTGACAACTTCCTTCCATTGATTGACCTGGGAACAAATGTTCTGTCTGTCTTCTCTGTTGTAACTTTTCTCTCATTCAGCTTCACTACTGTGGTTAAGTGACCGCAGTTATTCAGTGGAACCTGGATAGGATTATCCTTCTTAAGACTGCATTTTATAAATGAATCTTGCCTTAGCAGCGAACTTCATAAGGAAATCGTTTCCCTTTGCCCATCTCTACGCAATTTAAAGCTAATCTTTTATTTATTGACATTAACAAACCTTTAAAACATGAATTTAAGCACTTTGCCTAAGTCTTACAACTAGAGATATTTAATATTTGCATCAATATATTAACATTTTATTTTTCTATGAATAAAACACAATATTTAGTGAAATGCATCTTGATCTGGAGACCTTCCAGGATGGTGAGAAGCAGGCTGAACTATGTAGAAGGCCAACATAGAAGAGTCAGGCTGCATCTAAAGATAAAGGAGGACAGGAGTGATGGCTACCTACAAAGAGAAGGTTCCTGTTGAAGGTCAGTACCCTAGTTTCATTTCTCCTGCTGTGAGAAGAAGCTGCTAACTCAAAGCAGCTTAGGAAGAAAGGATTCATTTGGCTCACAGCTGCATGTTAAATGCTTCAGGGAAGCTGGGCATTAGCTTAAGACATCCTGCAAACAAAGCAGAGCCAGCACAAATGCATAGATCTTTGCTGGGGAACTTGCTCTCTGCTAGCTTTCTCCTCTCTTATTCTATCAGAACTCCCAACATAAGGATTGATGCCACCTACACTGGGGTGCATCTTCCTATATCACAGTCAAGATGATCCTCAGAGGTTGATCTGAGCTAGAAAATTCCTCATGAAAACTCTCTTCCTGGGCGATCCTCATTTGTGTCAAATTCTCAGTTAAAACTCACCAGCACAGGCAGGAAACAGGAAATAATGTCTGCATGGATGCAGAAGAACATCAGAAATACTTTATAGAGTTAGGAGAGATACGACAAAGGATTGGCCTAAATAGATCAATATGGTTATACCTTTGGACAGATAAACTTAGGTCAGACAGTCTTCTCTTCTGGCCAAGGAACTCTGTGGAGAAAGTATCTTCTAATGCTGCCTGATGTTTGGAAGTCCCCCTCTGTCTACCTTCACTTGACTCTTAGTCTAAGAATTCCTGACTCTGTAACTTGATATTTTCTCAGAATCCATATGATGGGAGAAGAGAAAAGTCTCCTGCAAGTTGTCTTCTGACCTCCATGTGTGTGGGGGTGGGGGTTCACACTCTTATCCCATCCCCCGAGAAATAAACGTTTTTGAGACTATAAAATAAAACTTTACTAAAATAAATTTTGTTGAATGAATTCTACTACCAGTAAATAATTCAGTGGTGGGAAATACTATCCAGTTATTTCAAAGACTTTGGCTGTGAGTGAAATAACGGTGTCTGTCATTGCTTATAGTGTGGCATTCCACACTATTCTTAAGAATCAACACCTATTTTTATTGTGGTGATGTCTTCATCTTGATCTTGATCAAAGTCTCAATTTACGTAAGAGCAGAGTAATCTGAACTTTAGAGGCCTGGACAGATCCATGCCCATGCGGACCCCCATGAGCAAACACCTTTCCTTTGACAAAGTTCCAGCAATGACTGGCATAAGTCCAGAGGGAAATCTCGGCTTATAAAATGCCATGTTAAGAACCCTTTTCCCACAACTTCTGCTTTGAAGTTTATGACATGAAAATGCTCTCTGAACAATACCCTATTCTCAAAGAGAGTAGATGCATTGTCAAAATTATGAGTTTGAACAAAGGACCAACCATTTGGAAAGCATTCCTCTATCCCACCGTGATCCTCTAGAGAAGGAAGAAGAAGACAATAGACAAAGGAAACCTTTATTGATGGAGTAGTTCTTACTCCAATGCAAGGACTTTCTAAACCAGTGGCAAGGCAAAACAATAATACAGTCAATGGTAATATATGAGAATATCCACCCACAAGGAAGAAACATAAATTAACAGAAATAACACAATATCTCCACTGAAACAAAAGTAACAACTTTGTTCAAGGTAATCATTGTGTTGCCTCCTAAAGATTACAGGCAACTGATTACCATGATCCACTAACATGGAAACGCTTGAACTTAGCTTAAGCTTGCTATTATTCTTAAGATAGCACAGAATCAAGAAGAGATGTATAAGGAGACTATGATCAAAGTTCATTCAATTAGACTATTTTAGATGAACTGAGTCCTTTGCCCAAGATATATTGAAGACATAACTCCTAGTCCCAGTGTGACTACATTTGGAAATAAGTTGTCAGTAGACATAACTCAATTGTAATGAGATCACATTTCAGTAATATTGGTGCCTTTATAAGAAGGGGAAGCAGAGACACAGGATCAGAGGGGATGCCTGGTGGCAAGAAACAGATTGGAATCACATGTCTATAAACAAAGGATTGCCAAGAGTTGTGGCTACCATAGGAATGTAAGAAGAATAATTCTTGGATTGAGGATGTCACTCAGTTGGCAGACTGTTTGCCGGCAATGTAAGAAGCTCTGGGTTGGATACCTAGCACTACATAAACCCAGAACTGTGCTGCATGCCTGCAACCCCAACAATTGTGAGCTGGAGACAGGGGGATGCAGAAAGATTCTCTTCAGCCTTGTTGGTACCTATTATTGATTCATAGCCTCCAGATCTAAGGGATAACAGGTTTCTGTTGCTTTGAGCTCCCTGGATTATGGCTGTAGGCACTCTAGGGATTTATCTACCTAGAGACTAGGACCTGTCCACAAGGCCCCTGGCTCCTGAAAGAAATACATCATGGGAGAAGCCAGAGCCAGGGTCCTATGCTGTTTGTCTGACTGTGCTAGGGGAGTTGAGGCCCATGTGAGTCTGGCTTGCTAGCTCTTCCTAAGGTCATGAGAATGATGGACTCTAGGAGACCTTAATCCCTTCTGGGGACACCTGAGCACTGAGCACGGTGATAGAAAATGTAGAAGCCTGAGTCTGTAGCTATAGTAACAGTAGCAGCAACCTTACTCTTTCAATGAAAGTGGGAGTGGCCCAGGAGGCAGGAGAAGCAGAAGAGTTGGTGCCTAATCTGTGCCTGATACAACTCAATTACCTGCTTCTGTTTCTCTTAGTGTTCCTCAGCTTTAAACCTCTTCCTGTTCCTCTGATTGCTGTGTCCTTTATTCTTACCCAGGTGCATTTTCTTCCCTTGGTATTATATACAAAATTAAATTTCATTTTATATAGTCCTTGCTAAGTACTTCTATTTTTTTTTTTTTTTAACAAAAGGAGACTTTCCAGAAAAGTCTTATGTGCATGGCAAACAAGCAAAAAATAAAGTTCTCATTCACCCTACACCACACACTTATACACAGGGAGTCTTCTCTCTATAACACCATGCACCAGAGTGTCTAATTTTTAACAAGATTTATTTACTTTTATGTTATGCGTATAGCTGTTTGTCTGCATGTATCTACATGCAGCATGTGAGTATAGTACCTACAGAAGCCAGAAGAGGCATTGGATCCCCAGTAACTTGAGTTACAGTCAGTTGTGAGCCACCATGTGGCTTCTAGGAATGAAACAAGGCTCTTCTGCAGGAGCAAGAGTTCTCTTAACCCCACTGAGGCATCTCTCAAATCCCCAGAGTGGCATATTTGTTACAAAATTCATGAACATGTCATCACTCAAGGTTATTGGCTCACATTAGCATTTACTTTGGGCATTGTCTGCTGTGATAGTCAACCTTAGTGGCCAGCTTGACAGGATTTCGAATGTCCATGGCAATCGACCTCTGGCGTGTTTGTGACAGATTCCCTACATTAGGTGAGTTGAGATGGGAAAGTCTATGGTAAATGTGGGAAGCACCATTCCATAGATCTCCCAGCTGAATAAAATGGAGAAAGCCATCTGAGCACCAGCTTTCTCCTCTCTCTGCTTCCATACTGAAGATGCAATGTGACCAGGCACCACACTCATGTCACCTTACCTTTCCTACCGTGATGGACTGTGTCCTTAACCACAAGTCAAAATAAGCCCTTCCCTCCTTCTTATGTTGTTACCTGGTATTTTGTCAAAGCAATGATAAAAGTAACTTAACACCCCTGCTCTGTGGTTTGGTGCACACCATACACATAATCGTTATCACAGAACCACAGGGAACAGCTCTCCTCCTCACTCTGCCTATTCAACTCCCCTCCCCAACTAACAGTAGAAAAAGTCAAATTCTCTGTTCTCTAATTTAACCGTTTCCAGAACGTAGACAGAGCTCAAGGAATCTTGTGAAAGAGAGGGAAGAAGAATCAAAAGAGCCAGAGGGGTCAAAGACACCACAAGAAAACCTACAGAATCAACTAACCTGGGCGACAGGGGCTCAGAGAGACTGAACCACCAACCAGAGAGCATGCATACCAAAGACCTGAGCCGCCTACACATATGTAACAGATGTATATAGCTTGGTCTCATATGGGACCCATAACAACAGGAGCAGGGGCTGTCTCTGACTCTGTTGCCTGCCTTTGGGTCCCTTTTCTTTAACTGGAAGGCTTTGTCTAGCTTCAAGAGAAGAAGACATGCCAGTCCTACTATGACTTGATATGCTAGGGCAAGTTGATATCCATGCAAGTCTCCCCTTCTCTGAAGAGAGAGGGAAAGGTGGTGTAGGGGAGAGGCAAGAGAGACTGAGACTGGGAAGAGAGGAGGGAAAGGAAGCTCTGATCAGAATGTAAAGTAACTAAAATAATTAATTAATGAAAAAATAAACTTGATCAGTCCTGTTTAAAAAAACAAAAAAACAAAAAACAAAACAGGAATCTCACAGTTACATTACCTTTCAGACCAGCCACTTTCACTAGCAATGTACAATGGTGTATTCTCCATAGGTTTCCCTTGTTCCGTACTTTCTTTCTATTCAGAAGAACATAATTGTGCATGTGAAAATACATATAGTACCACATACATCATGTGTATTGAAGATTGTATGTCACTATGACATGTAACTAACATATTCCTGAGCAATGTTATGGGCCTGGGTACACTGCAGTTTCTTGGTCCTGATGTTTTTTATTGATACTCTCCATCCTTTTATGACCATTGTGCTTTCTTGGAACCCTGCCCCTGCCCCTGCCCCTGCCCCTGCCCCTGCCCCTGCCCCTGGCCCCTGCCCCTGCCCCTGCCCCTGCCCCTGCCCCTGCCTGTTAGGCAGTCTGCCTTGCTTATCATCCAACTAATGTAACAGTTGGGGGCCCAGGTTCTTCGTCTGCATTCACTGCTCAGATGTGCTCCCCACAGCTTCCATCTTAGGCAATGGGAAACTTGTTAAATCTCATTGTGCTTCCTTGCCCAAACCTCCAATATCATCTTCTTTTCTCACAAGGCTGTGTCACGGGATTGTCCTTCAGTACCTGTAAAGGACAGCGGAGACTCTGGCTCCATACATCTTAGACATCTCGCTGACAGAACACTGTTAGGATTCCCCCAAAATGCTAAATAGTATCTCTCCATAAATTCTGGCAATGGCTGGGGCCCTGCATTATTATTGAATATAAACAAATAATTTATCCAAGTGTGTGTCACTCCCTAACAGTGTGTGAGCTGGAGAAAGGAACAAAGGATTCATTTTGACACTAAAATACAAAAGGACAAATGGGTTTTAGATGAAATTTCCTTGTGAGACAAATACTGACCATAAAAATAAATTTATTGGAAAGAAGAGTTAACGAGCCTAAACATTAGCAAGAATTTTCCAGATTTCTGCTGAACATCGGAAACTAATTGCAACCTATTTCACCGTCTTGCAGACACAGGCCAGGTGTTCCCATCAAATCAATAAGGAGAAAATGTCATTTAGATGGCGTCACTGTCTCCACTGGGGTTCTCACAGCATCGAGTTTAGGAGAAAGAGCTGTCTGAAGTCTCTGCAGCTGAAGATGCCTGAATATGTCATCCCACAAAATGTGTCTGAGTGAAGGCGTTCAACAGGTAAACAGCTACAGAAAGTGCTCTTGAGTGGCATCCTGTCTCGAGACCACGGACCAACTTGATTGAAACGTCAGCCAAGGGGCATCTGCTCTGCACCTCGGCAACAACACGGAACTGAATCCTAATTCTCTAATTTGCAGCAGGTGGCTATTTTTAAAAACCTCTCCAGGGTGTAGGATTCTGACGATCTGGTGAGTAAAACTGTCTAGCCTCTGGAAGCAACGTCTGATAGGGATCCAGCAGGGCACTGGCATTCAAAAGCTCTTGCGAATTCCCAGGGGCGGGATGCTAGCTATTCTCTGAAAGCCTGTTCACCAAAATGCTGTAAAGGACTGGAAAGCACACCTCAGTATTTGAAAGACAGTTAGCTCTGCCTCCACCTGCATCTTGAAGCTTATTGAGAGAATATACTGTCGAGTTACGGAATGTTGAAACTATAGTGGTATGAGAAGCACGTCCTTTGAATAAACTAAGATAGAGGGCAGAGGAAGGGGATGGTAGATGTGTGGATTTAAGACTGAGAACAAATCAATCAGCTAGCAAGAGCATTACTGTTTGACAGGGCTGTAGGTGGGGTGTGTTAGAGGAGAGGGCATGAGAGCATGATGAGCTGGGATGACTTAGAAGGTGGCGATCGGGGCATTTAATAAAGTTCTGTTATCAAAGGCAAACATACTTTCCCAGGAAGGAAATTCAGCATTTCAGAGGCTGTTGTGGAAGCCAAAGGAGTATTTTAGGTTTGATTTGAAGTTGATTTTGAGTCCTCCTATCTGAGCCAAACATATGTAGAGATGGAATGGCTTATAGTGCGTGTGGTGAAATTTGAAGGGACTCAGGAAAACTTTCTCTAACTCTCAAACACGCTGTAGGGCCAAACAGCTCTGCTCTGCCCCTCTGGGTTCCCAACCAACTAGAGATCCATTCACACCACAGGAGGTCTCCTGTGAAGCCCATACAAATCTTCCTGAGAGCATGGAACAGCTGCCTAGCAGTCCCGATCCCTGTACAGTTAGCTTACACATTCTTAAGATTCTCTAGGACTTCGCTGATATAAGGTAAACTGAGGTAGTAGAGGATCTCCTGAGGCCAAAACGGGGCACAAAAGATAAATTTGGATATGAGAAACATTGAATGAAGGCTAGTCAGATGGACTTCTATGACGGGAATTTTACTCCACAATTTGAGAATGAGATGAAAAAGATGCATTATCAGGATAGGAAGGGGAAAGCCTAAGAGACCTGGGAAGAGGACTGCACATGCAGACTGATGAGGGCTACCAGAAACAAACTGCAACTGCTTGCAACTCTTTCTAAGTTCATCTCTTCAAATTAAAGAGACAGTACCCCTTCTCTTCACTCGTAGTTTCACTTATCAGTTTTAGGGAGATGAAGGTCAACTGTGATCTGAAGACTGCAGTGGACCTTCCAGGACTAAAGCATTCTGTTTACATTGTTCATGAGGAGCTGGTGAGATTAGCAGGTAAAAACACTTGCTATACCAGCCTGATGACCCGAGTGTGATGCCTGGAACCCATATAAAGGTAGAAAGAACCAACTCCATGAAGTTGGCTGACTTCCGAAAGTGGGCTGTGGCATGTCTCTACACACTAAAAATACATGAAAAAGTATTTTTAAAAGTTAATTGCACATTATTCTTAACAGCATGAAGAAGCCTCACAACATCCTACTCTGCCATGCTCAGGGTACAAATCACCCACCCCACTTGTCCAGTGTATCCGTGCTGTATACACTATCCACCCCAGTAGTCACAGTGGGGAAAGCTCAGACTCTCAGGTTTCTTTGTAGACACTGTGTGTAAAGCCCACAGGAAAAATCCTAGAGCAGCCAGGCACTTTAATCAAACCTCTCCAAACAGCAGCAGCCATTATCCATCTACAAACAAGAGAACTCCCTCTGTTTATATACCACTTACAGCCTTTAAACTCTCTCTCTCTCTCCCTCTCTCCCCCAACACCAAGGTGTCCCTTTGCCCATTGAGGGGGTGGAGGTGGGTGTAGGGGTGGGGGCATTGAATTTTCTTAATGGGTGATTGATGGAGGAGAGCCTAGCCCATTGTAGGTGGTGCCATCCCTGAGCTGGTGGTCCTAAATTCTATAAGAAAGCAGGCTGAGCAAACCATGATGGACAAGTCAGTAAGCAGCACCCCTCCATAGCCTTCACATCAGCTCCTGCCTTTAGGTTCCTGCCCTGCTTGAGTTCCTGTCCTGACTTCCCTCAGGAAAGGACTATGATGGACTATGAATGTGGAAATATAGGCCAAATAAACACTATTCTTCTCAACTTGCTTTTGGTCATAGCATTTTATTATAACAGTGGCAACTCTAAGACACTCAAATTGTTTTTCCCCTTCCTGTTTTTCATCATTATTATTCAAAAAATTCATTCAGAAACTAATATATATCAGATACTACCACAGGCATGGCAATGTAGAGATAAACAGAATGCTTTTCTGCCTTGTGGGAATTCGCCACTTATTGTAAGGCATGTAGGAGATTTAAATAGGTTATAGTCTGAAAGCAGTGAAGAAGTTAAAGAAAGAAAGAAGGAAGGGAGGAAGGAAGGGAGGGAAGAAAGGAAGGAAGGAAGGAAGGAAGGAAGGAAGGAAGGAAGGAAGGAAGGAAGGAAGGAGAGCCTGGGAGATGACTCAGATGTTAAGTGCTCACTATGCAATCATGAAGATCTGAATTCCATCCCCAGAATCTATGTAAAAGGAAAAAAAAGTCTTGCATGGTGGTTTATGCTTGTAATCCCAGCCCCAGGAAGATGAGAGAAGAGGATCCCTGGGGCTCCTCAGCCAGCCTGTCTAGCCTACTTGATGAATCCCAGGCCAGTGGGAGATCCTGTCTCAGCACCAAAGGAACAGTAAACAAAGTTTCCACATACATACATACATACATACATACATACATACATACACGCATACACGCATACACACATACACACATACACACATACACACAACAACAACAGAAAAAAAGCGAAGGAATAAGGATTATCTGATCTGTGGAGTCAGCAAAGCCTCAGGGAACACATCAGTTCACGTGGCTCTGGGGAATCTGTTTCTAGTCAAGAAGTGTGACTTTCCTGTGTCTAGTCTTTATTCCACACAGGTCTCTGCCATCTCTTAGGGTGTGTGCTTTGTTCTCGTTTGCTCTTTGTCTATGTTTAATGACAGCTAGCAGTTCTACATATTAATAAGATGCATTGTGATACTTTGATACAGGTGTAATTATGCAGAAACCAAAGTTGGATATTCACTGTCACTTCAAACACTCATTGTTTCTGCAATAAGGAGCATGGTAGAGAGTTCCAGGCATTTTAAACATGCAGCATATGGCACAAGAGTCACCTCTGCACAATGGGGTACAGAATTTAGTCCTCCTATCTGACTTGACTTCTTAGTCCATCACCATCCTCACTGCACCTCCTCTCCTCTCATTCCCCCAGTCTCTAAGAGCTGCTACCCCATGCTCTTCCTGTGAGAGAAACTCTTAGAGGCTCCATATGTTAAAACTCCTGTAGTGTTCATCATCTGTGTTGGGTTTACTATACACTTAAGGGAAAATGTGAGGCCCACCACATTCTTGTTTTTCTTCTGCTGCTGTAATTAAATGCTCAGTTTAGGAGAGAAGAGGGTTTGTTTCAGCTTACCATTTCAGGTTACAGTCTATCACTTAGGAGAAGATGAGGCAGAAAGTTGTCAAGCTAGTCACACCACATCTACAGTCAACAACAGAGAGAAACAGACACACAGAGACAGGCCGCTTCCTTGTATCTATCTTGCTCTTGTCCTATATAATGCAGGCTCCTCTATCTAGGGAATGGTGCTACCCACCATGGGCTGAGTCTTCCTATATCAATTAACAATCAAGGTAATTCACCATAGACACACCCACAGACCAATCTGTTAAAGATACTGAGACTCTTTTCCCTGGTGATCCTAGGTTGTGTCAAGTTGAGTCAAATTCTATTAGCACACATCTGCAGTCTAATGCCACACAGCCATAAAAAAGAATCAATTAGAACATTTGCTTGAGAAATGCCTCTGTTTTGACATCCATATACAGCTCCCCAACACACATCTTTCTAACACCTGTCATTTCAACAACATGGAAGTCGGCTCACTTCCTAGAGGTCCTGTGGAGCAAATCTCCTTTTTCCAGTTCCAGACACTGCTGTTCTAGTCCCCTGGACTGGATAAAACCAGAGGAAAAGGAAGCTGAGCTTCACCCCAAGGGGACAGCTACAGAAGATAATGGTGAGGTGAAGACAGAAGGCCAGTCAGAGATGCACAGGAGTCGGGTAGAGGAGATGGGGCACTGTGTCCTACTGGAGTCTTTTAGAAGTCTTGTTAGTGTATATCCATTATACAAAGTTGTGAGTTCTGAGATGACTTTTTAATTCAAGTATATCCTATACTTTCACTGTCTCCAGAAGTTCAAAGGCCACCCTACCCATTTCCATCTCCTTTCTTCTCCCACTCATCTCTTCCTCCTTCTCAAAAGTCTAGTTGGCCCTGAACTTCTTTCTGTACAGGGTTTATATTCTTCAACGCTGACCATTTTGTCTGTCTTCATTTTGTTTGTTTGTTTTTAGACAGGGTCTTGCTATATAGCCCTACCTGGCCTGGGACTCACTTACAAAGCACAAGCTGGCTTCACTACAGGGGTGATCCTCCTGCCTCTGTTTCCCAAGGGTTTGGATTACAGGCGTGCACCACCACGCCAGAACTCATGTTCATCAACATAGGCCTTTAATTGTTTTCATTCTTTCCTTCTAGTAGAACTCTCTGCCCTCGACTGAGTGAGATCAGTGTGCAGACAGTGCTGGCTGGGGTGTACCAGCATCAGAAGGCAATGGTGTAGAGGAAGCATGGGAGACGGAGTGGAGCCAAGCATGGAACAAGCAATACGAGGCACTTGGTACAGTCTCCTGTGCAGGTGCATTTTGAAATGTTCAGTAAGAGCAAGGAAAGCCAGGCATGTCTTTGCATCTAGAATACTGAGGTGATTTAAATTTTTAAGTCTTTCTGTTTTCCAAGGAAGCTGTCAATTTGAATCCAGAGATAAAACAAATTGGTTGTTTTTTTCAAAAATAGAAAAAATTCATATATTAATCTAGTCTCCATTACTATGGCTGAATACCATTGACTAAATAAAGAATAAGACTTGTATTTGGCTCTCAGTTCTGGGAGATGAGAAGTCCATGAGCATGTTACTGGCATCTGATGAGGGCATTCTGATACATACAGCATGGCAGATCAGGTCTCACGGAAAGACAGGGCTGACAGCTCAGGACTCTGTCATCTTATGTAACCTCTAATACCCCGCATGAGTCCATCTAATACAGATTACTTCCTATGGATCCAATTCTTAATACTATTAATATTTAACTAAGTTTCATCATGAATTTCAGGGGGCCAAGTACCACCCCAATCTCCCAACCCCACCCCCAGACTACAACAAATTGCCAGTATCTGTGGGAAAACAGAAGAAGCAAACAAAAGCAGTATGTGTGCTTCATGTAGTAAGTGAAATGTATAAAACTCTGAAGTAGCAGAACACACAAGAGAATTTGATCCTTTCAGGTGACTGCTGATGCCTAGAGGTGAGCACGAGGAGGCAACACTTGAGTTGAGGCTTGGGGCATGGAAAGGCATTCTTCCTGGAGTGGGGACCATCGGGATTGTCCTACCGTAGTTGATCTTGATAGTCGGTTTGACAAGATTTAGACTCACCTGGGAGACAAACCTCTGGAATGTCTGTGAGGGAGTTTCAGGGAGATTTGTCTGAGGAACGAGACCCACCCTGAATGGGAGGGAGTGAAAAGGAAGGAGACAGACTGACAGTGTCCATTCCCCTTGCTTCCTGACTGTAGACTCACTATGACCAGCTACCCTGAACTCCTGCTGCTGAGATAGATAATAGGGAGACAAGCAGGAGTTTGTTACACAGAAATGATTCCTGCAACTATGGAAGCTGAGAAGTTCCACATTCAGCCATGTAAAAGCTAGAAACACAGAGAGGTGTTGTTATGGTTCAAGTTCAAGTATAACAGCCAGCAGATCAGAGGAACCGAAGGCATGACCTATTGCTCCAAGTTCAGAGACTTAAGAACCGAAGTCAGTAGTGCATGCTGCAGTTCAGGACAAGAGAAGCTGAATGCTCAACTCCAAGAGGGAAAGCCAGAGTTAAGGAGGGAGGAGGAGGAGGGAGGGAGGGAGGGAGGGAGGGAGGGAGGGAGGGAGGGAGGGAGAAAAAAGGGACAGAGGAAGGAAGGAGGGACGGAGGGAAGGAGGAAGAAAGAAGTATGATAGGAAAGGGAAAGATGACACCTGGAAGTGGGCCCTCTTCTACTCAGTCCACAAATTAAAATGCTAATGTCTTTGGAAGTGCTTCTTTAGACCACTAAAATCTTAGTCGTAAGATTAGTGTAAACACCTGTCAGTTAAGTTGACAGCAAAAAAAACCCTTCAAACATTTTTAATAACCATAGGCTTGGTACTTAACAGTTCCAATTCCCAAGAGCACAGGAGGAATTTAGATATTGTACATCTTCCTGGGAGAGAAGTGTTTGTGCCAAGGCAGGGCCACCTGCCTAGAGACGAAACCAGCCAGGCTGATGACCCAAGAATAAAGCAGGAGATGATAACAAATTCTAGAGAAAATAACAATAAGGGCAGGGAAGAGGCTCAGTGGGTTAAAGGCTCCTGCACCAGTCCTGTTGAGGACCTGAGTTTAATCCCTGAGAATTCAAGGCAGAGGCAGAGAATCAACTCCCACAACTTCTGACCTCTAAACCACACCTACAAACAGGGGTGTCTACATGCACCATACACACACGCACACACACCATACCACACATAGCACACATATACCACACCCAAATCACACACACAGTCACACATACTCCATATATCCCCACTCGCGCGCACACACACACACCATACCACACATACCACACTCCAATCATACATATTCCACACATCCTCACAACACATACTACACACAAGCACACCATATGACACTCATACCACGTAGTCTTACACACACCCCACATATAAGCACATCACACACACACATACACATGCTGTCTCACACATAAACACACCACACATAGTCTCACACACACAACACACATAAACATACCACACACACACATACACACACAGACAGAGAGACAGAGAGAGTCAGAGACAGAAACGAAGAGACAGAGGGACAGAGAGACAGACAGGGAGAGAGAGACACATAGAGAGAGAGGGACAGAAAGACAGAGACAGACAGGGGAGAGAGAGAGAACACAGAGACACAGAAAGAGCAGTTTGAGAAGCTGCTACAAGCCAGAGTCTGTGCTGTGGCTTTGTCTTACTTCAGTTGTAAAAGCAACTTTTCAAATAGATATCTATACACACGGATATCGAGAGTGAAGGTGGCTATCGAGTGATGGAGGCTTAATTCAAACTCAGCACCAATGCTCTTTCCTTCTGAAGAAGTGGGACATCATCTCCTTCAAGTACAAAAATGAGAACAAAAAAGTTGTTGGTGGAACAGGGAAATGCAACATGTCCTTCATTTGCGTTTCTCCAACTTAAAATCTGTTGAAGGACCAGGAGGAAATGCTCCCGTCTGACTTGATCATGTCAGGGTTATTAACTCAACAGAGCTAGCTTGCATCTCAGCTCTAAAGTCTGAAGATGCAAAGTGAGTATCCAGGACCTGGAGGGATGCTTCCTTTTCACATTGTACATCCCAGGATGGGAGGACTTGGCAGCACATCGTGTTAGTCAAACCCTTCCAGACAACCCAGTGTCCCAGGGCCAGCGAAGCCCAAGATCTCCCTGGTCAGAAGCTTCCCAGCTGACCTTGAGCTCACTGTGTTTTAGTTGGGGGAACTGACTCCATATGCTCTAGTTCCTCTCTGGGCGCTAGTGAATTGTAGCTTGCAGGAAGAGCCGAGGCAGCTGAGCCTCTGATCTGGGACTGAAGAATCACTCCACATTTGTTCCCACACAGCACACAGTTGCCAAGGCAAAAGCAAGCAAAGAGTGGCTGCTCAGTCAGCTCCAAGGGAAGTGTCTGCTTCTTTCTTGGGCATTTCTTGCTGCATTTAAATTTCTCTTTTGTTGCAGTTGTTGTGTTGTTGTGTCATTTTTACCATTTGTTTTGTTTTCTTTGCATTTGAAGTGCCAACTTCAATGCAAGCATGTTTTTAAAAGTAATTTGATTTTGTAACATTATAATACAAACAAAGCCAAAGAAAAAAATATTGAAAAGAAACTCCCACCACTCAGAGATTATCTTTAAATATCTGCGTTCACAGGTCTGCTGTGAATATATTTAACACTACCAAACTGTCCACTTTCAAACAGCAATGAACCTTACGTTATGTCTAACTCCAACCATAATCCAAGCACTCAAAAGTGCACCCTCCGTAGTATCCCTATTCTTCTAAAGAATAGCTATATTCCAAATTTGCAAGAATTGACTTTACCCTAAAGGGGCACAATGTTTGTTCCTTCAGAAAGCTCTGTTGGATGCTAGGAAGACAGCTTAGTTAACAGAGTGCAGCTAATGAAACATGAGTTAAATCCCCAGGATGCACATAAAAAACCAGGTGTGGTTGCTTACATCTGCCATCCCAGTGCTGGGGGAGGAGGGCATCCCAGGTGCTTGCTAGTCAGCTAGCCTAGCCTGGTCTAACCAGCAAATTCCAGACCAATGAGAGACCCTGCCACAAAAATCAAGGTGGATGGCACCTGAGGAATGACTCCTGAGATTGACATCTGGCTTTCGACACACACACACACACACACACACAGATACAAATATATCACAGCAAGCACTTCAGGAAAAAAAATAAGCAATTTATTTTTACATGCAACAATTCTTTCATGGGCTTCATTAATGATCAACAAGAACCATATGGTACAAAAGATTTGCATAATTATACCCCATCTCATTAAAGGAATACTGTTTTAAGAAACCATGGCTTTACATATTTTATTTGAAAGTTTTAACACACACATGTGCCTGCATGTGGAGGTCAAAGGACAACTCGTGGGAGTCACTTCTCTCCCATTGCATACGACTTGGGGATCAAGTTCAGGTCATCAGGTTTGGCTACAGGCAACTTCACTGGCTGAGCCTTCTCAATGGCTTTACAGATCTTTTTTCTAAAAATAAAATCATGTTGAAGAACGTCAGTCCTTTGTGGACTTTAAGCATCTACGCCGTTACTGCAAGAGCTTGCTCGCCAGTGATGTGGGGAATGACTTAAATGATGCTGTCCCTGTAACCTTCCCTCAGAACCACAGCAGCACCAATAGTCACTCCTTGCATAGGAATGCCTGACGACACTCCCCAAGAAAAGCAGACTCAGTGAGAGACTCCCATCTAAAGTCACATGATCTTCAGGGCAGCCTCAGTGAGGACTCTCTCCCTTCCTTTCATTGCCATGGTGGAACTGAGAACAATATAGGTCAAAATATGACAATACAGCCTAGCAAACTCCCTAAAATTTGTCATTTACTCTACTATTTAGTGATGCTCTTTCAGGCACTTTAACGCTCATATCTCCTGTCAGAAAAATATATTTCAGTTTAGTGGCTTCACTTATTTTTTAGTTACTACCTCAGCTATTTTTCCTGGAGCAGAAAAACAATGACATATTCTCTCCTTCACAACACAGAGCGTTTATCTTTATCTAGTTAGTCAGAAACCTAGGAACAAGATGTGAAATATTTATAAACCTCTTCTAGGTTTTGTGAGGGCCTAGATTCTGTATGACATAAAATTGAATATCACTAGGCAAACTGTAGACACTTGTTCTTATGCTTAGATTAATACAGTTCCTAAATGTCCTATCAATGATGATAGCTTCATACTTAACAAGGAAAACATATACATGCAATAAGTCCAATGGGAAAGGGCCATTACTAAAAATGTAAGCAAGGAGCTGGACAGGTGGCTAAGTGAGTAGAGCATTTGTTGCACAAGCAAAAAGACTTTAGTTCAAGTCTCTAGCATAGTCTTAAAATACTAGTTGTAGCCTCACTTGTGCCTGTGGCCCCAGAGCAGAGACAGGAGTATTACATGGCCTTGCTGACTGCCAGGTTAACTCTAGGTTCAGTGAGAGAGTGTGTCTTAAAGTAGTAAGATAAGCGATAGACACACCCTCACACCAGTGTTCATATAGGACACACACACAGAGGATACAATGGACAAAATTCATCATGAGTCATACTTGGAGTGTTCTTCGGTCTTTGTGATGGGTTGAACATGTTTGGCCCCCATAGATTCATGTGTTTGAATGCTTGGCCATTGGAAATGGCACAGTTAGGAGGTGCGGACTTGTTGGAGGAAGTGTGTAACTGTGTAAGTGGGCTTTCAGGCCACCTATGCTCAGTCTCCTGCCAAGTGCAGAAGACAGTCTTTTCCTGGTCACCTTCGGATCAAGATGTAGAATTCTCAGCATCTCCAGCACCATGTCTGCTTGCATGCTGCCTTGCTTCTTGCCATGATGATAATGGACTCAGCCAGCCCAGTGAAATGGTGTCCTTTATAAGAGTTACCTTGGTTGTGGTGTCTGCTTACAGAAATAAAACCCTAACTAAGACAGTCTTCAAACTTTAAACTGTTGCCAATGGCTGGGAATGAGTGACCTATGAATGTGCTCCAGCCTGTCCTCTCTGCTGGGGAATGTAGACTCTCCTTCCTTTACAGAGGTGTCATACAGTGACCATCTGACATATGCCGCAAACCAGGACTCCAGTATCATAGCACACTGAGTGTTAATAAATCTTAATTCCTTCATTTTCAAGTATTTTAATAGGTTTTATTGTAAAAGTAGTTTTAGATTTGCATAAAAATACAGAAATTATTATGGTTCCTGAACCCACCCAATAGTTTCTTCATTATTATCTTTGATCATTACTTATTTACTATAATTAATAAACCAATATTGATCTATCATTTTAACTACATTAATTTTACTTAAAGTATTTTAAACAAAAATGAATAGAAATACAGAAACTTATTTCTGCCTATTTCATAATGGGTTTCTCTCTGTTGATAAAATACATGAAAACTACAACTCCCAGAATCCACTGCTAAGACCCTCTGACTTCTTCCTTGACCTTCCTACATGCATCTGCAGTTTCTCTGACTGTGTTCACCATCTCTTCACCTCCTTCTCCAACCACTCCAGTGTTTACTGGGATGTTTCCGCTTGACCCAAACATAGGATAGTGCTGAGCTGGAAGTAGACGGGGTGAGAACAAGATCCTAAATTTTCTGTCTGCCTTGTTTTACCATTGCCATGAGTCCAGGTCTCTGAGGCAAGGAGCACTTGTTTGGGAAGTACTAAGCAGCACCATCTATGTTTATGTGATCCAGTGCTGAGTCTTCAATCAATTAGAGCACAGTAGATTGCTTTTAGGCATGCTCAATCTACTATATAATTAGTGCCACTCTTCCAGCATTCTGGCACTGACTTGTCAGTCCTCATTTATTAGTGGCTTTGCTATTACTTTGTGGTCCTCTCAAGGTGCTGGTGTTAGCAAACACTGTCTGGAGGCTGCTAGCCAGGCATTGCATTGCTTGGTACCAGAGGTCTTTGTGGAAATTCCCCAGCTAGCTCTGTTGGCGATCAAAAGAGCCTGATGAGATAGAGTGAGTCAGAATAGATGTGTTACAAGAAGTAAATAGATATAGACTAGCCAAAATGACACCATCCAAAGTGGACACTGTGCTCACTGGGGGAAAGGTCAGCTTCTTCCTTTTGCTATACGGAGCAAGAATAAGTCTCACAGAACCATATGATGTTTCAGCCAGAGGGAGAAGTGGGTTTCTGGGAGGTCTGTATCTGTTCTGGATGACTCTAAGGAGGTGCTATGTTGGTGTAGATCCATTCTAGAGTGGGTGTTGTGTACTAGAGAGGAGAGTTTAGTGAAGGACCATCTCAGATGTCATTAAGAACAAGGTGTAGATGAAGACATGGTGTCCTATGTTCTGTGATGTTTTGTACAACTAAGATCCACAGGTAAGATGAAATACTTTTGTTACAGTTTTAGCTCACAAAGTGGTGAAGAATTTGCCCTATTACTGAAGACACCATATGCTTCAGATACAGAATTTGGGTGAAATAATATCTAGAACTAGAAGCCTCCTCACTGAGGAATCACTCTGAGTATCAGAAGAAGCCATGTAAGCTGTTAATGGAGAAAAGCAGTCAATAGTTCTATTCATCTGTAACATCAATGGACATCAGCAATGGCCAGAATGACATGATATTCCAAACCATGCAATAGTAGCACTTATAGCCTAAGGGTAACTTTACTGGCTGGTTTTGTGTATCAACTTGACATAAGCTGGAGTTATCACAAAGAAAGGAGCCTCCTTTGAGGAAATGCCTCCATGAGATCCAGCTGTAAGGCATTTTCTCAATTAGTGATCAAGGATGGGAGGGCCCATTGTGGGTGGTGCTATCCCTGGGTCCTGGATTTTATCAGAAAGCAAGCTGAACAGGCTAGGGGAAGCAAGCCAGTAAGTAACATCCCTCCATGGCCTCTGCGTCAGCTCCTGTTTCCTGACCTGTGTGAGTTCTAGTCCTGACTTCCTTTGGTGATGAACAGCAATGTGGAAGTGTAAGCTGAATAAATCCTTCCCTCCCCAACTTGCTTCTTGGTCATGATGTTTGTGCAGGAATAGAAACCCTGACTAAGACAGGAACCAACAGTCACCCTATGGAATTAAGACCTATCAATAGAAGGGAATTTATGCCTAGCCCTGGAAATTTACTCAACTCTCTGTGGCTGGTGAGGCCTTGGATCTTAGAGGAGAACCCACTACTGCCACTCCCCCAAACCAGTATAATCTCTGTGTGCTAAACACTCATCTGTGGGGCGGTGGGCTGTGGGAAGCAGCTGGGTGCCTGGTTGAGCAAGCCTTGAACCCCGGACCTTTACCAGGACGGCAGGTGTTCGGCGCTGCCCCCAGGCCCTGGTTCTTTTCATTCAGCTTCAGCCCTCCACAGCCTCTCCCAAAAAGAGGTCAATGACTATCAGTCACGAGGAACAGTGCCTCAGGCCCTCCCACATGTAGATGAGGCATCTCTAAGCTCTCCGACCAAGCCAATAGGCATTATCTGCCAGACCCTAGCCCACATGCAGATGAGGTCTCTCCAAGCTCTCTGACCAAGCCAATAAGCGTTATCTGCTGTCAGACCCTAACCCACCCTGAAACTGTATATAAAGGCTCTATTCGGGAGAAGTAAAGGTGTGTGTTCGAGAATCATCTTGGTGTCCTGGAGTCTTTGTCTCAAGAGCTGTAACACTTGGGGAGAGATCCGCTCTCCCGGAACCTTCCTGGGGCACCAAGCCGCTTCCTTGCCTGCTAGCCGGCTTCTATCGGCCCAGCCCGGGCAGCTCAGCGTGGAGAGACAGGTGCAGCGCCTGGGAGTCACCCTTTTGGCCCAGACCTCTCACACCAGGCTGGGTGAAGACCAACAGACAGCGGAGACGTGGGTAGAGCACCCTCCCTGCTCTCACTCTGTCCTCAGCCGGGAGATCATCGTGGGACACCCTCCAGAACCGGGGACCCCACACTCATCCTTACAGTCAAAGAAATATATAGCTTGTGCTCCTCATCAAAGAAGCTTCTTCTGTAGCAGAGATCATTATCGAAAGCTATAGCTGGTTAAGCTACAGAAAATCACTGAGTGTGGAGTGCCCTCAACCAAGTAGTAACAGTTACAACACAAGCCTATGTCTAAGCCCCAGGCAACACCACGGAAGAGCTCGCAGGAAGATTGTAGGAGCCAAAGGACATGGATATCTGCTATGATATAATGTTTTCTAGAAGAAGGGGAAAGAGAAAGAGGAGAGGAAGAGAAGGAGGAAGAAGCAGAAGAAAGTAGGGGCAGTGTGAATCTGGGAGGAGTTAGGGAGGAAGAAAACTGGAGTAAAAACGAACAAGGTATGTTGTATGAAATTCTCTACAAAATAATAAAAAATTTACACTGTTTTAAAATTAATCAAATAAACAAGCAGTAGTCAGCTTTCATCAGCAAGTTCTGGACTCTGTGTAAGATGGTGTTGGAAGAGGACAAGAAAGAGTTTTGATGGAATCCAGCTGAGTTAGATGAGCTGGTTCATGTTCAGATGGTATTAACATCCAAAGTGAATGCACCTCTTCCTTACCTTCCCGTGAGCAGCAAGGCCACTGGGGTTTCAGAGGACCAGTGGATTTTCTTTTACTATTATCCTCTGGAACAAATCCTTTGATGATTGATTCCAGCCTGTCTACACACACACACACACACACACACAGACACACACACACACACACACTTCTTACTTCTGTCTCAATGTCCCATACTTTGACATGCTAGCTTCTCATGTCAGAGTGAGACACATTGATGTCTTTGTGAAAGCATCGTTCCCAGGCTCACCCATGCCAGGATCTCTATCAAGAGTGGGAACATCCATTACACATAAGAGAATTACCTAGAAAGTAATTTGCTTATTGATTACTTTGACTAATGGCCAGTTTTCCCAAACATTTATACTTAAACTTAGTTTTTTAAAATCACTTTAAGGCATATCTGAACTAATTTGGTACTTACAATAATTTGAATCAATTACTTCAAGATTCATTTGCTTATAGTATTCCTGGAAATTGCTTGCATCATATGGCTTTATGGACTTTTATTTTGCATGCCTGGAGGTTCTTTCCCCAAACCTTAGGTTCTTGGAAATGAACTTCTGGCTAAACTTTTTGTCACATTTTTCCATTTGCTTCTTGAAGATGTGTTCTTCTTGCTTTCCACTGTGTGCACCTGTGCCCTCATGTTTATTAATGAAATTAACACATGTTCACAATTCATTCTATTTTCAAAGTACTGACAAGTTGACAAGAAGAATGCTGGTGTAAATTGGATGGGCCAGAGCTTTTTTGAGCAACTTATTTTTCTCCAGACACCTGGTTGTTACAATATTAGTAGGCTCTGGGTAGCTGAGGAGATGGCTTGTTGGTCAAACACTTGCCATACAAGCATGAGGACCCGAGTTCAGATCTCCAGAACCCATTTAAATGCCAGAGTGCCATGGCCAGTCTGCACACAGTTTGAGCCTTAGAAAACAGAAACTAGGGGCGGTTCCAGAACAAGCTAACTAGATGAGCCATATTGGTAAGTTCTGGGTTTGATAGAGAGACCCCCCCACCTCCTTAAATAAAGTAGAAGAATGACCAAGGGTCATCCCCAACATCAACCTCACACCTCCAAATGTACATGTACCCTTCATACACAAGTATGTGCCTACACACATGCAAGCATGTATAACACACACACATACACACACACACACACACACACACACACACAGTGGCAAAAAGAAAAGAAATAATAATAGCAACAGCAGATTCTAAAAGGCAAAATATATTTGCCAAGAGTGTGTGTTTCTAGAAAAGCTCACAATGTCCTTCCAGTTTTCCTGTGAACTTTTATACATTTTTGAAACATCTAAAAATCTCTGTGGTATTCTACCTTTCCTCTTTGCCTTCCTTTCATTCCCAAGTATGGTTTCTATAATACCTTCTGACATTTCCATACAGTCTCCATTGTTCATACATATGTCCCTCATGTGTTTTTCTAGTTCTTAAATTACTTATGTGCTGTTGTTGGTTTGTTTTGTTTTTGCTATTTATACTATCTTATTCATTATAGCAACAAGCAGTACTGTTTCCACATGGTTGAATTTTGCTAAGTGCAAGTATTTTATAGCAAGACCCTCCAGTTCATTTTCTTCTGAAATAAAAGCTTGAACTCTCAATATGAATTTGTGGTTATATCTTAATATAATATTTTATTAATTCTTTGAGAATTCATATAGTCATATAATGTATTTTGATCATATTCATTTCTCATACTCTCTCAACTGCTTCAAGTTCCACCCCTCCTCCTTTCAACTTCATGGTTTTTGTTTTTGTTTTTTTTTCTTAAGTAACCCACCAAGTCCAGTTTATGCTTCTCATATGTTCATAGGTGTGGTAATATACATGGGAGCATAGGTTACTTAGCCTATCAGGGACCACATTCATATATATGTAGACACACATGTATATTTATATGTATATGTTTATGTGTATGTGTATGTATATGGTTGGTTACTTCCATACCATTTGTGACACAACGGCAGCTATGTGAATCTTGCCAATAATCTGGTCATTATTATGGCTCACAGGTGGGTAAGAGTCCACAGGTGGGTAAGATTATTGATTATTCCTCACCCCCGGCAGCCCATATAACACCTACCAGAATATGGAAGCTAGCCAAGAGGGAAGAAGTTCTTGGGTCAGTATCCACTTATTTTCTTTATGTTCTTCCACTAAGATGTATGACACTTTCAGTAATAGAGTTTTAACATCAAGTTCTGCTGGGCATCTAAGAACAACAACAAAGCTCTGTATTGCTTAGGACACCTGTAGCTGACATACTCAAAGGGAAATATCCTACACCTGGGACCTCTGCTCTCTTAGGGGAGCACTGTCCCCTGTTTAGGATAACTCTGGGGACCCACATTTTTATTTTAAAAACTGCAAAGTTTTTCCTGTTTTAAGAATTTGACTCTTTGACTAGTAACACATTCTTGTGAAATACCATTTGTTTTCAAGGGCATCAGCACTGTATGATTATTTTTTAAAAATCATAACTGTAATGGTTGTGAAAGGCTGGGAAGTGGTAACAAGGTGTAAGAGGAGGATTTCCATCACCCACAGTCTTGGCATCCAGCCACTGATGAGTAGCCCAGCCTTGACAGACACTCAGAACACAAATCACTGTCATTTAAATAGAAGGGTGTCAGAAAAGGGCTTACTGTCACCCCAGTCTTGGATTCCAGCCACTGATGAGTAGCCCAGCCTTGACAGATACTCAGAACACAATTCACTGTCATTTAAATAGAAGGGTTGTGCTTCCCCTAGATAGTGGAATCTGTAAGAACTCAGAATGAAGCAGTTTATCGATTGGTTGATTCCAGTCTGGCAGTGAAGGAACAGGTCTGACTGCTCAGAGCTGCTTCAGCTCTGATCTGGAGATAAAGGTTAATTAGACAAGAGCTTATCTTAGGCTCTGGGGATGCCAGTTGTGAAGCCAATACTGTTTACAGGATACAGACTTGGAGTCCCCAGATGCCCTGCAGCTAATACGAAGACTTCAGACTAGATACCTGAGTCGAGAGAATATGATCTAAAGCTTTCTGACTTCAAATCTCTGTACAATATGCAATCTCATCCAGCTGAGAAGGAAACCCAAGTAGACTTGGGAGGACAATCTCAAGTCATTTTGCATCGTTGGGTGTGCGCTTAATGTCTTTCACGTAGAAAGATTCAGAATCAGTTTTAGAGGTGAGAATCCAAATCATAGGAGTATATTTTATGCTTGATATTGGAGTGATTATAACATATGTAATACAAATAGGAAGGGGATTATTAGCAAGGTTTTTAATTTACAAAATGTTTTCAGTGTGTTCATTTTCTGTGTCTGCGTAAACCAGTTACAACAAACCTGGCTTCATAAAACAACCCAAATGTAGTCCCTCAGCACTTATGCAGTTAGGAAACCCAACACTGGTGTCACAGCACTAAGATGATGTCAGTGGGATGAATGTGGGTACCTAATCCCAGTTGGTACATCTACAATGTAACCCCTATACCTAAGTCTCAGGGAAAGCTGCAGAAGAAAGGGCAGAAGGATTGTAAAGGCCAGAGGAAAAGAACCTGTTGTGAGACATGTCTAGACATGATAGGGAAACTGTACCCATGAAACCTCAACAACATGGCTGCTAGATAAGACCTGCATAATAACACCAGTCGACATGCCAACATAGATGAGGAAAGTTCACAAGGCTCCACCCCTAGATGAAGAGTTATGGGCAACTAATGACTACTGAGAGAGGGAGAATCTATCTTCTGTAGAGATGATCCCTCTGATAAGTTATCCAAACCCAAGTGGTCGGCTCTAAACACACACACACACACACACACACACGCATGCATGCATGTATATATGCTCTCCCTCTCAATGCTAAATGAGTTCAGAAGGTTAAAATATATGTATATATGCAGCAACAATAATTAGCATAAATTTGAGAGACATGATATTGGATGCAGAATGAGTTAGAGGATGTGGAACAAAGGGTAGAAATGATGTAATACAGTGCTTATATATGAAATTTTCAACAAATTAAAGTTTTAATCAAAAAATGTCAGCAGGCCACGTCCTCGACAGCAGATCCTAACTCATGCAGGTCACCAGTAGAATTCATTTTCTTGCTGTTGGGGTGTGGGTGACTTTTCAGTATCACAAGGCCACCTATGTTTCTTGGTTTGTGGCCTCCTTCAGGGTGTGTAGAGTTCTTCCCACCTCCTGATCTCACATGCTACCCACGTCCCTTCTATTCTACTATTCTATCTCTGCTTCAGTTGGAGAAATTTCTGGTTATGGTTATTTGCAACTTAAACAGGTTGGCAAAATTCCATCTGCCACGTAATATCGTGTGTGTGTGTGTGTGTGTGTGTGTGTGTGTGTGTGTTCCAGTGATAGGAACATGGGACATCTTTGGGGACCCATCACACTGGTTACTACTTAGAATAGTTTGGTTTTAAAATGAAAGATTTAACTGTATTTTATTAAGCCTATAAACAACATCATACCTTTTAAAAGGTTTTGTTTATATCTTGTGCGCATATATGCTATTTTTGTGCAGATAACCACAGAGGCTAGAAAGGGGCAGAAAGCGAGAGATTCCATACTCAAGGTTACTTCCAAGGAATTTTGGATGTAGTAGGAAGTCCTGGAGCTTACACACTTCGTTCATCTTTAGTGGTCAAAGGATGCTATTCACTATAAGACTAATTATATGCCCAAGCTCTCATGTAAAGGATGTCACTCTAAGGACTTTGACTTGATTCTCAGTCTTATACATAAAGAGATATTAAAAATCCCTAGGGAAGATATTATTATCTGACCTGTAGTTTACATATATTTAAAAACAAACAAACAAAAAACTTCAAAAGTTTTCAATATTTTGCAAAGAAGAGGTTTAAATTTTGCTTTATTTTATGGAATAGGTTTTTGGCTTTTGATTTATTTGCTTTGGGGAGGGCAGGGCCTTGTGTGTACTAGACCCATGTCGGACTTTCTGTGTAGTTAAAGATGACTTTGAACTCCCATCTCCCTTGCCTGCCTCTACCTCCTGAGCACAGGGATTACATTGCGCCCAACTTGGACTGTTTTGTCTTAATTTTTTTTGACTCCTAGGGAGAGGTGGTATCTATCTAGAAAGGGAAATTCCTGCTCAGAAGGTAGCCCTCTTCTAGAACTTGAAGTACACAGAAAGTAGTATTTTCACACCCAGTCCCTTCAACTATCCAAAATTTCCCAGCTAGCTTGTTGGGATTTTAGTCCTTGCCCAAAGTAGCGTCAACGGTGACTCCCAGAATGCCACAGAAGATCATTGTGTTCCTTGGCACATCATTCACACCTGTGGTGTTAAACTGAGGCCACTTGGCTTCTGAGGAATCAAAGACTTCAGCTAATTTACTCTCTTGAAAGAAAAGCTCTTTTTAATCTTAACTAGAAGAGTAAATTTGCTCATCTGTGCAGCACCTTCCTGGGAGAAGAGGTGGGACAGTCTCCTGGGAAGCTCAGTCAGTTTTCTGAAGGTTATCTCCTCCATGTTTCAGCTTTGCATTGACTAAACATCAATCAAATGTGCACACATTCAGGAGTGCCGTGTTGTTGATGGCTTGGTCATAACAACCATGATGTGACCTCTGAGTCACATTTCCTGTCCTCTTAATATCCATCTATTTGCTTGTATAAAGTCTGGGATTAATACCTACTCCCTAGGGTTTTGTGAGATTAATGATACATAAGATAACAATAAGATAGATAGATAGATAGATAGATAGATAGATAGATAGATAGATAGATAGATAGAGATAAACATGCTGCTGGAAAATACCCTATTGATAAACAAAACAATAATTTCTATTATTAAATAGTTTCTACAGTCAAGCATCCCCTCTTGAAGTTAGCACAGCATTCTGACAGTGCAGTCTTAGCAATTTGTTCTAAGAAAATGAACCGTGACAAGCATCTCCCACAGTAATGGAGCCTTTGAGCTTTGGGAATTGTTCTGTACTAAGACATAAATGTTCTGGGATTCATTTTCTTTGTATGTGCTGTTAAACAGTGCTATGGAGAAAAGACAGTGGATTTCATCAACTCTCGTTTGCAGTGAAGCCAAATGTCTAAGACAAAGGTCAAAATCTTCAGGCAGACAGGCCCAGTTGTCCCAACCAGAAAATTTGACTCAATAGAGAATATTTCAGAGCATTTTGTTAGATCATTTTTATCATGCTTCTTTCCTGGCTTAGATGTTCATTTATAGGTTTTCCAGCTAATTCTATGTCTTCAGAACTGATTTACATGCATGCTTAGGGAATCTCTCAAACATCATCATGGCTGCCAACCACACTCCTCCTTGAAATGGCTGGCATTGTATATCCATGTCCAAAGCTGAGCAGCAATTATCTCCAGGAGACAACGCTGATATCTGCAGATCTACACTACATCATCGGAAATCCTGTCATGACTATTGACCTCCGTGTATAACCCACATTTTCTCATTTCCTTGGAGGAAAGGAAAGCAACAGGAAACTTCCTGCATGCCTAAACTCCTGCCCCACACAAGACACTGAACACGTGTTCAGTTCAGCCAGATGCTAATTCATGCTGCATCTACTGCTCATCGTTTTGATGACCTAAGGCACTTCTCAGGAGGCATTATTTCCATTATAAATATTTTCAAATGTTATTTGTTCCCAGAGGGTCACTGGCTAAATTGGAACTATGCTTTGGCATATGAGGATAGAGCAGGGTGAGTGAAGGCGAGGTATAAACCCCCTATTCACTTGAACCTACTGCTTCAAGCAAAATATTAAAAAAAAATATGTTTTGAGAACATCTTTTCCCCTGATCTTCTACCACTAGCTATTGTTTCAAATCCAAGTGTTCCCAAATCAGCAGAGTGATTTAGCCAAACTACTTGACCCATAACCAAACGAGAACATGGCTCACTGAGAAGGTTTCCAAGGTATTTATTTCCTGGTTGGATAAATCAATAATTTTTCATGAGCATCTCCCCAATGGATACACAAGGACCATGTTTCTCAAAGCATCTCTTAACATAGTCAAAATGGAAAGCACCATGAACGATGAATATGGTAGGTTAAAGCAAAGAGCATCTCACACCACCCTGTCTCAGGATCTCTGTACTCCTTAGCAACCTGCAAACAGTAGTAATTGATTAATAGTAGCCATCTTAGTATTTTAGAAAGACAAAATGATAAAGATTTTTGAAAGTAGAATTTTCTAGAGTTATCCATTCCATTGATGTGGCAACTAAAGATACCTACAGTCCTCTCTTCATTCTACAAGTATTTATTAGAGGGACTCTGGATCCATGAAGTGACATGAGAAAAGAGATACAATAAGGTGCTTATATATGGTGCTATGCTGTTACAAGCTTACTGAAGGTTTGAAATTACTGTGATTAAAAATTCCTTGTCTAAACAGGATGCTTCCTCATTCAGGATGCCCAGAAAAAAAAAATAACTCCAACACTAGCTCTCTTCATTTGGTCTAGTGTCAGAACTGGCTCATCTCGAGCCGGGATGGTCAATTCTAAATGCCTTCTATTTTGAATGAATAAAATGTCACACTGACATACACTCTATTGGGTAGTTAAATTTTCATAGTAATGTGACCAAAAGAGTAGACATTAGAAGGAGAATCTGTGGTTGTAAGAGTTAAAGCCAATACTCCTGGCAGAGAGTCACAAATAAGATTCAACTTGTGGTTGTTAAATTAGTGAAGGAAGGGCTCAGCTGCCTCATTAGGCAGGAGAAGAACAAAGGCCTAAAAAGTAGCTCATGGTCACAGAACCATTTAAGAGACAAGAGTACATCACTAAACCAGATCTGTGTCCAATAAAACACAGTAAAGCATTCCACAGGCAACTCTAGCCTGGAACAGGGAGAAGCATGTCCTCTACTTACCTCAGCCTAAGAGAGGAGCAAACACATCAGGCACTTCCTTCTTTTATAGCAGAACTTCCTGTAAAACAGTTTCCTTTCAACCTTGGGGCACATCTCTTTAACTAATCCAGTGCCATCTGAGGAGTCTTTTCCACTACATAGCTTCTAAACAAGCACCATTAGCTAATAAGAACCACTATAAAGAGCCATTCTACCTATGATGTTTGCCTCTGGTACCCTTGAAATCAGTCACTAATGTCTATTGTCTTAGGGACCTACACACTGAAGCAGTCACACAGGTCAGCACATATTGTTACAAATCTTCCTACAAATATATTAATATTAAATCTATAACAGACATTGCACTGTTGCCTTTGATAGATCTGCAACCAACTAAGAGACACAGGTGTATGCAGTCCTGTGAGGGCATTTCCTAGAAAGACTAATGGAGAGGAGGAGGTTGTCCCTGAAAGTGAGTGGTGCCTTCTGACAGGTGGCCAGATACAAAGAGGTCAGAGGAGCAAGCAATGTTGCCTGACTGCCTGACTTCACTTTTTGCTAATGAGTGCATCTACAGTTGCTGCTGTTGCAGCCACCATCCTTCCTTGATGTCCAGCTCCAAACTCTTCAGCCTTCAAATGCAACTGAAGTCAAGCAACTCTCCAGGAATCTCCCAGGTCTTCAACATCAGAGTAGCACTGCTGAGACATTTGAGGACTTGCAGCTGCAAGGTTCTTAGCTTTTGAAAGGACTAAGGCAGCCATTGTTGGACAATCCAGCCTGTACCATGAAATCATTCCAGTAAAGCTGCCTTTACAGTAAATATACGTTTTATCAGGTCTGTTCCTCTAAAGAATTCTGCCTAAAGCAGCTTCCAGTTTACATGAGCTTCAATAAAGAAAGAGCTGAGCCCAGTGCTGGGGCGCCCTCTGTACTCCATAAGAGGCTGACAATGCATTCATTAGGTTGTTGTCTCCATTTTCAATTCCTAATTAATGTGACAATGGCTGCACTCCCTGCTGGGGACACATGGGGAGCTGATTTGGAGGCTCTCAAACAATCCCAATCAACCATCTTAACAAGCACCATCTCAGCACATTAAATGACATTTTCTATGAAGAGATATGCTAAGACGCACACATGGCTTTCAACATTCTTTTAAAACTTCCTCGTGCTTTTTTTCCCTTATCCTTTGCATGTAGAAAAACAAGCTTAAATGTCATCACATCAATTAACAATCATCTGACAGGTCCATAGAAAATGACATTTTCAAGGATGCCAGTCAGCTCTGGAACTCCTGCAAAGCTGTCCTTCTAATGGATCTCCTTCCCATCCTTCACTTCCTTCCCAGGAAGATGTTTATCACTGCTAATTAGCTTCCTCGCTCAGTAACTGACTATGCACTCTGGTATCCATAATGAACTCATCCTTACTGGATCCTAACAAGTCAAGGTAAAGAATATAAGCACTGAAAACATAGCTAGTTGAGCAGAGACCTCACTGCAGTAGCTGGGGGGTTGTATAATTTTGGATCTCAAATAAAACAGCCTATGGAAATCTTAGGGAGAGAACATTTTCAGCAATTTTTTTTCCCTCAAAGCATGAGTTACAATCACTCCATTGCAGCCTTGTAGGTTAGGCAGAAATAAATTAATTCTTGACACAAACCGTCTCTCAGAAGCATGATGAAATAGATGATGTTTAATGAACTATTAATATGGAGTTCTGCAGCAGAGGCATCCGGTCGTTACCACTGAGGTCACTCCCATCCTGATTGTTGTGTTCCTCTGACACAGACGTTTATTGCAATGCTCTCCCATAAGCAATATGTTAAGATACTTGAAATGTATTAATTAATTGTCTTTCTTACTAAAATTTAACTCTGAGAATAAAAATCAATTAAAAGCTGCAATAATTGCACAAGTGCGGGTCATGAGCTGTTTAATCATTCATAATCATTTCAGCCAATAAGTGTGCTAAATGAGAGGAAAGTGGATGGTGTTTTTCTATGAGGCTTTTAGGACAGCTCCACGGCTTTCCATCTACCGAGAAGCTGTTCTAAAATTGAAAGTGGAAAAACAATGCAGCAATAGAAAATAGTGTAGCAATATATACATGAATTGAACTAATTACAAAATATTTCAGCCAGTAATCTCTAAGCACCAGTGCTTTAATTATAGCTAGCATGCCAGGATGTCACTTCTTTATTCTCTGAGATGAGCTAGAGAAATGGTTTGGCAGTTAGAAGCTCTTGCTGCTCTTGCAGAGAAACTGAGTTCAGTTCCCCATACCCATGCCAAGTGACTTGCATAACTTCAGTGCCAAGGGCTAAGATTCCTGGACTTAACTTGGTAACTAGCAGACATGAGGATAATATTTAAAATCTGGGATCCATCGAGATGGCTCAGAGGGTAAAGGAGCTTGCCCCTAGTCACAGTGACTTGAATGCGACCCCTAAGACCCATATAGTAGAAGGAGAGAACCAACTTCCCCAAGTTGTCCTCATACTTGCACTTAAACACAATGGAACACATACCACACATACACACAAAACACACACACACACACACGCACGCACACACACACACACACACACACACACCACGCACACACACACACACACACACACACACACACACACGCATGCACACGCGCATGCACGTGATTTAAATTTTGTTTACTATTACCTGGTTTACATCTGGCAACATCCCTTTTGTCTAAAGGGAGGAGAAACCTTCCAGCCTCGGGATTCATTAAGCTTTCATTAAACAACTCAAGCTGTTCAGCAGTCCCTGAAACTGACAGGATACACTGGACCTCTTTCTCCCCAAGCTTCTTTCAAGTAAGTATTGCTGAGACACAGTCTCAGACAAGCTAAGCTGCCAGAAGAGGCCTGCAGCAGCCTAGAAGAAGCAATGACTAGCATATTTTCTGGAAAGGACACTTCCCAGGATGTCCAGCTGCCTGCTGGCTAAGCAGTGTGCTCCTCCAGGTTCCCATCGCAGTGATCCATCACCTATAGGCTGGGCTTTTGATGAGCAGCTGTCTTTGAGTTATTATGGCTCCTCTAAGTAGCCCCTCACCTCACCCATATTCCTGTAAGTAATGCCAGGAAAACTCATCGGCTCACCAGGTTGTACTTTCTGGTCTGTCTGTTGGTCCCCTATAGGGGTTTGTTCATGTCTCTCCAAGAATAGTGTCACTCAACACTTGTACTCTGAGATGAGGGCCAGAAAGAGGTTTGCCCTTCTGAGGAGATTGCTTTTCTAAGGAGTAGAAGCAGAATTGTAGCCGGTGTTTATTTGATTCCCAAATATTGCTCTCTGTATCACACGTACACTGACATCATTGTTCCCATAAATAGATAAGATGTTCTTCCAAGTTACTTATCTCTATGAGAAGACAGCTTTACATACTTTAGAAAATAGAAAGCAAAAATGAAGAAAATAAAAATAACCTGAGACAGGCAGTGGTGGCGCACGCCTTTAATCCCAGCACTTGGGAGGCAGAGGCAGGCAGATTTCTAAGTTCGAGGCCAGTCTGGTCTACAGAGTGAGTTCCAGGACAGCCAGAGTATACAGAGAACAAATCTCAAAAAACAAATAAACAAACAAAATAATAACTTGAATTATATTCTGAGATAAACATCTAGGATTTTACTAATAATCTTCCAATTTCCTATTTCAATATCCACTGCTGTAGGAGAACAGAACCTCTATCTACTTTAGGCAACACTGACATAGAAAACAGAGTGCTATGTGTCTCTTTAACCAAAATTTCTAAATTTATGTAAATGTCTAGATTTTTGCAGAGAGGTGCTTGGAATGAGCTCTGTGGCAAGGTCAGGATGGGGCAGAGTACTTACTTATGTGCAAGAAAATGGACGAGCCTGTGGTCTTTTGTTCCTGGGAGAAAGGGGAGCAGAATGGAAAACAGGGTGGAGAGGTGGGACAGTCTAGGGACTCTGAGAATGGGGATGTTTAATTTTCTTTTAAGATTGGGAATCTTTAATTTTTTATTTTGAGTAATTTGTGGTTTGAGATGTGGCTCTCTGGCTCCTGTGATGTGACACAGAAAGGCTTGAGGGATCCGTTCCATGTGAACCTGTGACAGAACCAAGGAGAAACTGCACCAAGGCGTGGAGCGTGGAATTTGGCTTTTAGAAGAGGCAGAAGTTGGAGCCACAGAAGACAGCTACCTGGACATCCAGAGACACTGAAGTCATCGAATCTGAGTGGTATACCCGATGAGAGGGGAACATGAGCTTCTCTCTAGGTTTTAAAAGGAAGACTAACAACATTTACTCTAGATAAAAAGAATAAAGGGTGACATATAGACTAGAAAGCCAGGCTGGCTGGCTTGGGCAAACTGCTTATACTCATTGTGACTCTGTTTACTCCATTTTTAAAACTTAGGTAATCATAATAGTTGCCTTGTTGAATTATTTGAGTGGATTAATACATGTAAATGCATTCATGTAAATACATGTAGTATATTAATACAAAAAAAAAAAAAAAAAAAAGAAGAAGAGGCAGAAGTTGGAGCCACAGAAGACAGTTACCTGGACATCCAGAGACACTGAAGTCATCGAATCTGAGTGGTATACCCAATGAGAGGGGGACATGAGCTTCTCTCTAGGTTTTAAAAGGAAGACTAACAACATTTACTCTAGATAAAAAGAATAAAGGGTGACTTGCTTACCTACCCTCTGAGACCCAATAGTTATCTAAGTGCTACCAAGCAATGTTTGCTACTGTAAGGGTCTAACTATAAAAGGGGGCACACTTACCTGAAAAAAAATATCGTACTTTCTAAGACCATAGGTCTCTGAAGCTTCCTTCTACAACTGATAAGAATGTAAAGTCCCATCTCTGGACATGGTTGGGGGTTCTAGAGCACAGCCAACAGCCCCACACTCCACCCCTGAGTGTAGACTCCAGAGAAATCGGTGTGTAATAATATCCAGGGGCTAGTGTGTCCCTTCAGAATTCCATCTTGTCATTTACTAGAAAATTAATTCTTCCCATTCCATTTCTGATGGGGGAAAATTTAAGTGCCTTGGTTTACAGACAGACTTTGGTGTTTAGGAAAATCTTGTGATTTAATTTGAAGGCCAGGAGTCTAAGAACTGGGGCAGCAGTGTGCAGGAGGGAAGAAGTCACATTCCCACCCATTAGCTGGGCTTGGAGTCCTGTCCGTGATTGAGGTGACAGCATCCTTGCATGTAATATAAACTTTCATGTATTCACATTCACAGTATATGGACCAGAAATTGGTGGTGCTAACATGTGATTTTGTGCTCTGCTGTAAATGCTGTAAGAATCCTTGCATGATTGATTGCCATCAAATAATGTTGTGCATTCCAGTGCCTGCATGGCATCAGGTCTGACAAACTGACAAATTGGATGAGAAGCCAGGAAGGAAAACACACAAGGAAATAAAAAAATGACACAGAACAGCACTCATAAAACCCCACTTGGGTCATAGGAACAAAATCTACCCAATCATGATGTTACATGGCTTGAATCAAGTCTAAGGAATTTCTACTGTGAAAAAGTGTGTGGTGGAGAGGGGGGATTTATAAGGACACAGACTCCTCAGCTTCCCTTGTAAGAAATCACAAAATAATATCATGAAGACAAAAAACTGAAAAGTTAAAAAAATGGCCACTCCAGTTTAGAATATTCAAAGCAAACAAGAGACAAAAATTTTCCATGAGTGTGTGTGTGTGTGTGTGTGTGTGTGTGTGTGTGTGTGTGCGCGCGCTCAGTGGGAAGAGAAGTGTGAAGGGGTTGTTAAAATATTGCAAAATTTTTATTTTGCCCTTTGATTTTTCAGCTCTTGTACATGAAGCAGGAAGCACACGCCTATAGTCCTCGCACGTGGGAGATAGAGGCGGGAGGATCAGAAGTTCAGTGACATCCTGGATTTAAAGTGTGAGGCCAGCCTGGGATACATTAGGCCCAACACAACCATCACCCAGAAAACACTTTGATTAAAAAGGAATTTTTAAAATAATAACCATAGTGGGGGGTAAGTGGGGAAAGTCAGTGAAATGGCTCAACAGATAAAGGCGCCTGCTGCCGAGCCTAAGAGTTGAGTTTGATTCCAAGAACCTATGATCTTACTTTCATACTGTGTTACTTATCTTGTTGGTGCAGAATCCCAGATAAAAGCCGCTCAGGGAAGAAAGGCATTATTTTGGTTCTCAGTTCCGGGGTCTCTTCCATTCATGGCGGTCAGAGTAAGAAACAGATGATCATTCTACTCACAGTCAAGAGGCAGAGAAAGATGAATTCCAGTGCTAGGCTCCATTTCTCCTTGTTATCCAGGCTGAAACTCCAGCTCAGCGATGGTGCTGCCCACGCTCAGAGTGAATCTTCCCACCTCAATTAACCCATTCTAGAAAGTCTATACCCCATGTGCCCAGAGGTTTGTTTCCATGGTGATTGTGCACCCCCCATCAGAGTGACAATCAAGACTGACATTCATATGTACGATTGTTTAAAAGACAATTCTAGCAAAGGAGACAAACTTCCAGGGGATTAAAGATAGGTTAGGAGTGGACAGGAAGTTGAGTGTGGGCTTAAAAGGGCAACTTGGGAGACCCACAAAGTAATGGGGGTATTACACCCGTTCTATAAAGCTGCCTTGATACTCTTGTTTAGTCTTTAATATCATTTTGCAAGATGTTATACTGGAGAAACTAGACATACTCACTGAATCACTTTGTGTTAGTTATTGTAACTGCTTGTGTCTCTATTAAAATATCAAAATATGAAGTTTAGTTTTAATATAAACCTCTCTATGATGATTTGAATATGCAGCCAGGGCTGAGATGCCCTGACCTGATGATTCCTCCGTACCTGCAAATGTTTGTATTTCTTTCTCTCTTCTCTGACTCTATGAGCCTCCCTTTGAGTCTCTTTCACCAATATGTTAACTTCCTTGCTTTTGTGTCTTGTTTGATGTGCATGAGTGTTTTGCCGGCATGTATATGTGAATCATGTCTGGGTCTGCTGCTGAGGAGGTGAGAGGAGAGAGCCAGATGGGAACCCGAGTTACGGATTGTTTTGAGCTGTCACAGGATGCTGGAAGTTGAACCCAGGTCCTCTGAAACTGCAAATGTCCTGTTTTTAATTCAATATACATATTTTATTTAGTCTTTTCCATACAATATATTTCGATCATGTCTTTTCCCCCATCACAAAATGTTCTCAAGTGCAGAACCATCTCTTCAGACCCACGTGTCTTTCTTCCTAAGTCTCAGAAACCAGTTCTCATTCTGTCCTTTAACCCCTTTGAGGTTTTCCTTCTCATCTTTTTTGGAGTACCCAATTGCTTTTATTTTACTATTTTCCCTCCTCCAGACTATTAATTGTATGTTCTTTTGATGTCTACCCTAGAAGATATAATGTGTGTCCTTAATAGATTCATAGATATTTACACATTTATCATTTCTGCAAATTAAAGGATCTTGGAACTTTGTCCTCAGTTTACCACAGCCTTGCCTTTTGGTATAGTTGACATTGTGTTTTATTTTGCATATAGTTCAATCCCATAGGACATTATTAACTAGTCTTCTAGAGTAAATGTTCATTTATAAATACCTGTATAGCAATTTCTCTCTACTCTACAATTTTCAAAACTGTCTACTGAGAAAGCAAGAGGGCAAGCTATAGTTTTGCTTTCAGTGCAGTATCTGTGTGTAAGTGTGTGTGTGAATGTGTGTGTGAATGTGTGTGTGTGTGTACATGGTGTTTACAGGTGAGTAGGTAAGTAAATGTGCCTGGGTGCATACATGCATAGGCCAAGACAAAAGACAAATTGTCTTCTTCTACCTCCCTCTGCCTTGTTGCCTTGAGACAGGATATCTCACTGAACTGGATTCCCACACAGTGCTGGGGTTTCAGGAATGTGCAGCTATATATGACATTTTACATAGGTGTTAGGGATTAGAACTCAGATCCTCTAGACCTCATGCTTACAGAGCTACCATTCTTACCCACTGAGCCATATTCCCAGCTCTTCAAGGTGGGCTCTAATGATGAGATTGCATTGTTGTCTTTGGTTTTGCCCATCTGAATCGTCTCTGCTATGTTGCCACATTTGTGAGACATTTTGACTTCATGCTCTTTCCTCCAGGCTAGGGTTGTAGGGGTTGACAATCTTCAAGGTGCAGATTTTGCTGTCCTGTCTCCTACCCAGATTTCCTCTGTCTTTGACTTTGAACAGTTTTGCTACTCAAGATCAGTGGGCTTCATTCATTCAAAACCATTTGGGTTTGATGCAAAAAACAACTTGTGACTTGATTCTTTCATCAACTTGGTGACTATCTCAGTTTGTTCATCATTACATTCTGTCTCTGCCCTATCGTCCTCTTTTCCATGACAATCCCATCATGCATTGCACCTTTACTTTTTGTCCCAAATGACTTTGGAGTCATTTTTTTTTCTTTCTCCCAAGATTTTGCCTCTCATAATTTCAGTCTATATGTTTTCTTTTGGCCAATTATGTACTTCTATTCCCAGATATGACTCATCTGCTTTAAACTCAATTTTTCATTTCTAATTTCAGTTGTAGTATTTTTAAATCCCAATTTTCTTATAGGTCTCAGCTGTCTAGCAAAATATTCCATCTCACTGCTCAAATATATTAGTCATGACTACTATAAAATCCATGCCTGATTATTCTAATAACTAGTTCCTTAGTTAGGGTTTCTATTGATGTGAAGAGACACCATGATAACAGCAATTCTTATAAAGAGAGCATTTAATTGGGGCTGGATTACAGGTTCTGAGGTTTAGTCTAGTGTTAGCAGGCAGACATGGTATCAGAGAAGGAGCCCAGAGTTCTATATATCTGAATTGGCAGTCAGCAGAGAGTGAGACACAGGATCTGGCTTGAGCATCTGAAACCTCAAAGGCCTTCTCTAATGACACACTTCCTCCAACAAGGCCACACCTACTCCAACAAGGCCACACCTACTCCAACAAGGCCTCACCTACTCCAACAGGCCATACCTACTCCAACAAGGCCACACCTACTCCAACAAGGCCACACCTCCTAATAGTGCTACTCCTGTGAGCCTATGGGGGCCATTTTCATTGAAACCATCACACCTAGATTATCTGTAAACTTGCATGTGTTCCATTTTAGCTCTCATTTTTCAGATGTACTGTTCCATGTTTTTGTGGGGTTTTGTTTATTTTTGTGTGCTGCTGCTGGTGGTGGTGATGGTGGTGGTAGGGTGTATGTTTGTGCTCGTGCGCGCATGCTGAACATTGGTGGCTCTAGCTGATCTTTCTTTACCTTGGGGAATGTCTGATCATCTTCTGACAGATAGGGAAGGAGAGATCACCTCCATTCAACCAGAGATTGGGGTGATTTAAAGCTTTCTTGCAAATTGTTCCTCTTCCAGACTGTCCCCTCCTCTAAAAAGCAGCCTCGTCCTGTGCAGGCTCTAGAGAGCCAGGACCTGTGTCCTCTGGAAGTGAAGCCTAGATTCCTGCTCCTTAGCTCCCCGGACCTTCGGGTCGGTCTCTCTTTAGCCCTGCCCTCTGACTGCTTTCCTGTTCTGAGTCTTCTTGCCCTTGTGTAGGCTTAAAACTATTCAAACCCTTCTTTTAATATAATGATTCTTAAGTGCTGTAACCTCCCTTCTAGCCCACCACCCATCAGAGGTTGTAGAAAAAGAAAGGTTATTAGGATACAGGGGAGGTGGACCTGTTTGGAAATTGTTCTTTGGAGCAAATCTAATCTGCGTTGTCAGAAAACTGGCAGTTCAGTTCACAGAATTCAGCAGTGGCAGCTTGATCCACTAGCAAACACTTGAGGGATATCCCAGCAGTCCAGTTCAGCAGTGTTGGGAGAGCAAACAAGAATCAGCAGCAGTGGCATGACCCAGCAGAAACAGCCATGTCTCACCCAAATCAGCACAAGTCAACAGGAGTGACCAAGACCAACAGGGATGCCAGGAGAAATTCTCTGCCATGCCTCTCTCAGCAAAGTGAAGATTAGCAAAGACAAATACACAAAGCGTTGCAAAGCAAGTTATGCAAATGCACTGTCACTGTCCATTGAATCCTATTTATATGCTCTCCAAACATCATGTCCTCGCACAGGTCAGGTCGTGCCTCACCACCTGAGTCTATCTTAGCAAACTCCACATGAGTCTACATCAGCTGATATCACTCTGCCAAATCGGCCTGAGTCCTTGGAAGCTGCAAGAAGCTGCCAGAATACCACCAGAAGTTTTCTGGTGTGTTTCTTTCTATGAAGTCACGACAAGTAGAATCTAGCAACGCAATGTAAGGTGAACCAATACATGTATGTCAGTAGTGAAGAATCCTTCATCACACATCTTTTCATGTATTTGCTTTAGCAAAACATCCTTTCACCTGTGTCTGCTTCAGCAAAACATTCCTTCATGTGTCTTCCCCAGCAAAACACCATCTGGCATAACTGACTTTCCAAAGAAACCAGAAGTTTCCAGTTCACCCTTGTCAGAGTCTTTCTGATCCAACTCATTCTTTATTAATAAACACCTCCCACCACCCCCGATAACTTAGCTGGTATAATTTTAAAATGAATATTTGTTTTGAAGGCTCAATATAACTAACCTTCAACATATGTTGCTTTTCTTTGTTAGATGGCACTGGAAGAATCATGTTCTGTGAGATAGAAAGAGGAGGCAAATTTGCTCTAACTCAAATATTTTATGACTACATTCTAGTGGTCGAATAATTTCATGGTAGTGACTAAGTTTGAACAGATGAGAAAAAGGCTGGGATCAGTAAATATCGATATTTTCCAAAGGACTTGAAAGAATTCCATAAGCAATGGCTTTGGTGCTTTCAATTCCTCATGGCTAGCTACAGACCAAAAATATTAGAGACATTTCCAGAAGTAAACGATTCATAAGGTTTTAACTGCATGCTGCTCTGAGTAACATGAAATTCCAGGTCATGCCACCTGCCTTGCCCAGGAAATGGATCATCCTTCCATCCAGCGTCCATCCTGTATACACTACCCTCTGGCTAACTAGTCACGTGGCAGACAGCTCAGGTAGCGAGTTAACTGTTGGAACCTGTCTTTTACTCAGCAACAGTGCGGATACACAAGAGTAAGTGAGGCTGGCAATTCAGCAGAGCCACAGAGAATCCACTGGAAAGGTAGAAAGTTATTTACTTACTAAGGGCTAAAATGAAGGTGTACGCTGAGGTTGCTAAGACCCTTGCTAATAACTGTTTTGTCGGTGAAACTGCGAAGAACAGGGAAAAATCACTGCTAGTTTTGCTGTTGAAATTTCAACTGAAAAAAAAAGTTATGATCAAGGCAGAAATGCTTGGTTAAGTGGAAAGAGCGTTAGGTGTGTAGAAAGAGGAGAGCACAGACACATATCCTGGTTGATGACATGGAGCCCATAGAGACTGACAACAGAAAGGTATCCACTGCAGGAAAGAGATGGATACATGGGTACATGAAGAGGTTTGGACCGAGAGATGTAAATGGTATTAAAAAGACTGAATCTTCCAAGAAATAATTGCTTCTACATCTCAGCAGAGTTGGTGATTCAGGAGAAAGAATGGCACTCAGATCAAAGGGTGCCTTGCTGGGGGAGGTTCTTCTGAAGGAACGTGCTCAACTGAACCTTTATCCATGTACAAGTGAAGGAAGCTGGGGAAATGGCTCTGCTGGTAAAGGACCTGCACAAGCATGAGGACCTGAGTTCAGATCCCCAGCACCCACTTAAAAAGACAGGCATTGTAATAAGCGTTTGCAGTCCCAGTGGTGGGGATATGGACACAGGTAGTTCCCTAGAGCTTGCTGTCTGGCAGGCCTAGCCAAATAGGTGAGTCCTAGGTTCAGAGAAAGGCTTCTCTCTCAAAAATATGTGTGTGTGACATTTGAAGTGTATATTTTGAAAAATATATTGAACATATACTATAGAATGTATAGTATATGCATATATATACTACCCATGCCATCTTCAATTTCTTTGTGAAGCCCTAATATCTATCTGTGTCTACTAAGCTCATGATACTGGCATTATTTTTTTTTTTATGGAAAGTTTCTTCATCTAAGTGGAAATAAAATAACAAGTCACTGGCTTACACATGAGACAAACAGAATCTTAATTATCCCGAAAGCATGCCCTTGATGTGTTGAATGGAGCTGAAATTCCCAACACAGCTCAGCATTTTTGCCAATCAACAGAGCAATGGAGAAGGGCATTGCACTGGAAAGAGACCATCTTGCAAGGCAGAGTAACAGCTTCTCACTGACTAAATGGAGGAAACTCTATACACACAGCAGTTGAAAAGTTTGTGCCTAAAGTGACCAGGACATTTCCAAGGCAAGGGTATAAATGGCAGGAACTAGAATTCATCGTAAGCTGTCCAAGCTGTCATCTCACTAGTCTTCATGCCAGCACATGCTTGAATGTAGAAAATGATGCTTGACAGTGAAGAACAGAAATGAGAAGCAGTCACCTTCTGTGTGCATGGGAAATATTAGTGAAAGAGCAAAGTAAGGAAAGCATGTCTGTCTGTCGACTGAGCTCATGTGGGAACTTTCCCATGGATGGACTTCCCACACTCTTACTTTCTCTTAAATGGGGACGTCAGCCTCTTTCCCAGGAATGTGTTCCTGGGGGATTTGGTTGGCTGAGTCTGTTTTGACATCACAATTTTCTAATAAGAACTGCATAAAGAAAGACTGGAGGCCTCAGGGGATAATTGTAAAGCACAGAATAATATCAGGTAGCCTATAAATGACAGCTATTCAGTGTTGTTAAACTTGCTAGGTTAAGGAGCTTAAAACCTATGACACCTGTAACAGTGTAAATGACCAGTAAAGTCATCTCCAACCTTCCTATTACTTTTTAATCTGTTCATAAAATATAATATCTTTGTTGTTTACCAAAAGACTGCTACCTCATAGTATGACTGTAGTTACTCATACCATTAAACACAGGAAAAGTGTGACTGTCATTCTGTGTCACCTACTGTCACAATAACTGACTTTCCTAAATGCCATCCAGAGACCCTTTGATTTCAGATAAGCTCTAATTTTGAATCCACACTAGCAACTCCCACTGAAGGTTCAGGTGTGACGAAGAGAGCAAATCCACCCAGGACACAGCTGGGTCTTGGGGATCGGCTCAGCTGCAAAGCTACCTTTACCTCACATGGGACTCAGTGCTGCTCTAGTAGAGTCTTAAGGTCGAAGAGACAAAGTTCAGTTGGTGCCTCGGGCACACTGGGCTGACACTGAACTAAGGTGTCATAGCCATACTCCACCTTCTGAGACCCCCTGAACGATGAGATGAGCCTCCTCTCTGCATCACGATGGGTGAGAAGTGCTGGTGTCCACTCAGGGCACTGTGGACCTTTCCTTAGAGTGCCTGGGAACTTCACCATAGGTCCCTCTTTCCTTTCTGTTTCTGTTTCTTCCTCCTCTTGTCTCTCATGTCTCCTTTCCTTCACTTGGACTTCAGTCTCACTCCTTACTGCCCTAGTTTGCTTAGTAATGATGGAATTCTTGTTCTTCCCTCAAAAAAACAAGTCTTTGCTCTTCTACATAGACATGGCCAAGCTTACCACCTGTCCCCAAAAAATGCAAACATACTGTCAGATGTGAGACTGCCGACCCCACAGGAGATTCATCAACTCCACACACAAGGTTTAGGAAGAAGAAGAAGAAGAAGAAGAAGAAGAAGAAGAAGAAGAAGAAGAAGAAGAAGAAGAAGAAGAAGAAGAAGAAGAAGAAGAAGAAGTTGTTTTAACAAGGAAGCAAAAGAAACTTGCTTAAATCAAAACCATTCAAGCTGGAGAATATAAATAACATAATTTAAGTACAAAAATCTCATATTTGTATGGATTTAGATATCTCAGCAGATATCCAGGACATTGGTTTGGGACCAAACTAAATAAACTGCCCATGGCCCTGACCTTTGGCAGAGTTCATGCCATTAGCATTAGCAAGATTGGTAGAATGTGGTGTGTCAACACCAGCTTCCCATAGTGAAAAGTCAGGGCTTGGTGCTCCAAAGGATCCCATTAAGAAAATGAAGAAAGTTTCCTTTTGTCAATCATATATCTGGAAGGAGCATTGGACCAAGAATGTGTAAAGATGTCTGACAGCCTAGAAATTAAAAAGACAACTCAATTAGAAAATGGACAATTGACCTAAATATCCATTCTCCAAAAATACATACAAAGGATGAATTTTCATTTTAAAAATGTTGAACATCATTAGTCATTAGGGAAGGAGAGTTAAAAGTGAGACAACAAGCCAGTTACGGTGGCACAACCTTTAATCCCAGCACTCTGAAAGCAGAGCAGGGGGAATCTCTGAATTTAAGGTCAACCTGGGCTACAAATCAAGGTCCGGGCTATCAGAGCAACACAGTGAGACCCTATCTCAAAGTGGGGAAAAGGCAATAAACAATGAAAAAATACCAGCTTATACTCAGTATGTATAAAAAACAAGTAGACAAGTGGTAAAAGCCCATGTTCCATTACCTGCTTCCAAAATTGTCTTTTGACCTCTACATATGTGCCTTGGTGTCACAGCATCGTGCATGCATTGTGTGTGTGCGCGCACACACACAAGTAATAAATTAAAAAAGGTTTTAAAAAACACACTACATGTGGATGAACACCTTGGGAACACCATGAGCTGTTGGGAGGAAGGTAAGAGTGTGGCCTGCTTTAGAAAAGAGAGTATCAGGCTGGAGAGATGGCTCAGCAGTTAAGAGCACTGACTGCTCCTCCAGAGGTCCTGAGTTCAATTCCCAGCAACCACATAGTGTCTCACAATCATTTGTAATGGGATTCAATGCCCTCTTCTGGTGTGTCAGCAACAGTGTACTCAGATTAATAAAGTAATAAGTAATTCTTTTTAAGAGAGAGAGAGAGAGAGAGAGAGAGAGAGAGAGGAGAGGAGAGGAGGGAGGAGGAGGGAGGAGGGAGGGAGGGAGGGAGGGAGAGGGAGGGAGGGAGGGAGGGAAGGAAGGAAGAAAGAAAAGAGAATATCAATGTCTAGCATGTTAAACATGGAACTGCAGGATAAGCTAAGTTACATCTCCACACAGAAATTCATGTAGACATTACATTTGTGATATCCAAAAAGAATGGACTCCTCACAGTCCCGTGACTGTGTATGTTAAATGTGGTATATCAAGTGGAATAGTATTCAGTAAAGAAATGAAATTTTGATATAGGCTACTGTATGGATGGGTCTGAAACCATCATGATAAGTGAAACAAGCCAGTCACAAGAGACCATGTGTTGCATGACTCGATTGGTATGAAATGCACAAAGACAGGAAGCTAAGGGCTCATTGACTGGGACTGGAGATGAGAGAGCAAACAAGAAGTTGTCAAGGAGATGCTTTTTTCTGATAAAGAAAATGTTCTGTATTTTCCTGTGATGGTTACACAATAAAAGCTATTGTGTAACTAATGACTACACTAGAAGCTATTGAATTATAAGTGGATGGTTTGTATACATGCCATTACAACTTCTTGGAGCTGTAACAAGCTGGGGGAAAGTCTTACTGGAATGACTGCATTCCTGTAATGAAGGAAGTGGGCTGACCTCCTGTTGAAAACGAGTGGAAAAGAAGAATCCTGGACAATGTGTGACAAGTCAGTGGAGGTTCCCAACATTCTGCCCAGCAGATGCTCACTCATGAAATCCCCTCTGTGGTCCTTTCTCTAAGCCATGGAAGCCCAAATCAATAAAACAATAAGAACTTCCTTTAAAACTTCTACATGCTTCTTTTGAAACTTGGTAGGCATTGTGACACTGAACAGAGATCACATACAGTTGTGGGGTGGTGCTTTGATTAACCATTAGTCTGGATATTTAAAGCTCTTAAATGCAAGTGCTTTCAAACATAATCTAAACAGGAAAGGCTTTATAGTCTGTAAGAGTGTCAACAGCATGATCTTTCTATAGGCATTCAGTAAAAAGCAATCCAGAAGTGTATTACTGACACCGTCATTGTTTGAATATGAACTGTCACCCATGAGCTCACATTTTGAGTTCTTGCACCTCAGCTGGTGATGCTGTTTTTGAAAATCATGGAGCCTTTGGGACATGATGTCTCACCACTGGATATAAGCCACTAAGGTAGGCCTCAGAGGGTCACACTGTCCCATTTCTGGTTCCACCAATTGCTTCCTGCTCCAGTGAGATGTGCGGAGCCTCCAGGGCATGCCCCACTGCAATGAATGTGTCCATCATGTCTTCTGCACCATGACAGACTAAAACTGAGAGTCAAAACAAACTTCCTTTTCCTGGGTTCTTTCTCTTAGCCATTTTGTCACAGTGATGAGAAAAACAAAGGATACATCTACCACAGACAAGAAAGAGGGGATGGGGATTAGAAGGAACAATCCCAGCTTGCCGCCATCAGCGTTTACACCAGTTAGGTCAAGTACTGACCATCAAAAGCCAAAGGAATGAGTCACTTGATAAGACACTGGATGTCAGAAACTACCTGGACACAAACAGACTACCCTGTTGGCTTCTAATCAATTCCTTGACTAGTCTCTACAGTAACATTTCCATCACACACCACATTAGCTACTTTTCTCATGGTTGTGGCCAAATACCTGATGAGAGCCACTTAAGGGAGGAAGGACTTACTCAAGCTTTCCATGTGAGGTATAGTCCATCATAGCAGAGAAAAGCAGGGTAGTGGGGGTGGCTCCCAGCTGTGGCTGTGGAAATAGAAGGCTACTTGCTCGTATCTGGACAGGTCAGAGCTGATTCCACAGATAGGTTGATAGCTAATTCTCCCTCTTGGATAACATGAAAGCTAAGCAGTCCACAATGTATAGAGTCATCCTTCAATAATTTTGACTCCCTCTGTTTTTCTCTCCAATGGACCAAGATCTTTGTGGAAGGTTTATCTACTCCTTTAAGAGCCTGATGGACTCAGGAGGACCCCTTGGCCCTCTTATACACTGGGTGTGAGTTTGGAGACACAGAAGCTCAGGATAGCCTGGTGACCCACATCACCTCTGTTCTTAGGGACATTTCAGCAACTCCAAGCACAAGAACAGACACAAGAGAGCAAGAGAAGAGGCCAAAAGAAGGTTCCACCTCCAACAAGCTCAACCCTCAGGGAGCCCCCATCCTTCCCAGAACTTCCCGTCAGCTCCTTCTTCACTGTGACCGAGCCAACAGCTCACTTTCATTTGTTCCACACTAAGGAAGGATGACTGGTTTTTTCCAGCCTCTGGGGGTACATTTTGTTTCCCCTCTGGGGGCTCTCAAATGACAATAAACAGAAATATTTATTTGCAGACTTTGCCCCCATAAGGGAGATGCTTCCGAAAGCATTGCAGTAAGTGCCCGGGGATACTGTGCTTTGGAATGTTCTCTGGTACCCTCTGGACCGGTTGCAACTGGGATTTCATGGACCCTTTACAGATCCTCAAGCCAAGATAGGGGAGGTGAAGGTCAAATCTAAATTCGGAGCCTATGATCTGACTTTTGAGAGGCATTTGCATAGCAACAACTGTTTTAATATTATTTTTTAAATAATAGTTCTATTAAAACAATTAAAGGCAGGAATCAAATGTTTTGATCCAATTTTATATATCAGATTCAGCCCTAATTCCAGCTCTGCCTCAGAACAACCATCTTCAGCCTGAAAAATCTACTTCATCTCCGGTTCTCTGGCTCAGGATCCCATGAAGGAATTAACCACACCCTAGTTACAGAGAGTGAGTGACTAGGGGCTGGAGAGGTGGCTCCACAGTAAGAAAGCCCACTCCTTGTATCTGTTAGGATTTGTTGCTGTGATAAACACTGAGATCAAAATCGACCAGGGAAAGAAAGGATTTGACTCACAGTTCCTGATCAACGGAAGCCAAAGCAGGAGCTCAAGCAGAGGCCACAGGAAATGGCTGATTCCTACTTTGTTCTTCATGGCTTCTTTTATACAACCTAGGACTACCTGCCTAGGGGTGCCACCACCCACAATGACATGTCCCCCCACAGAGCTTGATAATATGCCTGTCTGATGGAGTCATTTCTCAATTGATTTCCCAGATAAGCCTAGACATTGCTTGTCTAGAGGACCTGAATTTGGTTCTTATCAGGCAGCTCACAACTGTATCCAACTCCAGCTCTAGGGGTATCCAACGTCTCTGAACTCCACAAGCACCAAATGAGACTTGGGATTCTAAGAGCCAAGGCAGCAAGCCTTAAGAGAGGAGCAGCATACACTTGCCTCTTTTAAAAATCTTCCCAGCCTGGTAGCTGGGGCTCTCAAACCATGGACAGAATAGAAGGATGGACAGATAAATCTTGAGACCCTTGCTCTTTAGTTATATTTTGTTTTGTTTTTTATCAACTTGACACAAATTAGAGACATCTGGGGAGAGGAAGCATTGATGAAGAGATTTCCTGAGTCAGATAGCCCTATAGGCAAGTCTGTGGGAATCACTTTCTTTATTAATGCTTGATATGGGAGGGTTCATCTTCCTGTGAGTGGTACAACCCCTGGGCAGGTAATACTGAGTATATGAGAAAGCAGACTCACAAGCCGTGGGGAGCAAGTAAGCAGCACTCCTCCATATCTCTGTTTCACTTCCTGCCTCCAAGGTCCTACCTTGATTACCTGACTCCTTGGTCCTTGTTTGTCCATAGGTTTCCTGGAAACTTGATTTGATATAGTTTCACTTTTTTATGCTAAGATTTTATGAAGCCCCCTGAGCTTCGCACCACCCCACAGCAGAAGGTACATGAATTGTGGGTATCCCACAGTTAGTAATAATGAATCAAACAGACTCAGAAGGTGACAGTGTGATCTCCCCACTCCACTCGCCATGTTCTGAGCTCCCCAGATATGGTGATTTTTAAAATGTACCTTTTGTCAACCAAGGCTTTCTGATAACCTGAACTATGGTACACTGGGAGGGATGGAATCCATGAGCCAATCAATTCCTTCATTCTACTTTTCAGGTTTGTGGTATTTTTGCTTTTGTTCTTTCTAATAGTATCCAATGAACTGCTATTTCTGTAACCAATGGGTTTCAGCAATTGCATCTGTTACTGTCGGTATCATTTCAATGGCTTCCTCTTTGGCTACTGAGAACCCCTTCTTTGGGGTCTTGTGTTGTTTTAAATATATGTGGTGTCTTTCACATCTTACTTCATAACAAAATGCACCATTTCAGGGTCTAAAGAACTATTTCCTTCTCCACAACTGATCTTCCAGAGCCTTACTCTTCACAGTAACAGTGATTTAGACACTGCCATCTCAGCGGCAGGTGCTATTTGACTGGAGATGATCAGTAGTTCATTTTTATTTACTTATAATAATAGCTATTTTTATTTATGTGTCTGTGTGTATGTGGGTGCCTACTGAGGTAAGAAGAGAGTGAGATATCCCATGGATCTGGAGTTACATATGGTTGTGGGCCACCCAACATGGGTGCTTGGAACCAAACCCCAGTACTGTACAAGAACAGCAAAACCTTGTTGCTCATAACTACTGAGCCATCTCTCTAGCTGTTATTTCTCTTTTTTAGCCTTTTCACTGGACAAACCTAAAAAGTCAGTAATTCTGAATTTTAAAAGGCTCATACTTCCTATTTAGATATGATAGTTTTTATATAGTCTTTACTTTTCATTTGGGACCATTTTTCCTATACTGAAATGTTGTTTTCAAACACTGTAAACATATTTATTTACATTTTTTCTAGCAATGAACTCTTGAACAGTCTTTAATATTATTGTTTCTCTGTGTCTCTTTATTACATCCCTCACTACTAATGTACATTCAGATATCTAGTTTGAAGATCACTTAAAGTGGTGGCGCACGCCTTTAATCCCAGAACTTGGGAGGCAGAGGCAGGCAGATTTCTGAGTTTGAGGCCAGCCTGGTCTACAAAGTGAGTTCCAGGACGGCCAGAGCTATACAGAGAAACCCTATCTCAAAAAACAAAACAAAACAAACAAAACAAAAACAAACAAGAAAGAAAGAAAGAGCAGAAAAAAAGAAAGAAAATCACTTAAATCTTTTCCCTTTATGATTTCCCTTATTCCTGTTAGCATTCATTTTAAAATTGTTTTCTTGTGTGTGTGTGTGTGTGTGTGTGTGTGTGTGTGTGTGTGTGTTTCAGATAGTTTTTAAGTTTGCAATATATTTGCAGTCTTTTGACACCCCTCCCCCAAATGTGTTTTAAAAAGAAAGACAGGTTCGAAGTTACTTTGTCCTGGATTTTCTCAAACAAGTGTTCTCAGTTCACCTGCAGACTTTCTTAGTTTCTGGTTTCTCTTTTTAGTATTTATTTTACATTTACAATGCTCTGCTTTGCTTGTGAAGTATCCCCATTGGGCTTTGATGTTCATGGGATGATCCCAGTTTGGTGCTACTGACATGGGATTGGATTACAAGGGCTCTAACTGATGATGTCATAGTTGAATGGGGTTCTGGGAAATGGGAATTAGTAAGAGGAAGTCAGTGCTAGAAATATATCTTCATCTTCGGAAATAAACTTAGTCCCTAGCCTTCTCCCCAGTGAGAAACCTCCTCTGCCCTACACTCTCACCACCACTGTGGTCTGTCTTCCCACGGACCCACAACAAAGAAGCTGCAGACTGAATCTTCTGAAGCCAAGAACCAAATTAAACTTGGTCCTCCCATAAGTCATTTCCTCGTGTATTTTGTCACAGGGACAAAAAGTAGCTTCTGCAGCAAATGAATATATGTTTGCATCTTCTTTTTACACTCAAAAGATATACTAGATACATAATTCTTTACCTGATTTCTTTCAGCCATGAATCTTAGACAATGCTTTATATTTGTTTACAGAAAGTATAAACAAATATAACTGTGTCGTTTTCTCTCTTCTGGCTGTGTCATGTTTGGCTGACTTTATCTTTTATGTTTCAGTTTTTTGATGTTATTAATATCACTGCAGTGTGCAGTCTTGTACAGTGATTACTTCATAGCTTACCCTTAGAATGGATTCTTGGAAGTAAATTTGTGAATCAACTATACCCATGCTGCTTTGTCAGATCCTGCCAAAGTCCCCTCCCCAGAGCTCATCACTATGAAGCATGTTCACAGCAGTGTTAGACTGTGTCCTCTAAAGCTTACTGAAGACTCTATTGAAAACATTTTGGCTTTTCATGTCCTCTAGATGGGAAGCAACCTCTTGCTGTGCTCTCATTAATTCTTTCCTTTCACTTATTGCTTTATTTGTTTGTTTGTTTTTGTTTGTTTGTTTTTGAGTCTCACTTATCCCTGGCTGGCCTAAGCTGGAGATGTAGTTAATGATGAACTTGAACTTTTACCATCCTGCCTCCACCTCCCAAGAGCTGAGATAACAGGTATGTACCCCATACCTGGCTGATCCAGACTAGGCCTTCCTGAATGCTAGGCAAGCACTCTACCAATAAGCTACATCCCAGCCCTTACTGTCCTTTCTTATGAATAGGGTTGAATATTATCTATGTCTTTATGCTAAATGCCTTTCTCCCTCATGACTTTTATTTTTATCTTTTACAGTTTTCTGGCAGTTCTCTTGAAGGAATCTAATTGCCATTGCACTTAACCCCCCAGATTGTATTGCACCTCAGACTAAGAAATCACTGGGCAACCCATTTCCTTCTTCATGCTCTTCTACTGAGTAAACCAAAGAGACCCAAAGATAGGCATGTTCAAATTGCACTGCTGTGGCCAAACCCAAAATGTCTGTGGTATAAAATGTCTGTTCAATTAAGGTCCAGTCTCTTGCCATTCTAAGAAGGGAATATTGCAATTACCTCAATAAAAAGTTAAGGAAATTAACTTGTAGAAATATTAAATAATGCATCCGAGATTGCACAGCTAGTCAAAGACAGAGCCAAGGCGCCATCCCATTTCTGCCTTGTGTAAAATCCCACACTGCTTATTACTAGTCATTGCTTATATTTTTTTGGTTCATTACTATTTTAAGCTTCATTTGATAGCCTTAATGGTTTTTTATACTTTTTAAGTCATGTGACATCTCTTTTCTCCAGCTACATTTTAGGCTCTGCAAGGAATTATTTTACATAAACATTTCCCAAGTTCTCTCTTTAGACTCATTATAGAGTGTAGACATATACGGTACTGGTAAGCACACCTTACTATTCTGTCTTGTTCACTAAGTCTATATATAAATTCTCATCTGTGTGTATGCATAATTAGGGTGTGGCATGTGTATAAAATGTTGGATAGGACAGATGACTTTAGAATTGTAGAAATAGACAGATGGCTCAGTCAATGAAGTGCTTGCCATATAAAACACGAGGACCTGAATTCAATTTCCAAGATCGCTGTAAAAAAGCTGAGTGTGGTGGCCAATGGTTGAAATCGCAGAGTTGAGGCGACAGAGTCAGGTGGACTCATAGGGATCTGAGGCCAACCTGTAGCGGTAGTAAGTTAACCCGCTCTAAACTCCCTGGCAGATACATTCACGTGCACACTCTTCTTGCCACCCACCCAAATGTTTTGAATCTACAAATGAAAGACACACACGCAGCCTTAATTTTAATATGCCCTAAGCAGCTCAACAGTTGGGCCACTCTTGCTACCCCAGACCCAGTTGGGGAAGTGGCCCCAGGTGTCATTTCCCTGACTTTTATATGGCTAGATGCTTTCTCTCCTGCCCCTCTCAAGTCTGATCATTCTGCTTCCCTGTCATGGTGATTCTCAAACTTCCTTCTTCCTCTGGTTCCTTGCCCTGGAAATCTAAACTCCTTCCTCTGTCTTCCTGCCAAGCTATTGACTGCCAGGAACTTTGTGTTGCCAATTAGAGCCAACAGGGGGCAGGGACCCTCAGCGTCTGGATGTGCAGATTCCCATGTGATTTGGGGAACCAAGTTAACACAAATAGCATTAGAACCAATCCACAACATCTCACCCTTTTCATCCATTAAAAAGGCATTTTCTCTCAGATCAGATATATATTGAATATAGCTAGAGCAATTATGTAAACTATAAGGTATGATATACAATAAAAATGTCTAGTCCATCAATTTTGTCAATATAGGTATATTACTCTAACATCTGTCCTAACTTAGAATTTACAATTCTATACCTGAATTATGTTCTGATTTTAACTTGCATTACTATCTGAAAACCATCCTTTCAAATCTACATCACCTTCCTCAATGCTAAACAACTTAAGTTTGAATATAAGACTATAACTAGTCTTCAACCCCATCAGAAATCCAAAGATAAATTAAATATTGCTTGAATATGTAGGGAAGCACAAAAACATACCTTCCAAAACTTAAACAAATTGCAGAGACAGCTGACTACCTAGACAGTTCCCTATTCCTCAAAATGTCACAGCATCTGTCTTCAGCCTTCTGGGCCATAACCATCTGACAGATCTTAAGTGAAGCAGGAAATAAGAAGGACTAGCTCTGTCTTAGCATAGATAAGCTGTCTTTTGTCCTTTCCTGGACAGTATTTTTTATCTGTAGATGAATTAGGACAATTCTTGCCCAGTGGCTACCTTACCACAACTAGAGCAACTTCATATGGAGGTTATTATGCTCAATATCTTACAAAGGGGGTACTGTAAGGAGCCAACATGTCTCTTAGTCAAAAATCTAAAAATAATGGAATGATCATAAATGCCATATTGTGTGGATTTCTGATGTTTTTGAAGACTATATAACGTATAACTGAACTGTTAAACCTTGTCTACTCTTAGCTATTTCTATTTTTAATCTTGGATGCCAAGGGACTCTCTGCTGCTGCTTGTCTATGGCACTCTACAAATAGGCATATTTATGCTTAGGTAAAATGAGAGGGTCTGCTTACTGGCATATGACATGGTCCCGATCCTGTATTAATAAAGAGGAAGAAGTCATGTTTATGTTTTTTCACAAGATGCTGAAGGAGCTCAGTGACTGCCAGAGTGATTGGTGAGATACGCTGATGCTGGGACAAAGAATGATGCTGACCGTGATCTTGCTGAGTACCCTGACAATGATGACTGTATTTGGGCATATGTTCCTGACCCATCTTTGCTACATCCTACTGTATGGTCAAGGTCAGGAGTACTTGTGACCTCTAGTAATATCCAGCTATTAGGATTCCCTTGGTCTGAGACTAAAAATTATTCAAAGTTGGTGAATTACACTGCTATGGGTCAGGGTCTACCTATTTATTTTACTAGAAATAGTACAATTGCTGGATGTGTTTCTGTGCACCCTTATATCTGGAAGAAGAGTATCTTTAATACTGTAGTGCAAAGCATTAAGATGGGAATGTTTATATCCCAGACTGGACAAGGTGCCTTGTCTCAGGCTTTTAAACCTTGCAGAACAGAAAACATGGAGACTGTGGAACCTGCCTTCAGAAAAATCAATCAAGTGGAGAATTTATTATAATGACCTTCCTCTTTCCTTTAATGTGACCAGTTATTCCCCAACTCAATCATGGACCAGTCTGGAAATCAATCCAATACTGAACAAGGAAATGACAGTGGGCATTTGGAAAGCAGGTTCTGGACATTTTCAGAGACATATTTGGAAATTGGCAGCTATCTTGTATGATGTTGTTTTCTGTAAATAAAAATGGAACAGGTTTTGTGGTTAAGGTAAATGTAACATTGTGTGCTACCCCACCTAATCTTTTATTGATTGGGAATGTTACCTTTGATGTAGGCTCTGATGGTGAGTTCAGTGTTTCTTGTTTTAATTGTCTTTTGTCCAATTATTTTTCTGCACTGTATGATGGTCACTCTGTAATGGTAGTACATCAGCCAGCTTTTATTATGATTCTTATAAATTTATTTGCACTGTGGTACTCTGAAAAAGACATACAAATATTGGAAGAATTAGATCACATTCTGTCAAGGAGCAAATGTATAATTGAGCAGATCATTTCCGGTGTTGTTGCTCTCATAACCCTTATAGCCAGTGCTACTACTTCTGCATTAGCTTTAGCACAAGAAGTACAAACAGCTAGTTAACCATCTTGCAGAAAATGTAACCAATGCCCTAAGCATACAAAAGTATTTAGATAGATGGCTAGAACAAAAGATAAACATATTATATGATATAGTACAGATCATGGGAGATGAGGTACAAGAAATGAAAGTCAGAAGCCATTTGGATTGTCATGCTTGATATCTATGGATTTGTATAACTCCAAAAATATATAATGAGAGTCAGCATAATTGGAGCAGAGTAAAAAGGTACCTTCAGGGAATATGGCATAATACTAATACCTCTTTAGATTTATTAGCCCTGCATAAGTTGCTTGTAAGTTTAAGAAATGTAAAGCCTTTTGACTCTGCTAGCATTGCAGATGATATTCTGAAAAAGGTACAGGCTGTTTTTCCTTCATGGTCTTCATTTACATCTCTCTTATTGTCCATCATCTGTTCTTTTGAGAGAAACCATCAGAGCTTTAATAGATGTCAAGGCAAACATTATAGAATTACATAAATTCAAGCTTCAACATCTTCCCTAGTAGAAATTGGTAGTCAATAGCGGGTAAGATCATCTTTAAAACCTTCTCAATCTAAGAAAGGTCACAAATACAAGATTATTAGTGTGCCAATGATGGATAAGAGCTATGTTTTCAGATGACAACCTAAGACATTCACAACTTTCTGTTCTGTGACTGATAAAGTGCCTCTTATTGATTAAAAAAAAATAGATGTATAAGATTCTTTCAGAGGTGGATCAACCTAAGACAGGCACAGTCTTTCTATACCAATAGCTGAGACAGCTTTGACTTCTATAGATAAAAAAGGGGGGACATGTGGTGAATACTTCTAGAGTTAACTTTGGCTGACATCTTCCTTATGATTAATCATGAATGAGTCTGCAGACTCATCTGTCTTTTTTTAAATTAAGACATGTGTTATACACTATCAAGTTCCTCCATTTATGCATACATACTCGAGAGACTGTCCTAGCCTGAAGGAAACAGTCTTAGTCAAACATAGATACTGTGTACCATAAACTCACTACATAAGCATTTGTGATCATTGTTTATCTTCCTGAAATTGGCCATGCTTTTGTTTGCTTGTCTTTAAAAGACACTGAGAAAATAAACTCGTTCACTGGCATGGTATTCACCAGCAGTCCTCCCATACCTGTCTTTGGCATCTCCTTTCTGCCTTTCCTATAATCATCCTCACTCCCCACTTGTAGTTTCCCATGTTGTCTGACTGGCTGGCTCCTGCAAACAAGTGCTCTCAACCCCTGAGCTGTCTCTCCAACCCCCTCATGTCCTCTTTGTTTAGTGTTGATATTTTTAATTCTTGAGTCCATCTACCATACTAGGTTTTATTGTGTTTTTGTTTTGTCTTATTATTTCTATCCTACTTCTGTCTTAATTCTCCATCCCATTAGAATGCAAATCCAAGTCCAGAGGCATCAAGACTGTCTTTCAATCTGTGTTGCTAAGAGACTAACTATATCGAGTTCCTGACACCTCCTAGTTACTTAGCAAAGTATCTAACGTGGACACATGTTATGTTAGAACCACAAAGAGAAGTTTATAGAAAAATAATACAATGAGGGCTGAAGAAATGGTTCAGTATTAAGAGCACACACAACCCTTATAGAGGACCTAAATTCAGTTCCCAGTATTCACATGAGAGCTTATAACTGCCTGTAACTTCAACTCCATGGCATTTGATGTTTTATTGCCTCCATGGACAAACAGAGACATACAAACAGACACACACACATGAATAAAAATTAAATCTTAAACATAGTAGGCTGATATATTTAATATAACAAGACATAGAAACTGAAAAGGATTACAGCAGATAATAGATTATGTTGGTAGGACTGACTCAAAAGCTATACAGCATATCAAATCATTCAATAGAAACTTTTTTGTTATTGGTAGCCAACCATGGAAGAATTATAGCACTAAGTCCCATATTAAAACACAGACATATTCAATACATTCAAAGAGGTTTATTAACTCTTATATTAATGATACTAAATGTTATACTCCAAGAAGAAACCAATAACCAATAGATAAGTAAAAATATTCTCCCACAAATAAATTATCAGACCAAATTTTAGTTTGTAATTATTAACAAAATTGAAGGTGGTGGTTAATATGTGTTATCCAGGCTGCCACATGCAAGACCTGCTCTCAGAAAAAGCAACAAAAGGAGATAGATAGATAGATAGATAGATAGATAGATAGATAGATAGATATAGTGATGGAGAACAAAAAGGATCAAAACTTATGAGTCTCAAACAAACACAAAGGGGAAAGTGAATGCTTAATTTTTGCCATTGCTGAGCAGAGGAGAAAGGTCCCAAGCCCTTGATGCAGAATGTAGAGTTAGCAGCAAGGGTCAGCAGAACAATGAAGTAGACAGGTTTAAAGAGGCTGCCAGTGTTGCTGGAGTGGAATCCAAGGGTCAGATTTTTGAAAACCAACCACGAAGAGAAATTCCTGGCATGTCTACTGAAAAGAGAAAGTAAAAACTAAAACAGCATCACAATCCTGTACCCAAAACAGAGAATATGGCTAAGTCATAGTCACAAGTTACCACGGAAAACTCACAGCTTCTGCAGTGTAACATTTGCCGAGGATCTCCAACTGCAGGTACCTGCCTTCCTGGTTTCACTTGGTTCTTTGCAGAGGGTGATGGCATTGCAGATGAACCACGCAGGAGGAAGTCAGCTGGGCCAGGTGTTGGAGGACAGGAAAGCCACCAGAGCAAAGAGTGGAGGAGGGAGGCAGGGAACAAAAGGGGAGGGGTAAGGTTGTGTGAGCCTCAGGCTGTATTGCAGGCTTCAATAGAGACAGGTGAGGGCTATGCATCTTGGGGGAGGGGCCTGGAGTGCCTCAATTCCTCTGCAGAGGCCCCTGCTGAGATTACAAGCATAGGTGGGACTAGTTCTTCCTCCTCCCAGGACATCCAAGGGGCAAAGTGTTTCCTGTAGACATGCCATAAGTGGCTATCTATTGTTGCATTTATTACTTTCAGCAGTTTCATTGCCCATGAAAAATATGTCTGCATATTTCTTAATCACATGAGGAACATTACACTAAATGTTGAAATACTGGAGTGCTCCAGTGAATTATGAGTTAAGATTAGATACCCCTGTCATAGCGCTCGTCTAAGATATGTATGATGTATTCAATAGTTTGCTCTGAGGCAAAAAGCCTGGCATGGTGGTACATGCCTCAATCCCAGCACTTGGAAGGTTAAGACAGGGGAATTGTCATGAGTTCAAGACCTGCTTGGGTTACATTGTGGGTTTGAGGCTACTATGAGGTAAAACACAAGAAGAGGGGGAGTAAGGAGGAAAGAAAAAAGAAAGAACAGAGATGTGTAAATATCAAAGCAGGGAACAAATTATCATTATTTATGGTTGCATGATTGTCTAACTAGAAATATATTGTAAAGCCCAACCAACTCCATTTTTTTGAGAAGAAGCTCCATTTTGTGCAAAGGAGCTAAACTCCAATTCCAGGAAGAAAACCACAAAGTCCATTTGAGTAAACATCCTATGGCAACCACATCCTTCCCTCAGCAACAGCCAGTCAGGCTGCAACAGCAGGGTCAAGGTACATATAGATAACCTAAGACATCCTTCGGAGAATAGATAACCCTAAGCCATCCTGTTTGTCAGGTGTTTTTGCCTCCGGTGTTTGGTTCCTGCAGATTAAGCCAGAAATGCAGTTTTTGAAATATTAACTTGCTGACCTGTATGGAAATTCCCCAAGTGTGCTATAACACAATAGATACCCTGTACCCCTAGACTTGAGTCTCTCACTTCTGACCACTGTGATAGTGAGGTGAGAGTCATTGCTCACAAGCTCAGAATAAAGACCCTTCTATGTTTGCATTGGAATTGGCTCCCCACTGGTCTTTGGGATCCCTGCGACTCGGACACCTTGGTTCTTTGGCTGAGAACCCTAAGACTCCCCAGGACTTCCAATCAAAGGGACAGAAGGCTGGCTGGTAAGGACATGCCTCATTGTTGGTCTTTGTGTCAGTGCCTTGTCTATCGGATTTGTGTCTGTATGCCTTGGCTGTCTGATTCTTCTTGATTATTTGTGGTGGAAGACAACTAAAGTGGACATGGAACTCCCCCCACCACCCCGCTACATTGGACACACTAGAAGATCATAGCCATAGGGGCTTGGAAGACATTGCAAAGCCTAGCATAGAGGACTGAGTGCCCCTGGGAGATGAAGTGTCCCTTGTGTTAATTTCTGAGAAGGATGGAGAAGGCATGGAACCCACAAGCAGATGGTCCTATTTTCCTTTTCTCCTCCATAAAAGTGGAGGAATCTGCTGGCTAGCCTTTACCACCCCTTGTGGCTGTCTGTTTCGTGTGTGGCACTTTACTATTCTGTAACTGAGACAGACGAAATGGGACAGACTGTTTCCACCGCAATCAACTTGGTCTTAGGGCATTTTAAGGAGATCAAGGTCCACGGACACAATTTGTCAGTGAATGTTAGAAAAGGGAAGATAGAGACCTTTCATAAATCTGAATGGCCTGCTTATAATGTAGGATGGTCCCCTGATGGTTCCTTCCAACTAGATATCATCCAGGAAGTTCACAGTCTTTGCACATCAGATGAGGCACCCCGACCAAGTGCCCTATATTGTGGTCTGGGAGGACTTAGTTACTAACCCCTCACCTTGGGTTAAATCCTTCTTACTAATAGGACCTAGACCCAGTGTGTTGGCCATAACAGAATGCTCTCAGCGACAGCAGCCAGGGGAGAACCAGGCTGCAGCTAAACCTTCAGACCCTCCTTACCCTATTCTATAGGATAGAATGAACAAAGACCTCATTTTCCCCTTCCCTATTAACCCACTTCCTAGCCCTCACAGGACCCTAGCATATAAGGAGCTGTGCTGGAATCCCTGGTCCCTGCCTCAGAGCCTTCCCACCACAGAGGAGCCAGGACTCATGAGAGGAGTGCAGAGTAGAAAGGGGGCACCCTAGAAAAATGAACAGTTGGGCCTGACTCTCCAGCCTTCGCCCTAAGAGCTGTCCTGTGCATGTCCAAGGCAACCAGCCTCATCGCTATTGGTTTTTGCTGCTAGTGACTTATATACTTTGAAATCTCAGAATGTCCCCTTTTCAGAGAACCCCTGTGCCTTGATAACCCGGCTAGAAAGTGTTCTTTTCACCCATCAACCCATTGGGATGACTGTTAGCAACTATTACAGGTTCTCTTTATAATAGAAGAGAGAGAGAGAAAAAAATCCAGATAGAGGCCAGGAAATTGGTTCCTGGTGATGCTGGGGTCCCTACCGCCGAGCCAGTTCAAATCAATAAGGAGTTCCCTACCACTTGCCTGATTGGTATTATAATACTGCTGAAGGTAAGGGAGTCTCCTTGTTTACCACTTGTGGTGGTTTGAATATACTTGGCCCAGGAAGTGGCACTATTTGGAGGTGTGTCCTTGTTGGAGTATAGCATTGTTGGAGTAGGTGTGTCACTGGGAGCATGGGCTTTAAAACCTTCATCCTAGCTGCCTCGAAGCCAGTCTTCTCCTGTTTGCCTTCAGAATAAGATGTAGAACTCTCAGCTCTGCCTGCACCATGCCTGTTTGGATGCTGCCATGTTCCTGCCTTGATGATAAAATGGATTGAACCTCTTATCCTGTAAGGCAGCCCCAATTAAATTTTGTCCTTGTAAGAGTTGCCTTGATCATGGTGTCTGTTCACATCAGTAAAACCCTAAGACACTGCCAGACTCAACTGGGGTGTCTCAAGGTTGCAGCTTGCAAGTCAATCAATATATGGCCAAAGTATATAATATTAGTCAGGGACTGGAAGACAGACCAGATGCCTTCCTTGAGAGAGTCATGGAAACATTTAGGCCATACACTCCTATGGATCCCGAGTCTCAGGAAGCAAAGGCAGCAGTGGCCATGGCTTTTAATAACCAGTCTGCTCCAGATATTTGCAGAAAATTTCAGAGTTGAGAGACTTGGAGAAAAGAGTCTCCAGGATTTAGTGGCCATGGCAGAAAAGGTTTTAACAATAGGGAAAGTGCTGAGGAAAAAACAGGTAAGGGCTGAGAAACAGCAGAATCAGAACCTGGACAAGATCATGTTAGCAGCAATAGCTAAACCTGAGGCTCAGAGAGTGTGCCTCAAACAGCTGGCTAAAGATGAAGGTAAGAGAGGACCTAGAAAAGGGGACATATGCCCCTGGCTAGGCAAAAGTCAGTGTACCTAAAAGAAGTGCAATATTTGGGCTATGTCTTCATGGAGGTAAGAGATGGCTATCCCAAGCCAGGAAAGAAAGAGTCCTGAGAATCCCCACACACAAAAATGCAAGGGAAGTGAGGTAATTCCTGGGGACAGTTGGCTGCCTATGGATCCCTGTGTTTGCCAAATTGGCCAACCCCTATATGAAGCCACCAAGGAACAACCAGGCTTCACATGGACTGATAGTCATCAGAAGGACCTGGATACACTGCCCTTCTTTCAGCCCCTGCCTTACAGCTGCCAGATATAACTAAGCTCTTCCACCTATTGGTAGACAAACATAAAGTAATAGCCAAAAGGGTCCTAACCCAACATCTGGGACCATGGTACGCCTGGTAGCTTAACTGTCCAAAAGGCTCAATTCAGTAGCTGCAGGATAGCCACCCTGCCTCTGTGTGGTGGCAGCAGTTGGCTCTCCTGGTGAAGGAATGCAATAAGCTGACTTTGAAGCAGAGTCTGATTATCACCACTCCCATGCCATCAAAGGAATCTTAAAGCAACCTCCAGACACCACTAGCTTAGTAATATCCACATGACACATTATCAGACTCTATGCTGAACCCTACCAGAATTTCCTTCCAGATCCCAGCTACCTGCTACTCTGCTGCCCAACCCAGACTTGGAGACACCACTTCATGACTATGTGGAAATCCTGAGACTAATGCACAGAACTCAAGTGGACTTACAAGACACACCTCTCCTAGATGAGTAGCAACTGCTCATGTTCATGGGGCAATTTACACAGAAAGGGATATTGACTGCAGAAGGAAAGACATTAAAAATAAAACTGAAATCTTGGCCCTGTTAATAGCTCTTTGGCTCCCAAAAAGACTAGCCATTATCCACTGCCCAGGGCATCGGAAAGGAGATGATCCAGTCACCAGAGGCACTAACCTAGCAGATCAAGCAGCTAAGGAAATAACCCTGAAAGCAGAGCCTGTGTTAGCCATCACATTTCCAGACTCAATGGATCCCTGATTACCAGCTGATCTCAAAAATATAGCAGAGGGCCTCCTATGGATCAAGCAATTGCCTAAGACTTAGTTCCTGGAGGGATGGTGGCCGTGAGCAAAAAGAAACCTAATCCTGCCTGCTCATCTAGGGGATTGAATCCTAACCAAGATGCACCAATCCACTCACTTAGGCACCCAGAGAATGCAGGAGCTGACTCATCATGTAGAGCTTAAGATACAAGATTTGTGTTCCAAAATTGAGAAAATCGTGGCCAGCTGCAAAGCCTGCCAGCTCACTAACGCAACTAAGAACATCACAACTTGAAGGACATGGCTGAGAGACACCACTCCCAGTGCTTTTTGGAAAGTTGATTTCACTGAGTTTAAGCCTTGAAAATATGGGTAGAGGTACAGGTCCCTCCTTGTGTTTGTAGACACATTTTTCTATTGGACTGAAGTGTTTCCTACCAAACACAAGACTGCTCAGAAGGTAGCAAAGAAATTACTTGAAGGCATCCTACCAAAGTATGGCTTCCCACAGATGATAGGATCAAATAATGGACTAGCTTTTGTGTCCAAGGTAAGTCAGACTTTGGCCACAGCCCTGGGGATTGATTGGAAATTGCACTGTATATATAGACCCAAGAGTTCAGGGCAGGTGGAAAGAATGAACAGCACTCTAAAAGAGACCCTACCTAAATTAGCTTGGAGACTGGCGGTACTGTGTGGTTCTCCTCCCCTTTGCCCTCTATAGGGTACGGAATTCACCCTATCAAATGGGACTTACTCCCTTTGAAATTATATTTGATATGACACCCCTCCATCACCCGTAACTTGTAGGTGGAAGTCATTGCAGAATTCAAAGACCAGAGCCTTTTGGAGGACCTAAAAGCCATCCACTAGTCACACAGGCAGGTCTGGTCTAAACTGCATGTTCTGTATAAAACAAGTCCTCCACCCAAACCACATTGCTACCTACATGGCAATTGGGTCTACTTGAGGAGATATCACCAGGGGACCTTGGAGCCATGCTGGAAGGGCCCATGCATTGTACTTATAACCATATACACTAAGTTGAAGGTAGATGAGATTGCAGCTTGGATCCATCACACCCACACCGGTGCAGCAGACCTACTCATGGAACAAGAAGACCCCCGATGACCGGCTCAACCCAGACAACATGGTGGGTTTCCAAGGATCCTGAGAACCTGCTCAGGCTCCGCTGCCATGCCAGGGCTACTGAAACTGCTCCGGACTTTGGAAATGCTGATTCTAGGAACTGTGAGCTTCCCGTTTTTTCCTAAACCCTCTAGCCCACATCAACCCCTCAACATAGTCTGGCTCATAATCAATACCACTACTGGAAGCATTGTGAACAGCTCCTCCAACAAAGTGCTGAGAGGCATCTGTTGGCCAATCCTACAATTTGACCTGTGCTGCCTGGCTGGAGTTGGGATATAGATGACTGGGAACGGGAGACTAAAGGGTGACTGGAATACAGGGGAAGGGGCCAGGAAAAAGGGGTTGCAGTCTCCACTCCCAGCGATGGAGGAGGACCAGGCTGCAATCATGTCATCTGAGGAGCAGCACTGGAGGGACACTGACTTTTACGTGTGCCCCAGAGAAAGTAGGGTAAGAGTGCTCGTAAACAGCTGTGGGGTGCTGGTATGTTTTTCTGTGCTGCTTGGGACTGTGTATCTACTGGCACCATCGCATGGCAGCCCCCAGTTAATAATGATCTGATAACTGTCACAAGAGTTCCACAGCAGCAGTGAGCTTTGAATCTGTGGTGTGGGAGATATCCTGCCTTCCTTTCTAATCCTATACAAGTGACCTTTACAGGAAAGGGAAAGAAATTCCAAGATCGGAAAGCAGGGCACAGCTGGGGATTACGGCTGTATCAGTCAGGGCATGACCAAGGACTGGTGTTCACTTTGAAAGCAAGGACAGAACCTATCCCTGGGAGGCCTCACCATCCTATAGGACCTAACCAGATACTAGCCCCACCCAAACCAGCTACTTCTCACCCCACACAGGATCCATAAGAACGGTTTCTATGGACCTCCTGATACCAATCTCCCAGGTCATAATGGCAGATTCGGAGAGTCCCAAAGATCCCCTATGGACCTTAAGGAACCACACCTTCCAGGTGATTAATGAATCCTGCCCAGACAATACTAAATCCTGCTATGTTACAACTCCAGGCCCCCTTATTATGAGGGGATAGCTCTGATGATATAGTTCTGTGGATCCCAAGCCTCAGGTGGCAGCAAGTAGAGCAACCACATTTGACTCTACAATCAGTGATGGGACAGGGCTTATGTGTAGGACATGTCCCTCTCTTCCACCAACACCTGTGTAACAAAACCCAACTCCTCATGCCTGAGCTGGGCTCCAAATATAATAATACCTCCTGAACTTGGATGGTGGGCCTGCTTGACTAGCCTGGCTCCATGTATGCATGGACAGGTTGGTTATCAATCACACCAAAGAGTTGTTCCAATGTTCTCAGTGGTAGTATTGATTATGAGTCAGGTTGTGTGCTAGTACAGCTAGTACCAAGAATCAATCACCTACCATGCTGATAGGAGATGACAGGAGTACTGTTTGATAAGGCAACAGACTTATCAGGCATAAAAGAGAACTCCTCACAATTACTTTGACTGTCATGATGGGTCTGGGTCTAGAGGGAGCAGGGACTGGCAAATCCGCACTAGCCCTACAGAGTTCCACCCATGCCAACTTAAAAACAGCCATAGATGAGGGCATTAAAGAACTAGAAAGAAGAATAGCCCACTTAGAAATATCAATAAACTCCCTGGCAGAAGTTTTGCTACAGAATAGAAGAGGGTTAGACGTGTTGTTCTTACAGCAAGGTAGGCTATGTGCTGCTCTGAAATAGGAATACTGTCTTTATGTGAATCATTCTGGGGTGATCAGGGACTTACTGGCAAGAGTAAGAGAAAATTCAGATAAACAACAGAGAGAGAGATGTTGCCCAAGGATGCTTCAAATCATGGTTTAATAGTTCCCTCTGGTTGACTACCCTGACTTCTACCCTGCTCATAGCCCTACTCATTCTACTGTTGCTATTAACGTTTGGTCCCTGTATATTAAACAGAGTAATGTGGTTTATAAAAGAAAGAGTAGGGGCAATACAGCTCATGGTATTCAGATCCCAATTTCTAGAACTAATACCTGAAGGACGGGAGGAACTGTTGTGAGATGTATTTGAAAATACGGGCGGTCTGGCTAGCTCCTGGCCTGACCACCATGTTCCTGCTCTAAGTTCCCACACTAACGATGGCACTGGCTGTCCAGGAATGCCAGTGGGGACCCACGAGTCATTGGAGTGGCTGTTGCCTCTGCGGATCAGTTCCGTGGTGTCCAGCCCCCAAAGCCCAGGGAATATCTGTCACTCCCATGCAGTAGATATAACAATTCCAGTACTCAGTAGAAATTAGACTCTTAATGCTTAAAGATTAACCAAATAGATTTATCTGCAAATACTCAATACACACGATACCCACACAATTAGAATGGTTAACCCAGGTTATCTAACCTTGATATGAATAACTGCTAGACAGGAGGGTAACATCTCCTGCCATCTTGCCTCTTCTCCCCTTCCTCCTCCTTCTTCCTCTTTCCTCCTCCCAACTCCTAGCTCCACCTACCTCTTCTGTATCCAATGGCAGAGCTCAACTGCAAATACAATGGGCAGGAAAAGTCCTGCCACAAGGAACAGCTTGAATATATCCCCCTGACCCCATTGGGAGCCCCATGATTGGGCCTCCTAAGTAGCCAGAAGAAAGAGGAAATTAGAAAGCCCAACCAACTTCATTTTTGAGAAGGTCCATTTTGTGCAAAGGGGCTAAACTCCAATTCCAGGAAGAAAACCACAAAGTTCACTTGAGCAAACATCCTTTGCCACCCTTCCCCACCCCTTAGCAACAGCCAGTCAGGTTCAAAAAGCAGGTTATATTGATAACCTAAGACATCCTGCAGAAAATAGATAACCTAGCATCCTGTTTGTCAGGCGGTTTTGCCTCCATGTTTGGTTCCTACAGATTAAGCCAGAAATGCAGTTTTTAAAATATTAACTTGCTGACCTGTATGGAAATTCCCAAGCTTGCTGTAACTACAATAGATACCCTGCACCCCTAGACTTGAGGCTCTCACTTCTGACCTGCTCTGATGGTGTAGTGACAGTCCTTGCTCACAAGCTCATAATAAAGACCCTGATGTGTTTGAATCAGAATTGGTTCCTCCATGGTCTTTGGGATCCCTGAAACTTGGGCATAACAGTATCTCTCTCACCAAATTAAATAAACATATTTTTAAATAAGTGAGAATTTATGATCAATTACAAATACATGACTTTTTAAACATAGTACAATACAAACAATGAGGTAGAAAGAACATAAAATACATAAAATATTCAACTACATTAGCAAAATGTTTATAAAAACTATTTAAAGAACCATAAAGCTTGATTGAGGAATACAAGCAGACTTGAATAACTAGGAGGGGGGAAAAGGCAAATTGTTTCTAAATAAAATTATTCCATGTGCCAAGATTTCAGTTTCCCCCAGCTTGATTTATTTTATCCAATTTCAACAAACTATGGAAAATAATTCCCAAAGTTTTTTTTTAATCCTTCTGAAAGAAAAACTTCATGAGTTAGCTATAATAAATTAGAGCCAGAGAGAAATAGTTTTAGAATATTTTATTTTCATTTAAAACATAAAAGCAGTACCTACAAAAATAGCACTAGAGCGAGGATTAGAAATATTGATTGATGGAACACAGAGGCAATCTAAGAACAGCACTACGGACAGAAACACCATGTATTGAAGGCATGGCAGACAGCTCGGTGTGGGAAGAATCAACTATTCAACTTTAGTATGAAGGCAAGTAAGGTGGCTCAATGTAAGAGCGCTTGCAGTAAAAGCCAGAGAGCCTGAGCTGGAACCTGAGAACCCCTGCAGAAGCCAGGAATAGGGTTACAGTGATGTAATCCCAGAACTGGGGGTCAGGGGTTGAAGCAAGCGGATTCCAGAAGCTCCCTATTCTGTCAGCCTAACTGGAACATTAAACTTCGGGTTCAGTGAGAGACCCTGTCTCAAAATAATAATAAGAAGAATAAAGGAAGACACCCAGAATCCTCCTCTGATCTTCACTTGAGAATGTATGGCATATCTACACACACACACACATACACACACACACAAACATACATACATGCACACATACACACACACATAGGAAAGGAAGAGTATAAAAACAAGTAGTCTCAGTGCTATCACACACCCTTAATCCCAGTACTTGGGAGACAAAAGCAGGCAACATTTCTGTGAGTTTGAGGCCAGCCTGGTCTAAAGAGAGAGTTCTAGGATAGACAGGGCTATGCAGAAAAACCCTTTCTTGAAAAAGCACAAAAGAACAAAACAAAACAAACAAACAAAAAAAACCAACCAATCACACACAGCTAGTCAGAAATAACTTAAAATCAGCAGCCTACCTCAAACCTGCATCCAAATTAACATCCCATAGATTATCTCCCCGTACAATAATTGAATATACCACAGGAATAGCATGCAAAAGAATCAGAAGAAAGACTAAATAGGCAATTTCGTGATGAAAGGTTGACATAAACTCCATTTGCCTCCAATCAAGGACCAGGCCTGATTTTGGAAAATAAACAAACAAACAAACAAACAAACAAACAAAAAACCATAAGGCACCAGCGTCAGGAACAGACCATAAAACCTAGAACAAGATCATAAAACTCCCTCCTAAAGAACAGCTTGGGGATAACACAAGAATGGGAAACTATCTTATCTCAGAATGGGCCATCTGTGCTGGGCAGCCCTATCTCATCCTGTGGTTGAATGTTCATGACATAGGAATGCAGACCACTGACCACCTGTGACCCCCCACCCCCAGCACCCACCAATGAAATTTTAAATTACCTAATTCTTCTAGAGAGTTCTCCGGTGGTTCCCTATAAGAAGGCATGTGCACCTTTGTCTGGGGTCGCCATTTTGAAGAATGGTTGACCCCCGCATGTTGGATGTTTCTGCAGAATAAATGCTCTTTGTCTTTGTATACTATATGAGTGTGAGGTCTTCCTTCAGTGATTTTTAGACCCTTACGGTGACAGCAGACATCTTTCCCAATACTATAAACGGAGGCAGCCATCAACCCTGCTGTGTGAGAATGTTAGATATCTGTGCCGGAAAACAACACAGAAATAGAGAGAATGGGGGTGCATGCCTTCCAAGTGTACTCCAAAAGCTGGTAACAACAGGAACTGGGTGTCTTCTACGGAAGGAGCTATGTGAGCAGCTCACAGGATTAGGGACTGAGATGAAGGACCTCAGCATCACAGAGAACTGCTTAGGACAAGTGACACCACACAATGTCCAATGTCTTACCGTCTGGAGCCTCAAACTCTGTCAGACTTCAGTGAACTTGCAACAGCTATTCAAATATACACAGACCCAGACGTCTTCCTGATTCGTGTTGGGAGTCGCTTGTATAAAAGCTGAAATCTACATCCAAAGGAGCTGTTCTCGACCTGTGAGTCAGGATCCCTTGATGGTAGAAGGACCCTTTCACGAGGGTCAGCTAAGAGCATCTGCAAATCAGATATTTACACTATGATTCATAACAGCAAACTTACAGTTATGAAATAGCGATGAGATATTCTTATGGTGGGGGGGTCACTACAACATGAACTGAATTAAGGGGGTCACAGCATTAGCAAGGTCGAGGGCCACTGATCTAAAGGAGTGTTACAAAATAAAAAGAAGCGTTGTCCTATGACTAACAAGTCAGATAAACTTGGAATAGCTGAATATGAAGGTCATTGATTTTCTTGTAGGTTGTTAATTAAAGCCGTTAAGTTGATCCATTAAGAATTAAAAAGAGTAGCTCATTGATTACCAATTAAGTCTAAGACAGATTGTCATGGGTAATGAAAAGATCCTAAGTAGACGGCAATTGCCAACTTTTAAAATAACTTGATCGAAAGGAACCCGTGAGTGTAAAATTGACCAAAGGGGTTTTAAGAAAATATGAATAAATGCCAATACAAATTCAGCCCACACAACAGAAGCAGGGCAAGTTGGTAGCTGAGTAAAAGCTTGGAACAACAGCAGCCATGGTAGCGTTTATTGTCGATTTGACAATCTAAAGTCACCTGGAAGAGGGGCCTGCTGTGGGAGATTATCTTAATTGTGTGAGGCACGAAGACACGCCCACAGGGGGTGGGGTTATTCTCTGACTGAAATCTGAGACTGTAAGAATGGAGGAAGTATGCTGAGCAGTAGCACGCGTACATTCGTTCGTTACTCTTTGCTTTGGACTGTGACTACTGACGTAACTAGCGAACTCAAACTCCAGCCTTCCAGACTTCACTGCAGCGATAGGTCATGATCTGGAGGTGCGAGCTAAAACATACTTTTACTCTGTCAAACTGCTTTGATAGGGTATTTTATCACAGCAGAGGGAAAGGGAATTAGCACAAATGGTAAGCTGAACAGTGGTTGTTGTGGAAGACTGTCAGGGCTGGACAGAGCCAGGGACCATCCCCTTTTGACTAACTTTATATACCTCCAATGGAAAAAACAAGCTTCCTCCCCCTCCTCCTTCTCCTCCCCCTCCTCCTCCTCTTCTTCTTCCTTTTCCTCCTCCTCCTCCTTCTCCTCCCCCTCCTCCTCCTTTTTCTTTTGAGAAGAATTTGATTCTTCTACAAATATTGCCACCTTTGTTTGACTTTGGATTTGGATAAACCTAGAGTCAAAAATGTCCCCTTATTTATACGCTATACGTTGTCCCATATGAGGCAAGGCACCTCCAGCCTTCATCTCTTCTTGGTAAGATGGAGCTGGTAAAACTCACCTAGTAGGCTTTAAGGCTCAAACTTGATCAAGGATTCGATAAATAGCAAAGTGACTGACAAGGAGCTGGACACTTGGTTACTGTTGCCTGTCCTTTAAATGTTCCTGCTTCTCTCAGTGTCCCTAGCAATAAAATCCAGTGGCCTTCTGGAATGTGGAGAGGGGTAAGTCACAGGAAAAGCCTTCAACACCTGGAGTGGATCTAGAGTACTTTAGACTTAAAACACTATCAGCATAACCAAGAGTGGGGACTGGCTGTGTTCCTAAAGCTGTCGGCAGCAGCTGCCCTATGGACCAGGGCAATTGTTCTTTCTACAGTTTGAGAGGACCAAACCTCCATCCTCATGACAGTTATGAGCCCTCCCTTTTCACAATGAAATGCCGTGAGGGTGGCCCCACACACACACACTCACACACCCAGAGAGACAGTATGTGTGAGCAAATTCCTTTATTTGTCCTTTATTTGTTTTTTAAAAATCTCTCTTAATAAGTTCTCTTTTATGATCAATCACAATAGGTTATTCATGGGAGAGGGGGGTGTCTCTCTGGGAGAAAAAAAACACTAGCAGCAGATTGAATTTAAAGCATCAGAGACTATGTGACAAGATGTAAAATAATTCTATGCTAAGCTACAAATGATTTATTAATGCTATGGGCCATGTCTGAGGCGTGGCCTCATTTACCCAATAAAAGTTGTGGATGGATGAAGACATTAACAAGGAATAATTTCAGTCTGTGGTATCCATGGATAGATAGCTCAATTGGAAACCATTTCTTAGGAGTTCATAGGCAGCCATTAATACCCACTGAGTCCTGGCCACACAGCCTTTGACAAGCTAGCTTAACAGAGCTCTGCGCCTTGCTGGAGAGACTTATGTAAGTGAGAGGCTACAACTAAACCTGCACTTAATGAACGTCTATTAATGTCTTGGGGAGAAGATGAGGAGTGATTACCTAAGAGTTAATGAATTGTCTATTTAAGTGTGTTCACCAGGCAAATGAGCATGTGGAGGTGAAACAGGACTTCCATAGGCTTTCTGGCTCTCGTTCACTGTGAATCTCCAAGAGCATGAGCATACAATATTTCCTGGGCTTGTCAGATGAATGGAACCTCTCTTCTCAGAGAATTTTAATGAAAACCACATTGAGAAATATGGGGAATGGAGATAAATCATACAGAAAATGTAAACAAGTCAGATAAATATAAGTCAGATAAATATGGTTTACTTGTGTGCATGCATACAAGTGTGTGTGTGTGTGTGTGTGTGTGTGTGTGTGTGTGTGTGTGTGTGTTTCTCTCACCAGGATACTTTTATCCCGTAAATTACAGCAGCAGCAGCAGCAGCAGAATAGCTTCCCACGCAGGTTGCACCATCCTCCAGTGTTTGCATGACCTCGGTATGCCAGCCATTACCATCAAAGGAAGCAATCCGACAGCTCATTGGCATCGACTCTTGCAAAGCTATAAACATCCCAAGACCCCTTGTCACCATGGCAACCTTATCCCTAATTACCAACTGTAACAGCTATGGTTGCAGATGCCTTTTTTGTGCAAATCTGTCCTGAAGAACTCCGGGCGGTTCCTGGAGTAAAAACAGCACGAGCACCACCTGCTGGTCATATTCCTGTACTGCTCTTAGCTCCCTGCGAACTCTGAGGTCCAAAACCAAAGCCAAGAAAGAGCAAGACAAAAGACAATCATCATTTCCAGAGAAAGGGGTTTAGGGAGTGTGGGAGGGGTCAGGCATGAGAGTGACTATGTGTAATTTTTAAGAAAATAAACTTCCGTTCTTATCTTAATAAAATAAGCGTCCTAAAAACAGTGACAAATCTTCAAAGCATGAGGTGGATGAAGACATTAACAAGGAATAATTTCAGTCTGTGGTATCCATGGATAGATAGCTCAATTGGAAACCATTTCTTAGCATAGTAGAAAGCTAAGACTGGAACGTAAAAATTTGAATGTGAAAAACACAAATATGTTTGATATTAAGAAATGAATTGGAGTCTGTGTGGACTCCTGGCAGAGACTTGCTTTAAGTGCATTACATACTGTCAACTTGCTTTAAGATGAACGTGTAGGAGCTGGTTGTGAGACCCTCGCCTGCAGCCCCTGCACTTGGGAGGCTGAGACAGGAGGAACTAGCATTGAAAGCCAGCCTAGCTACATAGTGAGCTCCAGATAAGCCCGTGAGATGTAGTGAGACCCTATTGCATAAACTTAAACGGCAAAATGTGTCTAGAAAACTGGTAAGGGTGATTATACGATATGAAGATACACCAGACTGTCTTGAACCAGCTTAAGGAAATTAGAAATCAGAGCCCTCCAGGTTGGGGGGTGGCGCCCATAAATTCCCCTAGATGCTTATTCACTTAGGATAAAGTTCTATTATCTATAGCAAAATTATACTATTAACATATGTTTTCTTTATTTTGTCATTTTTTTCTCCTGTTTCCTCTATAGTAAAAGCATTTCTGAGTTTGTATTACATATTGGTTAAACTCGTTTTTTTCAATATTTGATATCTATACCAGTCAGAGTTCTGATGTGCAGTATTCTCTAACATTGACATTTCTGTGATTCTTTCTTCCTCCTCTTGGCCCATGTTGTGTCTTCGTTCTTGTTACCTTTGTCTTTGACTTGATCCACAGCTTCTTGAATTTACACAGTAGGATCTGTTAACATTGATTTTCTTTTCTTTTCTTCTTCTTCTTTTTTTTTTTTTTAATGAAGATTACCGTTTCTCTCAGCAGTAGCATGCCTGTGTGTGTGACTGAGTGGAATGGGAACCTTTCTTTGGTGCTGCCATCTTTTTTCATGATTCTTATTGGTTTGGGGGGGGTAGTGTTTGGGGGTTTAGGAGGACAAGGTCTCAGTCTATCACTCAGGCTGAACTAGAATTTGTGAACCTCTGCCCCAGTCTTCTGGGTGCTTGTGCTCAGTTCCCCCCCCTCTTTTTACACACCTTTGAACAAGGATAGTTTTGTGCCCTGAGGTGAAAAATTCTCCTTCAACCCTTTCAGTGCCCTAGAGTGTCTGAAGAATGAGCTTCACAGACCATCAGCTCCAAGACCTATGACAACAACGAGCCCAGCCACCCAGTGATGCACACAACCTAGATGACAGAAAGTGGAGGGGGACCCCACTAGAAAAAAGAAACCTGCAGTAACCCCAGAGGCAAATCTTCTGGATCCATCAGTTGTATGCTTCTGCAACCTTTCCTCCTGCAGATCCTGGCTGGTTTTAAAGGTTGGTGTCCCCAGAGGGCTGCCTGAGGCCTTTCCCTTGTTTACATTGTTGTTTGGTTTGTTTCATTTGTTACTACCACCCAGGAGCTTTCTGGCTCGACCTTTCTCTAGCTGAGAGAGCTCAGGCTGACTATGATATCTGCATCAACATGCAAATACAACTCTCAACTGGAACAGGACAAGAGATAGTTCATTCTGGAGCCAAATATGAGTGACCACAACCCAGGTACAGAGACTTGGGAGACCTCAAATTCCATAGCCCAATGTGGTAAGAGTTTTGTGAAGTTTTAAGGTAGCAGAACTATGAAAGTCACAAATTGAGGTATTTTTCAATCACATTGGTGGAAACATTAGGTGGATGAGTTAAAACAAAGCAGGCATGTCTTTGGTGGTCTAAAGTTAATGTATTTGGGGGACTGGAGAGATGGCTCAGTGGTTAAGAGCACTGACTGCTCTTCCAGAAGACCCAGGTTCAATTCCAGCACACACATGACAGCTCACAACTGCCTGTAACTCCAGTTCCAGAGGATCTGATATTCTGCATGCAGGCAAAACACCAATACACATAAAGTAAAAATAAATAAATCATTTTAAAAAGTTAATATCTTGCAAAGGTTTTATATGTTAGTCACAAAGATGCTGGGTGAGACACAGAAATGGGTAAGAATGGCTATTTGGGGGGCTAAAGATAATCCTAAGAAAATTACAACTAGTCCCTGGACATGGCCATCCCACCCCTTCCCACTCAGTGAAGTTCTACTCAGCTTATCTGCCTTATAGTGGGTTCACTGGAGGGTGGGGTGCTTCGGCACGTTTCTTTCAAATGTGGAGGAGGGAAGAATAAAGGCTAAGGACCAGTCAGCCTCACAGGAACATAGTAGGTGCTTTTATGTTCCTACTCTCCTGCAACTGGCATGAAACTCAATTTCTAAATTATATAATTTCCCTTTGCCTTTTAAATAAAGCATAAATCTCAAAGTAAATAAAAACTACACATAACACTTTTAGAAACTAAATCAAATAAGTCATTTAATATCCATTGCTGCTAACCTATAGTGAAGACACCAACAGATCAAGGAAAGAGTGTGAAGATCTCATTACCAATAAATTTAGAAGCAATTTTCTCCTTCCCTAAAGCCAGGTATATTCCAGAGTCTTAATTAACTTCTCAAAATTCATCTTCTTCCCATTCCTCTGAAATCATCTCCTTTTATTAAATTTATTCTTAAATTTCATACATATGTACTGTATTTACGTCATTTCTTCCCAGAGGAAAACCATGAGGGATACTTCTGCACTTGGGGCTCCATCCTGAGGAAGAGGAAGCTGACTTTGGGGTCATTCTTGAGAGCAATGGACATCTATGGAACACTTGTGCACTGGGTGCTATGCTAAGTCCTTATACAGGACTCTTTAAATGTCCTCTGACTCCTTCAATGATCCACTTAGCCAGTTGTATTTTGTAACAGTTTGTAATGTTTGTAACATTCCAGATATGATTTTGTTTCTTATGTTTGCTAAGACTGGCACTGTACTCTAAAATATTTCTATTATGGAGAGAGCCATATAAACTACTGAAAAGAGTACAGTTGTTAGATGGAATATGTAGATGTAGCTCTATTGAATCTACAGTGTAAATTATCTCCGAGGTTTCTTTATTGGGTTTTGTCTGAATGACCTATATATTGGTGACAGAGAACTCTCAATGTCACCCACTACTACGTGAATGGACCTCTCTGTGCCATGATTCTTTACTAGAGTTTACATTTTGAGGATGGCTCCATTAACATTCACTGTGCCTGCATCCATAATTGCTAGATCTTCTGGATGTATCATTCCCTCTGCCTGTATGTAGAGAACTTTGTCTCTTCTGGTGACTTTTGGGGAGTCTGCCCAGATGGAAATGAATGCAGCTGTTCCTTCTGGTCTAGGAGTTCCATTGGTTTGTAACATCACTTTTCTACCCTTTCCTTTCAATCTGCATCTGCCTCTGCTGGGGAGGTGTGTTTCTTTGTTGTTGTTGGGTTATGTTTCTAATTTGTTTATTTATTCATGTATATGAGTGTTCTATTTATGTGTATGCCTGCACGACAGAAGAAGCATCAGACAGAAGAGGGAATCAAATTCCATTAGAGAAGGTCTGAACTGAGGACCTCTGAAAGAGAAGCCAGTGCTCTTAAACCACAGAGCCATCTCTCCAATCCATGAGGTGTGTTTCTTGTGGGCAGCAAGCAGATCATCTGGCCTGATGCTTCATATAAAGAGTGAGATTGTGGCTCCTAACTGGAGAATTAAGACCATACACACTGAATGATACAATCACGAGTTATGTATTTATTCCTTTCCTTTTGTTATTTTTCTAATGTTCAATTCTTTCTTAGCTTTTATTTGCATATTTAATGGGCTCACATTGGGATTTCCTATGTTTTTGTGGTCATGTTTCTTTACCTCCTCTGCTTAGGACTCCTTTGAGATCATCACAGACGTGGACTGAATGAATTACTGTGACATAGGTTCATCTTGGAAAGCGCTTATCCTTCAGTTCAACTCAAGAACAACTTTGCTGCTTCCAGAAATCTAGATTTAGCAGTTATTTCCTTTCAGGGCCTACAGTAAATACTTCACTCTCTTAACCTTTAGAGTTTCTGAACAAACTCTGCTGTTGTTCTGATGGGGTTACCTTTATAAGTAAGTTGGCATTTCCCACGGCTTTCAGTAACCTTCCTTCACTACTTACTGTTGTCCTTTAACCTGCAATGTGGCCACATTTGCTTAGGATTACAAATGTCCTCTACGTCCATACCTTTTCTTAGATTTTGGAAATATTCTGCTTTTATTTCACTGAATACATTTTCTATGCCTTTAGTGTGCACTTTAGCACCTTATACTACACCAAAAGTATGTCTCTTATTCATGTCCCAGAGATCTTGCCTGTTCACTTCATTTTTTTCTTAATTATTGCACAGATGATCTTATTTATCAACCTTGCCTTTAAGCTCTGACGTCTCCGTCTTGTGATCTAGTTTTGGTGTGGTTTCACACTGAGTTTTTTTATTTGACTTATTATGCTTTTCATTTTGAAGATTCCTGTTGGATTTCTTTTCCAGCTATCTCTCTCTTTTCTTTTCTTTTTTCAGTGTCCTCATTCATCTGCTATGCTGTCTTCCTTAATTCATTTTGGCTATTTTCTTTTTGCATTTTACTGGAATTTGTTAGTTTGAGTTATCATTCTGAAGCGGGCATGGTGATATATGACAATAATCCAAGCCCTTAAGGAGAGGCCACTGCTTCTTACCAGATTATGAATTTGAAGCCAGTCTGGGCTGCATAGTAAGAACCTATTAGCACAGGGGCCTGTGATCCACCCAAAGCTCTTCAAATAAAACAAAATAAATAAAAACATCATTCTTGAATTCTTTCTACAACCCTTAACTCACTTCAATGTCTTTGGAGTCAGTTGCTGAAGAATTATGAACTTTGGGAGGAGTCATGCCCCCATGTTTTCATATTTCCTCTATGTTCATGTTGGGAAATACATACAATAGATTCCTGATGGGCTTATATCTCTTCCACTTCTAAACAAGAGCCACTTTAGATGCCAGTCGTTCTTGATGATGTGTGCTGACAAATCATGCTGTCATGTTGAATATGTTAGGTATATTTGGACTCCACAGTGTGTCATTCCTGTGGTGTCTTCACTATGTTCCAACACTCTGCCCTGTGTCGGTGCTTGAGTTTCCTGTTCTTCCTGTAGATTTCACAAGAGCAGAGGCATCTCTCCAGATCAGGAAGATGTGCTGTAGGTGTGGGCTGTGCTCTGTCCTTAGTCCTCTAGACTTGTCCATAATATACAGTACGTAGGACCATGACCCCTTGTAAGCAGGGTGTCTATTCCTCTCCATGTTTCTCTCAGCTGTTGCTCTAGGGGTTGTTGAGGGTTTTGTCTTTTACTGTCTATTGTAATGCTAAGTGCAGGGCTCCTAAGACCTGAAGTCTACAGTAGCCCTTGTGACCCTCCCTCTCACCCCGCCCCAAGATAATTCTGACTGGTAAATAAAGATGCCAACAGCCAATAGCTGGGCAGAAGAGACATAGATGGGGTTTCATGGACTTGAGGGAAAAAGGAGGACCATGAGGAAAGAGATTGGAGGAGGAGAAAGGAGAAATGTCATGGGTTAAGAGTCAAGAGAGTGTGGCCCTGAGGGCTGCCCAATTGGAGCTAAGAGCAGCCTAGATGAAACATAGTAATAACTCAGAGTTATGGATAGGAAATAGATTCTAACAGTATGGAAGGTAGATATCTGCCCAGCTCTTGTTTTTTTAAAGGCTTATTGTAAATAGAAAGGCTGTGAGTATGTCTTTCATCTGGGAACTTAACTAACTAAGGCGGAGTAGAAACCTTGGGCCAGAATTTAAATAATTACTACAACAAGGGATGGATGTCCAGGTGTGTGTCTCCACCCCACTCCTTCTTGTGCCTACTTGAAGCTGGTTTACTGCCTTAGGGCTTCTATCTCCCGTATCTTTGGATTCCAGTATTCGCTGAAGTTTAATCAGGGGAGAGCTGTGTGCTGAGCAAAATATACTGATTCTTAGCTAAACTTTGGGAAAGCTGTTTCTATGGAAAATAATTTAGGCTTGGCTTTAGATAATCATCATCAGGCTTCTAATTTATATTTGAGAGTTGAATGGGATACCCCTTGGAGCTCATCCATGATTTAGACTCTAGTCATCCAAAGAAGAGACTGTGCTCTCTCCTTGCTGTAAGCAAAATTGTTGCTTCAGAATTATAGAGTGCTTACCACTGAGAGTCACTAGCTGAGGACCTCAGAACCGCACGTCTCTCATAAACTCATCCTTCAGTGGCTCCATCTCCTCCTGCTACATTTGGCTTGTGACCGCTTCTACTGCAGGAATTGTTTACTGGTGTCCTGGACTCAGAAGATGGTCCATGACGCACACATCTGTCATACGTTCAGTTCTTCTGTCAAAGGCTAGAGATTGGTGAGGACTCAGGTTGGCCTGGAGATGAACTTTAATCTTCTGTACAATCCTGATCCAAACTTTGGTGTGTGTGTTCATGTTTGTGAAAGTGTGTGCAGGTGACAGTGCGTGTTGGAGGCCAGAGGGCAATACTAGGTGTTTTCTTCAGTTGCTCTTCACCATACTTTTTTTACAGTCTCAAACTGAACCTGTGACTTACCAATTTGGCTAGACTGGCCAGGCAATAAACTTCAGGAATCTTCCTGTCTCCAAATCCCCAGAGCTGTACCATGCCTGGGTTTTATGTGGGTGCTGGGAATTCAAACTCGGGTTCTCATGTATATACATCCAGCAGCTGAGCTGTCTCCCCAGGCTTTCAGCCACCTCAAATCTCAGTCTTTTACATGGAACTTTAGGAAAGGGCTACACAAATGGAGCTGTCCTTGTGAGTCTTCCTTTATCCCTACTTCTCATTCCCCTATCTTTTGGTTACCTTGATGTTCTTAATCCCAGTCTAGCCACTGCTAAGGACACAAACAGTCCTAAACCTGGTCATGCTCGTAAGTGAGATTAAGCAACTAATTGTGTGTATACCAAAGCACACAAAAATAGAATCTCTAGCAGAGTAGAGGGACATGAAATCTGAGCTAGGTTTAAAGGAACAGTTATGAACAAAGCAAGGAAAGGAAGAACAACCCAAACAAGGAAAGATGAGCATATGGAAAGACAAGACCATAGAGTGAAGGGCAAGTGTCTAAGCATGGGAAGGGAACAGGGGAAGAGAAAGGGTTGAGGGAGCTGGCTCCTGGCCTTCTATCCACAGAGGAGGATGAAGGTGATGATGAAGTTAATTTGTGAAATGACTCAAGACTATACTCTTGTCTCTATTAGCCCAGAAGAACTGGATCTGAAGCCACAGGCTTCGTTGCACACTGGCATCCACACAGCTTCCTGAAGCCCTGAGGACTACAGCCCAGACACCCTGATCCTGTCTCCAGGCTCCTTCCAAAGCTGCAGCTTTCAAAGGGTTTTTGATTGTCGACCTCAGGAAGAAATGTGTTCTTTGCTGTGCCCTGGTGATATGACCACACATAAAATAAAAATTGAAAATATCCAGGGAAATATATGTACATTACTAAAATTAATTCTGATGTGTTGCTTTCTGTTCTATTAGGAAGGATGGGAGGGAGGGAATTGGGGGGAAAACATAGCAAAAAAGCCTAAAGTAAACATGTAAAACTCCAAAATACTCATTATTAAGAGACATTAACTGTTTGAAGCCAGACACAGTGATTTTTGATGGCCTCTGCCCTACTTAAAGCCTAAATCCCAAGACTCGGGCACCTCATCCAAACAGTCAGCCTTAGGAAAGACAAGTGATGTTATAACAACTACTCCTAACGAGAAAGTGAGCTGCCTTCCTCTTATCTATTCAAATGGACCCTGCACAGATGGTCCAGGAAAGGCAGCCATTAACTTAACTGCAATAAAGGGTCTCTTTCCTGTATGGGTTCCTTCCCTGTAAGGATCCAGTCTTTTAAGGATGTCTTCCCCATAAAAATGCCTTCGCTGTAAGAATCCCTTGCTATAAGAAGTGGTTTTTTTCTCTGAGTATTTGCTCACTGTGCATCTGTCCACCATATCTATTCTTTATTAAAACTTTTATTATGTCAATTCTGGGCAGAAAATACTTTTCCCCCATGACTGTGGCTCTTTATTCCCAGCATGACAGAAGGGAAAGAGAGAAAAAGAAGCTGAGTGGGACCACAAGGTTGGTCTCACCACCCAATGAGTCACAACTCAGTCTGAGAAACCCTGACTGGGGACTTGCAGCCTAGTTTAGATGCGCCAGAATGCTGTACTGTGCAGTGACTAAAAATATAGACTTTGGGAACAAGCTGCAAATTCAAGTCCTCTTCTCCCACTTACTATGTGTGGGAATCTGGGCAACCTATTTATGCTTTCTATGCCTCAATTTCTTGTCTGCGTAATGGGATGACAGCAGCAGCTTTCTCCCACAGTTGGTACAAAGACTAAATGAAGCCCCATTTGTGGGAAGTCTGGAAAATAGGCATCTAATAGGTGCTGCCTAAAAGTATGAGCTGACAGCAACATCATCATCACCATCACCATCACCATCATCACCACCATCACCATCATCACCACCATCACCATCATCACCATCACCATCATCATTATCACAACTGTCTCCACCACCACCTCCAACATCACTGCCACCTTTGCTCTTCCGATTATTTTACCTTAAACCAAAGTTCACTTATAGCAGCACTGACAAGCGAATACTAAGGCAACAGTAAAGAGTTTATTTGCAAAGCTAAACAAAACCACACTGTGTTTAAGGTAAGTTGTGGAGATGCCCTGGGATTTATCTCATACAGACCCCACCCCACTCCTGTTTGCAGAAGAGAGTCAGAAGGACTGTCCCGCAGCCTAGAGAACAGGGCCCTTCTGCTTTCTTCCAACAAATGAGCTTTCCTCACTGGAATTCTGTAAACCGTCTAGACCTCCAACCCCTTGGTGAGTGTTTCTGCTATATCTGAATGATGCTGCCCCCCCTAAAAGTCATATATTAGATTTCATCCCCCAGTAAATAACATCAAGTGGTGTTGGCGTTTGGGAGAAGATTGGGTCAGAGGTCTCTCCCCTCAGAGATGGGATGAATGCCCCTTGTAAACCAGACCTTGTGGATCCCTGTCACACTTTGCCACAAGAGGACGCAGCAAGAAAGGCACCATATGTTTTCTCAACAGAAAGCAGCTTGTCACCAGACACCTTGATCTTAGCCTTCCCACCTCAGGAACTGTAAGCAGTAAATCCCTGTTGTTCATATGTTACCCCACCTAAGGTATTTTGTTACTGCAGCTACACAGGCTAAAAATGTCCTTCTTACAATGAATCCTTCGGACTACACTAGGATGTGAGTCTACAGATAGGAAAGACGCCATCTCTTTTCTTGTCAGCTCAGTGGCCTCCATCCACTAAGGGACAGCCCACAAAAGGGGTTTAAAAGGAGAAAGAAAGGCAAACCTCTAATCATTCCAATGTCTAGCATGAACTAACCCATATCACCCATCACACCAGATACCTAGATGGAAAAATTAAAAGGCAGCTGCAATCAGATAGGTGGGAAGCCAAATTTCTAGAACATTCTACCCATTTGCAAAGAGCCAATATAGGAAATAAAAACACTGGAGACTTGAAGTAAATGTTTCATTGGTCATGATGATCAAAAGATGACAATGAACAGACGCACACAGACCTTATCCCACCCCCTGCAGGGCGGGTCTCACTCCATCCAGACGGGCTTGTCCTGCTGGACCTGCAGCCACCACCCCACCAGGACTCTGCCCTTCATTCTGAACTTCTACCCCGGTTCACATCTTCTCTCCACTCAGAACCTGGAGGCCGGATGTCCAGGCAGAGCCGTGAAAAGCGGGGGCCTTGGCCCAAGTCTGCAGTCAGCGGACAGTGTCACAATGTCCTTGGGCTCATCTTCACCTCCTTTTCCACACTCTCTTTGTCCCCTCTCCCACCCCATCATTGTTCCCCAGAAACAAATAGGATGGCTTCACTGGTCAATCTTTTACATGTACAAACACCAAAAGCAGAGGAAACGCCCCTTGGCCACCCCCCACCCCCCGAACCCCAGTGCTGGGAGAGCAGCCAGCATCCTAGGCTGCTGGAACCAGGTTGCTGCGGGAGCTGTCCGGCTGTCCTGGAAACTTCCTTGGCCTCTGGGCTTTACCTGGAGGCCTCTTCCTTCAGCTCCTTGTTTTTTCCGCACCTCCTCTGCGTGCTTGTCCTAGGGAGGAAGGGAGGGACAAAGGCAGGTCACATAAGGCTGCCAGGGGAGGGCAAAGGGCAAGAGAATGGAAGGCAAAAGATGGTCACCACGGGCAGAGCAGAGCTGTCAGCGAAGGTATCCTAAGGGGTGGAAGGAGGCAAGTAAGACGCTGGACACAGATGTGTAAGCCTGCAAGTGCATAGAGTGCATGGACTGGTGAGTCCCCACATCCTGCAGGGACCCACCTCACAATGACCCCAAGACACCCTAGGCTCTCTCTACCTCCACTGCTCATTCTGGTGCTTGGAATGGTCACTTGACTTGACTAAATATAAGGGGCCACTTGGGACAGTCAGTTTAGGAGGAATGGGAAAAGAACCAGCCCATTGCCACCATCCCTGACACACCACAGATGTGTTATTTCTTTCCCATCTCCCATTGTCTTAAATCTCTGACTAAAGGAAGAGGACCCTTGAGTTACATACTGACAGAGTACTGTTGGGAAACAGTGCTTGACTCGAGACAATGTATTCCCTTACATGGGTTAGAAGACAACCTTCATTTGCTTTGTAACATAATTCAGCCAAAAGACTAGATCTGCCTTCCCGCCCTGGGCCAGCTGTGTGACCTTAACTGACTGTCTTTCCTAACCAGGCCTCAAATCCTTGGACCTTTCCAGAGGGACGAGAATGGGCAGCTGGCTCAGCTCTGAAACTCTGTGACAAGTATCCACTCATGGACCATGTCCCACCTGCCTTCATGTCATTCCAGATCACTAAATAAATATCTGTGTCCTGGCAGGTTTGGGACATGTATGTGTTTTTCTTCTTTGTGTTTTCCAGTCCCTACTATGAGAAGCAAAAGGTACCCAATGATCCCCCTCCCAGATCCTGGTGTTTCCACATCTGGATGGCAGATTAATCTGGAATAGACCCACTGAGGACACCCAGGTTCCTAAGATACAACTTCACCAAGAAGTTTATCTTTCTAGAGGCCCCTGGAAATTCCCACAGGCTGAAAGCAAGGAGCAGTATGTCTGGTTCTCAAACTCTGATCCGTATCGCATGACCTGGAGTCTACACGGTCCTCGGACCTTACCCCTAGAGAGCCAGGCAGTCTGGGCTGGGGTCTTTACACCTAGGAATTCTGGTCGTGATCCAAAACACAAGAGCTAGCATAGACAGCATTGTTGATATTTAAAGTGTCCCTGGTCTATGGATAGAGATATCAGGAAGAAGGGCTCTCAACCTTGCCTCCTGCTCACAGCGAGTAACTGTGAGTGGAGATCAGGTCTCAGAGAAAAACTGTCCTCTCAAATGTCTGATCTGGCATCTTGACTCTTAGCTTCTACTTGACATGCACAGATGTCATTCCAATACAACCTGGCCAATCTACCTCTGCCTCCACCTCTGTTTTCAAGTGAGTTGGCTATGCAGAGCCCTGGGTTTCTGGCCTCTGCTTGCTCGGTCTCCAGAAACCCCTTGCTGATGAAAAGCTAGTGAGATAATAACTGGGATGTTCTCTCTGAGCCAGGCAAGAAAGCAGCCACTTAGGAGGCTAAGAACAGCCCTACTGTTAGATCAATCACCATGCAAATCTCAGTGAACCATTTGACCTCTGGAATGGTTTCCTTATCTAAACTAAGAATTTTTGCCTCATAAAGTTGTGATGACCGTGTTATGACAAAATTAAAGTATTTTGTAAACAAATGTTAAAGTGCTCCAGTATAATCTAGCTTTGTGATATGTTTAAAGCTGGATCTATAAGCCCATAACTCTCCCATTCAAACTGTGGTTTCCTCAAGAATTTGCCTTGAGGTTGGGGCTATGATTCTGTTGGCAGAGTGCCTACCTTGCGTGCACAAAGCCCTTGGTTCAAGCCCTGAACCTGTATAGAACAGGCTTGACGACACACACCTGTAATTCCTGCACTTGGAAGTGAAGTCAAAATGATAAGAATTTCGAGGCTATCCTCAGCTATATAGCCAGTTTGAGGACAGCCTGGAATACATGTGACCCGATACTAAAAAGTAAAGGCAATCTTAAGTTTTCCTACAGTATCTCTCATTAACTGGAGAAGCCCAAAGTCACACTCAGATTATGCCCCTCCCCTGTGGCACTCAGTGGAGAAAGAAGCCTTGCTGTCCCTTGTGGAATTGCACGTGAGCACAGGGCTGCCACCTACTGGCCAGCCTGTGCAGATCACATCCCTGGATGAAGCCAGATCTTTCTGGTAACTGTTGCCAAGGGCCTGAGGTTCTAGGTGGGTAGGCAGGAAGGAATAAGGACCACGCTGCTCACCATGGGACGAGGCCACCGATCGGTCCCGGGAGTCACCGCGCAGCAGGCGGCTCCTGGAAATAAAACACAGAGCTAAAGCTTCCCAGGAGCTGCAGGAGAAACTGAGGCAGCCTGGGACTCAGGGAATAAGGCCAGCATGTCTTCCAAAGAATGACACAGAGGACCAACCCCAGTCTATCACACCGCTCATATGCAGGTGACATTTGAGTTACTGACAAAGGCAGACTATTGAGGAAAACCTACTACTCTCTGGTCCTTAGGAGGAGCTCTGGGGAGAATCCTGTATCCTACTGTATTGGCAACAGAGCTTGTTGTATCCCTGGCTCAGAGCCATGCTCAAGTTAGCATCTTTCATTAACCCGAATCTGCCCATTCATCGATGAAGCCATATGCCTCTCCTTAGAGACTTTCACTGGACAGGCTTTCTCTAGAAAAGAAGGATGTAAGCAAGCTCCTGAGACAGTGAGAATTTTCTGTTGTAAAACCCTAGAAGATCCCGGGAGACCACCCAGAGTTTGGTGTGAGCTTCTTGCCCACGACTTCCCAAATCATCCCTTAGAAGGACAAGGACCCTGCCTGGTAGAAACATTTCCATTTCTGCAGAGGCTGCTTCCTCCAGAGTGATGTGTAGGTCGCAAGTTCTTACCACGAAAGGAGCCTCCTGCCAATCCAGGACCGCTTACCTTCTCTTGCAGCCTCTCCAGCATGGCAGCCAGATGGGCCTCTCGGTTCTCCTTATTGGACTCCATCTTCTGGGCCAGCTTCTCTTTTGCCATCTTGATGAAGTTGTTGTTTTCCTCAATAGCTTTCTGGATCACCTCTCGCTCATGCTCTCGTTTCTCTGCGAGGTGTTTCAGGAGCTCAGCTTCTTGGTACTAGGGCAGCAGAGGAAAGAGAAAGACCCTTTAGGGTGAACATCTACCATCACAGCTTAACAGAGCTACACTCAGATGAGATGCATCCCTGAACCTGGTCCTCTGTCCCAGAAGCAGAGAGCAACAACGCTGGACCACCTGCAAAGCTTTCCATCATCGTTGACTTTATTAGCCCTTTCCTAAATAGCTTCTGAATCTCTTCTCTCATTTTCCTCTCATTCTTACACTTGTTCATTCACAAGTACTAAGTGATCTTGTATGAACTCTAAGGCCCTCACAACTCCAGACACCAGGGAAGGGAGAAAATTAGCCTAGTAGAAATAAACATGCGTATTAATAACCTGCGTGTGATAAATGCCTTGGATGTAAGGGGAGGGGGACCACACAACTAAATGGAGAAAGCTATTTTTTTTTCTTTTTGCTTGAAAGATGAAGCTCACATTAAAATGGCATCTGAGCTGAAGCACAGGAATCAATGGGGAACAAGGAAGCTGCATACAAAGCCAGCTCTGAGAGGACTGTGACACTGTAGGCATTAGCCAAACTGTAAGCTCACCCAGTGCAGATTCATAGTCTTGTCTCCTTCAGGTGGTGTCTTAGTCTATGCTAGTGGTTCTCAACATGTGGGCTGCTACCACTTTGGGGGTGCATATCAGATAGCTGCATTACAATTCACAACAGCAGCAAAATTATAATTATGAAGATATAAAGAGCAACAGGATAAGTTTATTGTATAGGGGGTAATTATAACATGAGGAACTGTATTAAAGGATTGCAGCACTGGAACGTTGAGAACTACTAGGAGGTGATCTCTAAATATCCTTCCTGCTCATGCTGGGACGGAAGGAAGAGACACGGGGCTGCACTAACCTTCCTTCGCTCCTCCGCTGCTTCTAGCTTCTTCTGGATCTCTTCTAAGGATGGGTCTCGCCGTCTTGGGAGGGAGGCATTAAACTCAGGCACCCCGTCAAAAGAAGGTGGTTTCAGGATGACTTCAAAGGATTGGCCCGAGGTGCACTTGTTCAGCTCGATGACTTCCATATCAGAGATGACGCACCAGTTCAGGTCTACCGTATCTGCTGTGGAGGGCAGAGTTGGGGCTGCTCACATGCTGAGGAGCAGCTGGGGCCCCAACAAGCATGCATACATGCACACAGACACAGGGAAGCTGGGGTCCCAAGGCACACCAATGACTAGGGGTCTGGTCGATCCTGAATATTGGACCCTAAGGTCAGTGACTTTGACAGAGTAAGGTTGGAGGATCCCGGGGCGAGGATCCCAGGAGCTGTGATTGTGATAACAGCCGCAGCAACACCAGCTGTTGTTGTTCCTTGCTGGTGACAGGCACCAGTTTATTTCACCCACCCCCACCCTCAGCCCCTCCTTGACCTGTCCCTCTGATGGCCTGTGGACCTCACCCCTGGCTCCGGCCTACCCTGTTCTCTTCTTTCTCTCCAGTCAGCACTGCCTTTCCGCTGGCTTTGACCTTTCCTCCTACACTGTCTCCCACACCAGCCTAAATGGAAAAAACAGTCTCAGGTCATCCAAACACCCATCTCTCTTATTGACAGAGCAAACCCATGCCTTTCTTGCAAACAGAAATGAAGAGATGACCTATCTGTCCACTGACCACTCCTCCTGAGAGCATGATAATCCAGTACTCTCTGGTAAGGTCTGCAGACTTGAACAGCACCACTGTCACAAACAGGCTGGAAGTGCTATTCCCACCATGGACCTGTCTGGGAGCCTCTCTATCGGTCCCTAGAAGCCCTGTGAACACACCAAGTTTTATTTGGTGTTCTGTGTCTCCATGGACAGAATCTCAGAACCTGTGTTTGGCTTATCCTGGCACCCTCTGTGGCATAAGGGAATGTACAAAAGGGACTCTAGTAACAAGTGCTCCAGGAGGGACCAATCCAGATCCCTGGTGGCTGCCTGGCATTCAGGCCACATCCCCCAGGTTCAGACCTATCAGGCTCTGGGAAAGAAGACACACTATGACCTGGACAGTTTTACGAGATAGGAGTCAATGAGGGGCACCCACAAACACAAGACACAGAATCCTCCACCCTTTCCTATCCCAGCCGAGCCCCTACTCACCTTCATATTTGTAGGATGATTTATTCAGGGGATCAGACAGGAAGCAGGAGCAGAACAGAGACACTAGTGGGAGTTCCTTCATCTTCTCCTTATAGGCTATAAGAGAGGGCCCCAATGACAATGGGTTCATCAGTCCCAGAAAACAGCACTTCTGTGAGTCAGTCCAGGCTTTCTGGCACCAAAGTGCCCAATCCTGGGCCACCTCACACTTGAAATTTGATGTTCTCACTCACCCAAATGACCTCATCCTCTGTTACTACCAAATGCTAAGTACCCTCAAGTAAAGATCCCAAGTGCAGTGCCCTGACCCTGACCCTGACCCTGACCCTGACCCTGACCCTGACCCTCCATCTCTTATTCCCACACAAGGATAAACACAGGGCTTTGATTTGGGGTTATAGAAAATCTATACTTCATTCTGCTGAAAGTACTTAACATTGCTGCCTAAAGAGTAAAGAGATTAATAGAGAGACTTCATTGCTACTCTCCTTAAAGTCCAGGCCTACTGTAGAAGGGGTCAGGCTGGGAGTCTCCTCAAATCTTCCCAGCAAAGGAATCAAACCAGGAGAAGCTGTCCGAGGAGCAGACATGTACTCTTAACACAATTGAGTCTCTCTGAAGGTCACAGGTCATCATGGGGGCCTCTGCAAGTCCTTCCCCATTGCACTATGATTTATTTATAATATAAAAGACTCCCTCAGTACAGCCACTGGGTTAATTCTCTCTTTAAAACTTAAAAGCATATTTTAAAATTAAATAATACACGTGGAGCAAATGAGGAAGAAGAATTCAGTTGTGATCCTACCCACCACCCAGAAATGACTTTGCTACTTGACTTCTCTACCCTTTCTTTCTGTGCATTTATAAATGCACATACATAGAGAAAGAGGGCTGAAGATCTGGTAAAATGGTTGCCTGCAAGCACAAGTTCTGATTCTCAGCACTTATATGGAAAAGCCACTGGGGAGGCAGGAATAAGAAGATTCCTGGCATTCACTGGCCAGTCAGTTTAGCCTTATCAACATGCTTCAGTCCCATGAGAGACCCTTTCTTTAGAAAGGAAGGCAGATGGATCCAGAGAAAGGACATTGAGGTTGTCCTTTGACTTCTACATGCATTTGCACACACATGTATGCCATGTACATACGTGTGTGTCACACATACACATGCACCTTAGTACACATGAACAGAGAGAGAGAGAGGAGAGAGAGAGAGAGAGAGAGAGAGAGAGAGAGAGAGAAATGGCTTGTGTTATGGTGTCCATCACTGACTGGTGTGTGTACCTACCTGCGAGGGTCATGTTGGCTGGAATCTGGTGGCTGAATTGACCAAAAGTCACAGGGAATGTTTATCACCAGCTCAGAACTGGATCACAATCCTAAGAAAGAGAGAACAGGTCACATTGACAGGCTCTTACCATAAAGAATGTCTTTTTAAGCACTGAGGAAATCTTGGGAATACTGCATCTGCTATGATCTACAAGCCTTCCCCTCTCCAACTTTCCCTTTTCCCTCCCCTCCTCCACATCTGTCCAGACAGGTTCAGTTCACACAACAAGGATCCTTTCACAATTAGCTTGAGACACTGCACACAGAAATATGGGTTCCTCCAATTTTATTTCTTAGGGGTGTTTATCTGTCCCCCTGTGCTGTGTAATAGTCTGGCTCAAGGTCAGGGTGAAGGTGAGAGGCAAGCCTCAATAGAATTGCCTGGAAATGTTTATAAATTAAATAACTGTCAAAACTTCTCCACCCCAGACCTCCCTCCAGCCAACTCTGACATGAGACAAGTAGGAAACCCACTTTGAGATACCCTCCTACTTCTTCCTCTTCCATGAACTACCAGCTTGGCTCCTAGGATCCACGAAAAATGACCGTGGAGACACACACACCAAGGTATATCAGCATAATAATTGTCATAATAATTATGTTAGTGTGGAGACATACACGGGCATGTGGAACCATGCTGGAGACAAGAATCTCTCCTTAACAAGAGGTTGAGGGGTCTAAGGAGACCCTGAAATGAACCTTAAAAGATGAGGCAAGGAGGAGATCTGCCAAGTGGACCCTGCATGGGAGCAGAGGGCTGAGAAAGCTATGCTCACAGGGATTGTTCTTAAGCTGCTTGGAGGTAGACCTGGATATGGCGAGAGAGGAGAGAACCAAAAAGAGATAGGCAGGTCAAGAGAGGAGCATCTGTGAGTACCTAGGAGATGGGAGGGGACAGGGCTCCACTGACAGCCAATAGTAGTGCTTGACATGGAGACCGCTTGGTACTTGGCCACCTTTGAGGGTTACTGCGCCAGTGGAGAGTGGTGTGAGCCAGGAGGTTTCTACTTCATTCTCAGGAGGATGAGATCCCTATCTTTAGTTAGCAAATGTGTCTGCCCTCTGGGGGCCATGTAGATAGGAAGTCCTGGGCCAGCAGTGGGCTCAGTCCCAGCCTCAAAACTAGACTAGCGCAGAGTTGATGCCTGGTGACATCTTACCCTGTCACTGGTCACATTGCATACCCAGACCTTGTGCTTCCAGTCTTCGTTCTGCACAGAGTTGCACTTGTGACATGGAACAAGTTCTGCCCAGCACCCAGGAAACACCCTTCCTCTTCCCCCTGCATCAGGGTTGCTCTCACCAGCCCTGCAAGTGAGGATGACGCCCCCTTTTGTCAAGGCTAAGAGAGAGTGAGTGAACACAGGCTTGAAGCAAGACCAGCTGCTCTTAGAGGATTCTGTTCTCTATTTCCAAGCCAAAGATCCTGCCAGGGCCACCTTCTGCCAACACAATAGGCCTCTTTTCTATGGTGTCAGGCTGGTCCTGATGGTACCAGTGAGTCCCTGAATATGGAGACAGGCCTGCTGCCTGAGGACAAAGTCCCTGATCATGGGATCAGTATTCATTTAGGTCCAAACTGATTGAAAAATAGTGACTAGATTAGAAACTTCAGTCAGGGGAGGCAGAGACCTAGGACCATGGATGATCTATCACATGGGGGATGGGGTGTGGAACAGGGGGAAGAGGAAGAAAACATGCATCTGAGAAAGAAGAGGGGTGAACAGGTGCAGCTGTGAGGGAAGGGGCCTGTCCTCAGCCTGGGTTGGAGTGACAAGACCTTACACACATCAAACACTTTCAACTCTCCCCCAGTTGACCTTCACGTGAGCCTGAGTTATGCAGACGAGGCAGATACCATCATCTTTGCATTCAGATGAAGAACCTGAGGCCCAGAGATGTTAAGATACCTGCCTAAAGTCACAAAGCTCTAAAGTGGTCAGCCTGGGTCCAGACCCAGTTCTTCTGAATTATAAGCTCTTCTCCAGTGGCAAATGAAGGATTGAGATGCCTGCTGCTTGTCCTTCGTGGTCCCAAGGATTCAAATAAAGCCAATCTAGCCTGGAAGTAGGAGGGAATTTTTTTTCAACTATGTATATAAGTACTTTCCATATGTGAAAACCGTGGCTATGAGTCATGGGAACACAGAGAATGATGAAGAGCCAGAGAAGAAAGACTAGGACGGGAACGAGGTTGGGGCTTGGAGGATGACAGAGTGACAAAGAACTTGTCACAGATCTCAGCACTGTGAGGTTCTAGCCACCACAGTTAAAACCCAAAGTCACAGAGCAGTCATTTCATTACACACTCATCCCAAGCGTCACGGTTGCCTTTTGGAGGGGTAGAAATGCTCTTCCATAGATGAAGATGTCAAGGCTCAGGAAGATAAGGTGACATTTGCAAGCCCATTGCGTACCCTGGGTTCAACAAGTAGTGTGCGAGCACCCTAACATTGTGACTGTGTTTTCATATGGACAAAGAACCACCACCAATGTGACTTCAAAATGAGAGCATCCCTGACTCCCAAAGAGGGGCTTATGATTGACACGTGTAAGGACAGAGGTAGAGATCAAAACGATGTAGCCACAAGCCAACCTTTGAATAAGTTGATTTTGAACTTTCATCACCTTGCTGTGTGCTGAGGATATGTGTCAGCCCCAATACTCTCAGTATATGACAAACCCAAGGTTCAAATCCACAATTCTGTCGCTGCATCTCAACAGCTAGTTTTTTTTTTTTTTTTTTTTTTTTTAACTTTGTCTGATTTGCTCCTCAATGTAATCTGTGTACTTGGACCCAGAGATAGAGAAAAAACGGGACCCTTCAAAATCTCTCCTGTTGATATATCATTTCTATTATAGTCAAGACTCATGAGGCACTCTGAGAAGGGTTACCACAGATGAAACTTTCTAGAAAGCACAGCAATACAAAGCAACTTCAAGCCCCTGGGGGGTGGCAGTCACAGTAGGGAGCCTGGCTTTCCCCATTATTAGCCTGTGGCATCAGCATTTGGTGGCAGCTAATCAAATACACCACCCTAAGCCCTCTGCCTGTGGTACAGCTCCTGCTTATTAGCTTTGCTCATGTCATCTTGTCACAACAACACACAGCCTAGAGGTTGGGACTGCTAGATGTGCCTACAGCTGCCAGGAAGAAGAAGAGGGAGGGTTACACTACAGGTCAGAGTACAGAATGCTAAAACTCATGGATGAAGAGGCAGCAGTAGCCAGCAAGGGGGGGCAGAGTTTACCAATCAGGAAGAGATGCTGCCCAAGCCCTCAGGCAGCTGAGCATCAGAAGGCAGCCCCCATGCTAAGTACACTCCAAGCCCATCCCAAGTCTCTTCGCATGCTTACTGTTAAGGCAGAGTCCGATCCGAGCCCTTGAGCAGTAGAAAGCTGACCACACACCAGGCTCTAAAGGTCAGTGTGACACAGTCATTCAACAGTCACCACAGAAATATCAAGGGTTCAGGATGGTTGTTTCTGGGCTCCTGCATGAAGCATGATACAAACTGGTTGGTCAAACGTAAGAGACTCCTGACCACCCAGTTCTCATGCTGCAGGGACCGAGCCAGGGTAACAGGTGGTAAGAGAACTCAAGTATCAGCTGTCAAAATCAAGAAAACAGCTTGTCCCAGGTTGGAGGGGGCCGTTATGCAAGTTGGGCTCCTTGTGCCTAGAACCATGCATGGGCTTTGGAACTTGGCTGTGCTGAAGTGTGAACTATGCATATTCAGGAACAGAGGGGACCCAATGGGCTGCATGCGGGCTGTCTTGAACACCAGAATAAGAACAGAAAGATGGCAGACAGACACCTCCACATCAGGGGAGTTTAAACCTACTCCGTTTTCAAGCCATTGGCATATCTTTAATGAGAACAGAGATGGATGGTGATGTTTCAGAAGAGTTGCAGCTATGGCTCAACTTAATCTAGTATAAGGAGGATGTCAACGTTCAGCAAAGTTGGGTAGATTGAACCAAGTTACGTAGGTCATAAGGTGCTGAACTTGGAGTTGAGTTTATGTGTGTTTCATTGGGAGGTCTGTCTCTATTTACAGGATTCTAACATTATTGCCAAGAAGTGTATCTGGTGGTACCAGCTTAGGGACAAGGCTAGGAAGAGTGATTGGAAGCCACAGCAAGGTTCAAAGTATGGAGGACCTACCTAGACTGAGTCACACCCAGCACTGCTGTCCCATTTGTAAACTGATCCTCACTTAATGGTTGTGTACAGAAGCACAGATAATCACACTTTTCTGTTGTTGGATTAAAATACTAGAATATTTAATAGACTAAATCCGTGACTGATATCATGCAGCCAAGCAACTAAGAACACAATCAGACACAGCAAATGAAGCAAATTACGTGGGTGTGGCTGAGAGTGAAGAGGCCGGCAGGAACAGAGAAGAAAAGATGGCTAGATTAGAAAGGTGGAGCCCTCCGTATGCTATCGGAGACAAGGTAAACGGGCAATCGAAGAGCTGATAGTTCCACACGAGGGGCCATATGAGACCTCCCTGTGACAGCTAGATAAAGACTGCTGTGTAGAGTGAAAAGAAGCCAGGTAGGCCCAAGGTACTGCAGTGCACATGACTCCTACATCTGTCCCACTCAAGGTGTCAATCCTGTGCTCACTGGGGACAAGAGATCCTGGGGTTACACAGTAAGCAGTTGGTACAGGAGAAACCAGAGTGTGAGGTTCTGGGTCCCAGTGTGTGAGCCTTCCCCCTTTGTCCTGGGCCCTTTCCACCTTCTTGAATAGGACAACAGCCCTATCAGGGTCTGTAGAGCTTCCCTCAGTATAGAAATGGGTCTAAAAGGAAAGCTGTTGTAGGATACTGTGGCGGGATTTCTAGGCTTTCTGGGATCAGGTAATGATCTAGAACCACAGCAGTGTTCTGGGTACTCCAGTAAGACATGGCTGTATGTGTCCGACCCTTGAGTATCTCAAACTGGCCACACAGTGGACAGATCGGGCAAGTACTATGTCTCTGTAAGAAACGCCTAGCTATTGCCACTGGGCTGTGTAGAAACCCACGTGGACTCTTTCGAAGGGATCAGCAGTTAATGCACGTCCGAGTGGTTTAAATAGAGCTGTCTCTGGCAAGGGTTCTATAAGACAAATATAGGGACGCTGGCGCAGATTCAAGATGGGAACTTCGTGGGCGTGGGCATAATGAATTCTAGCCTCGCTCCACTAACCACAGAGTGCAGAAAGAAGTCATTCCGGGCTGACACTACTCTATGTCCTGATGCTCTGTGCTGCCCAGGGACTTCAGTGTCACACATCTCCACTTCTGGCTGGAATAATGCTCCCAAAGAGGAACAGCCTTACTGATTTCCTGCTATCCCAAGCTCTGATTGGCAGTGTGTGTTTCATTTATATTTAAAATCACAAGGAGATAATTTATGTTTTTCATTACTGTGGTTTTCATTCTTTCCACACTGTTTCTTGGATACAGAGTGCTGTGCTAAGCCCTTCCTTAGGTACTGGAATAGCCACAGATAGTTTGGTGGTGAACAGAAACTGAGAGTGGTAACATAGGACCTCTGGGAGTTCTCCTGGGCTCTGCCGCCTTCTGTTGGGTCTGCACAGAGCCTGTATCCTCCAGTAAGGAGGGTGAGAGCAACACCAAGGATGGACAAGTAGGGCGTGCAGAGGGGACCTGGCAGAGAAAACATGGTATGAGTGGCTGGCTTGGGGAGGGGGCCTGTCATTGCTGAGTGTACCCATTGAGTGTACCCATTGAGTGTACCCAAGGGCTCCAACAGGAACTGATGCCAGGCCCGTGTTCAAGAACTCCTAGAGAGTACATAGAAGACATTGGAAGGAAGCTTCAGGTGCATTTCTAGGACACTTGACATGCCAACCCTGGAGACCTGAGTCTGCAAAGATCTCAGAGTTCTAACAGCCATGCTGAGAGCAAGACAGGGATAGGAAACCACAGCCGGAAAACCTACAGCCCCAAATATTGCCCTGCGATGGGACATCTTGGGCTATTTTTATTCCCAGTTCAATATATGCAAAGGAATCAGTGCAGGAAGTTAAGTTGTGGGCGGGAGCTTCCATTCAGGCATGCTAGCTGGGATGCAAGAGTGTGGCCCAGATACAAGGTAAGGTCCCGGGGTCAAGGACACTTGCAGGCATCTGTGTGTGGAGCATCACTCCTGGCCTCACTCCTAACAGCAGCAACGCAGATGTTTAATAGCATGCATGGTGTACCTCACATTTCTCGGTACATACACACCCCTTTATACACAGCACCACATGACATTAACATTGTATGCCAGAAAAACCCATCACAGAGAATCAATCACTCCTGAAGTCTGTGTGACTTTATCCTATCAGCATTTCCCCCTAGGATTTTTCTTCCCTACTCTTAAGTTTATTACATAGTTGTAATCATTTCACCCTCCCTGAATCCTGTAATACAGCCAACAGACACCACTTACAAGATGACCACCCATGGGATGGAAGAGGAACAAAAATATCCTCCCCTGTCAGTTTTTATAAAAGCGTTTTTTAGACTTTTGCATTCTAGTCCCAATAGAAAGGAGGAAGCCATAGAGATCTATGCATCCACCCACACACATATGTCCCTCCCCACTCCCCCTACACATATGCATTGTCTCCTTGACAAATCCAGTGCAAGGGTGCATGTGGCTGGCCTGATTCCACAAGGAAGGACCCAGGACAAGGGTGTGGAGCAGAGCTGCTGAGATCTGTGGGTTAATAGGGGACTGGGTTTTGAAGTCCTGGTCAAGTGGGACACAAAGATAGGATCTTTGTGTTTCAGAAAACAAAAAAAACAAAACAACAACCAAAAAACCCAAGGTTTTCTTTGGTGATGATCTTATTCATTCAATATCCAGGCAAGCACTAGCCACTAAACCCAGGGCCTGGTGCGTGGCTGACAGCATTCTATCACTGAGCCACATCCTTAAGTCTTCCTTCTTGCTTGTTTTAAATACCAACTAACCCAGTTCCCTCTTACAAAGCAAATGTGGTTTATGGGATAATCACTTAGACCTTAGATTCCTCTTTTCTTTTTTTTTTTTTTTTTCTTTTCTCTTTCTTTCTGTTTTTGCTGTTTTTTTGGTTTTTGTTTTGTTTTTGCCAAAATGAAATCTGAATATCCACTACTAATCCAAACGAAAACTGAAGACACTCCTACTTCCCCAATCCCTTCCTTCTGAGCTGCAGAAAATACGTTCCACGGGGTTCCTTAGAAGTCTGGAACCACAAAACAGCGAACTCTCCATACCCCATACCCCACTTCCATACATGTATACTTAAGAATAAAGTTGAATCTATACAGAAGACACAATTAAAGACCAACAACGTAATTATTAAATAATAAAAGTAACATCACATTGGTAAAAGTTTAAAACTTCTGAATTGTTTTTCTCTCTAAAAATTCCCCTTTAGTATTTTGTAATGGATCTTGGGTAGCTGAGGCAAAACCATGAACAAGGGTGGGGGGGGGGCAACTGAGGTATATCTGTTCAACAGGACATCATACCAAGTAAAATAAGCCAGAAAATAATGTGCAATTCCATTGCAATGGGGCACCTGGCAATGTGCCCCATTCAGAGCCACATTCAGAGGTGGACAGCAGAGTGGTGGTTGTCAATCAGGGGCAATGGCAGTTGCCATTGAGGAGTGGGTATTTAACAGGTCTGCTGTCTCAATCTGCAGGATGAAAAGACTTCTGGACATTGCATGGACAACATTGTCCACTCAGAATAGTGTAGATGGTCATTTTCTTGTTGGTTACATTTTACTACAATTAAATTTTTTAAAAATTTTAACCGAAAAAAAAATGTTCAGCCTGGTGAATTTTCTATAAATATGTAGACTTGGGGCTAGAAGAGAGAAGCAGAAGTCACTTAGCCCAGTGATTCTCAACTCTTCATTGGAATCCACAATAAAAGCTAGATTTTTATGTCATGATCCAGCATATGAATGCCACAGCAAAAATACACATGCATATTTACATAGCAACACATTTATACACAAATATACACCAAGCTAAAAAATAGAATTAAATAGGCACAAGAAACATGAGCATACAAGGTGTGTTCTGTCCTCCTCCCCCCCACTTTGTCTGGTCTAATTTTATTTTTTTTTAAATACCAGTTACAGTCTACAAAATTGATTTCATTATCTACTAGTTGGATTTCAGCCTGCAGTTCAAAGGCCCTGGTCTGGATTAACCTCCACAGTAATATAAAGATGTCTAGTATCTCTATTCTGGATGGTCATCCAGCTTCCCCCATGCCATCAGAGATGGGGATCTCACTTCCCACAAGGCAGAAGGCTCTGTGATGGACCCACCTAGCAGGTAAAGCTCCCAAGTCCCTTCCCAGTTGTTCCAGATGGGTGGAGCTGGGGAAAGAGAAGTCTGGAGCCGGCTAGGGGATCTCAGCAGCTTGGGGAAGGACCAAGAACACATCTTTATCCACAGGCAGGGAGCAAGGTGGGCTGGCGGCAAGGGCATGGGACTGGGAGGCTGTGGCTGCCTTCTGGCTGTACATTGACCTGCCCCCTCTGCCTTTGCTTCCCTCTATCCCTATCATTATTTCCACATCTGGTGTATGATCTCATCTCCCTAGTACCCATCCAAGGGAGAACTCCCACCCCACCCCCCAGAGGACCCAACCTTAGGGGAGACAGATTCCCACACATTCCGTTTCTACCATTCCTCCCTCAGAACTCCAGCAGGTCACCACCAGGTCATCCCATTTGCTGTTTGGTGTTGGGGTATAGGGTACTCCTGACTGGGGTCTTCAGAGGGTGACATAAGGCTGTCTGACCTATCCTCTAAGGAATCCCCAAGAACTGTCCAGGTTGAGGACAATGAGGCTCCTCCACACCTGGCCAGATATAATTTTCCTGGGAGATATAAAACAAAGACAGAACTGCCACGTGGGAACACAGCTGGACATCAAAGCTCTAGGTCCCTGTACGTGGAGGGGAAAATGCTAAAACTCCTTGCTGGGGCTGTGGGCTGAGCCTGAAGGGGGCTAGCTGTGAGTGGTCAAGATCAGAGAGCCTGGGTGTGGCAGTCCTGCAAGCTAGCATCCTCTGCCTTAGAGCCAGTTGCTGAGCCAGTTAGAATTAGGCTAACCTCAGGGTGGGGTGGGGCAAGCAAGAGGGGATGATCTCACTGTATCCTTAGGGCCAAGAGAGAAAAAGCAAGACTGCACAGAACTAAGGGAGAAAGACAAGACAGTGCAGAAAAGCAAAAACAACAACAAAAAGAACAGATGAAAATGTCACAAACAGTTTCTTTGGGTGGAATAGGGTCTTGAGTCAGAGCAGCCCCAGAGGAAGCTGAGGTCTAGGAAACCTTCCTCTCCCAAACCAAGCTTTTTTTTTTTTTTTTATGTAGAAATAACTCAATTTGAACCTCCAACATATCCCACTCATCTGGAACAAAAACGATGCCCCAAGCCCACCCTCGCCCCTCTTCAAGTTCTATCATTTTGCCTCACCCTGCTCCCCTCCAGGATTTAACAAAGTTTAATCCACTCAGTGAAACCAAAGGCAACACAATAGATACCAGACCGTTCATTTTTCTCTCCTCTGTGGCTGCTGTTTTGTTTCTTTTGTTTAAAACCCCCACCCCCACCCTACCCCCAATTGTCCGTATCTCAGTTCTACTTACCTGCAGTCCGGATTCCAAAGCGAACTGTTCTCTTCTCACTCCTTCAATTAGTGGTACCCTGGGCTTCTCTCAACATCAGCACCACTGCTGGGCTCTCGCCATGACATCACCTCCGAGCTCCCTGATTGGCTAACAGTGGGTTGCTTGGCAATTGGACAGTCTCCTCTGGTGGAGCAGGGATTGCCTGAGTGAGTAACTCTTAGAAGGCTAGGGAGTGGAAGATGATGTCAGACAAAGAGCCTGCTCGCCCCCCCAACCCCCGCCCCACACACACCGGCCCCACACACACCGGCTGCCTGCAAGGCTGGGGAAGCAGAAGGGGTAAGGATGGCCAGGAGGCAAGAGAGGGTGTGGTATGAAGAGGTGGAGGTTCAGGCACAGCTGCCAGCTTTCTAGCTATGGGAAGGAGTGATGACTTGAGGAATCTTTAGCTCTTCAAACCTGGGGAAGGGAGAATATGGAAACTAGAGGAGCAATAGTAAGAGCAGATGAGCCCTAAATACAGCCCCTTAAAGACTTGGTGCCTGCTCCCAGCTCCATCAGAAAAGCTGACACACGTGAAGGATGGTTTAGATGGGAGGGGGAAGCTGACAAACCTCCAGGAGCTGGTGAGGGCTCTAGCCTCACAGGTGCCCCTCAAAAACATGTTCCTCCCTCTCTTTTACAGAATCTACGTAGCACTAATGTGTCTTCGCAGCCCACTTGGCCAGCCTGGGCCAATCAGAGGGAGCCACAGGTCGGAAATTAAACTGGAGATCATTACACCAGGGACATTCCTAAATGTGGTGGATTCCTGGAGGACAGAGATGGATCACTGGTGGTGGTAGCATTCCTCCAGGGACTGAGGGGACCCTCTGTGCAAACACATCAGCTGATCACACATTGCCTGTCAGCTGCAGACAGCAGGTGCAGGGGGAAGGACAAATGGCCCTGTGGAGCCAAACACTCCTCCCATGACCCCCTCCATCGTCACCACTAGTCTTCCTTCACTCCCTTTTCTTAGAGGGGTATAATGATTTGTTGTAAAATATGCAAAATGTGAAGTTTACTCTTTAAACTACTCACAAGGAGACATTCTGTTTGGTGGTTGTGCAGCCGCCACACTGTGTAAAGCCTGTCACCTCCCATCTTCAGAGCTCCTTGGTCCCTCCTAACTTCCATCCATAACCTCAAACCAGAACTCTACCTTCTCCAACCTCTGTCTCCTGCGCAGCTCAGTAAAGATGCCTGTCCTGTGCGCTCAGTGTAAGCGACCATACAATATTTCACACGCTTTAATATCTTTGAGGAAGGTTTGCTAAGTACCAATTGGCATCAAACACCCTCATCCTCATCCCCTGCCATCCCATAGACTGAGAACACACAAATCACATTGAATTCAACCAGACTTTGAGATGAGGATTTTTTTTCTCTCTTTTTGGTTGTTGTTTGGGACATAGGCTTGCTATGTATCCCTGGCTGGCCTGAAAATCACTATGTAGACCAGGCTGGCCTTGAACTCATAGAGATCTACCTGCCCCTCTCCTCTCTTGTGAGTGCTGGGGTAAAAGGCATGCACTACCACACCCAGGTTTGAGGGGAGTTTTTTTTTTAACAGCAATAGCATTCGTGAATATCTGAAGTGGTGGCTGCCACATGTAGCTCACATGTCATGGAGACTAAGCAGAGACTCTGACCCTGACATTTACCCTTCACCCACCTTCCACAGCCACAGTACATAGGTTGGTTTCTCTCTGCCCATCACCCTGTGTTATTCTGCAAGTGTCTCTTTTGGACAGACATTTCCAAACCCCCAACTTCACATCAGGAGAAGAAGCTAACCTTATGCTGTTTGGGAGGGGCCTTGGGAGTCAGAACACATCTGGCTGTTCTTTCAGGCATCGCCCTCAGGAGTGCAGCTAGGGAGGGATGCCATTCGGACTGAAATTCAATGAGCACTGTCACATGCCACCAGCCAAGGACCCAGATCAGACTCAGAGACGTCCCTTAGTATACCAGACTGGAGTCCAAATTTAAGCAAACCGCAAAGTGTGGCCACATGGCTGTCAAGAGAGCCTTCTTCCCTCCCAGTCTGCCCTCCCAGTTGGGGGAGTCTGGAACTCCACGCACCACATAGATTAGCTAGCTCTGGAAATGGAGGGAGGGGATGAAGAGAGTGGGTTGCCATGACGATGGTAACCAATCAGCTATCTGCTGCTACCAAAGAGAGAAGGGTAGTCTGAGTCGCCCTGCCTGTGAAGGAGGGTGGAGTAGGGGCAAGGGTAAGATGAAAAGAGACAGGCCATCGCTACCCAAGGCAAAGAACAGGAGTGGAAAAGGGAAGTGAGAAGAGAGCTGCTCCTTCTCTAGAGTCATCTAGCTATTGCGAGAATGATAGGCTGTGGTTACACACATACACACGCATACATGCATGCACACTACACACACACACCAGCCATTTTAATAAGGGGATTGATTACTCACACCATTTATAACAAAAACACTTCAAACAGTGCACCTGTTACTGGGTGAGGGCTCCATCTGAATTTTGAGGCACACAGATTGAGCAAATAGAAAGTGAGAGAAAGGTAAGCCAGGCAGAGCCACTGCGGGAATCTTACTGGATGGTTGAGTGCCATGGTTTCCTTGAGGTGAGATAAAATGATAAAGCAGTGAAAAGTCACAGTTCTTGTAGGAAGCTGTACCAAACATTTAGTCCAAAAAAAAAAAAAGCCACAAAAGAGATCAGCAAGGTCAGAGCTGGGAGGTTAGCAGGGTGAGACTAAGGCTGGAGACAGATGCAGAAAGCCGGGTGGAGACTGCTCCTCACTCCTCCCAGCCTGGCTGAGAAAGGCAGGTTGCATGAGGATGTCACTGTATCTGCCAAGACAGCTTCCAAGTGGGCCAAGGAGATAGTGACCAATGCTCTGATGTGGCAGCTAGAGCCCAGTCGAAGATTGTGGAGCCCACGATGTACAGAGCACACCATGGCCTCTGCGGTGCACCTGTCATAGCTCTGTGCTATACATAGACTGTGCTATACCAAGGACACTTAGCCCTCAAATCTCCACCTGCTGCCTGCTTGTACCATGGAGACCCAAGTCATTTATTTGTAGCCAGGGATTCCAGGGCAGGTGCCTCTTAGTGAACTGACCACTACCCTTGGTGTAGAACAGTGCCCAGTCACCTCTGCCCACATCTGGGTCTGACTTTCTGCTGAAAGTCAGTCAACCTCTGGAGCATCATAGAAACTTGAACCTCTTTCAACCTGCAGAAAATAGGATCTTAGCCTGACATGAGAATTCAATAAATCTGATAACCTTGTATCCACTTGGCTTGAACCAATGCAATATCTAAAACTCTAATTCATAAGCTGGTGGTACTTTTCTTCCTTTGCTTACGAGGAGGCTGAGGTCTCACGGTTTCTTTATGCAGACTTTGTGGAACTGAACACTGTCGGTGAGTTGCTCGGTGTGAATAACATGTACATATGATGTCATTGTTAAATGTGGATGCTTGTCTCATTGGAGGAGTATCTGCCTGACTCATGAGCCCTTGTGTCACTTTAAATTCTCTTTCAGCCAGCATACACACAAATAAACACAGCTCACTCGCCTTGTTGGATGACGGAGCCATTAATTTGCTCTGACTGTTGGGTCTGTAAACTAAGTCATGAGAGCAGTTTGTGTTTATAACAAAAGCAGACTGTGTTTATAAAAACTGCTCTTTTCAAGGCATCGGAGACCTGTGTGTTACTGAGAACAGCACCTGGCACAAAGAATGGCCTCAGTAAGTGTCAGCTCTTGAGACTGTCCTTACATACAGAGCACATGATAGAGTGTAGGGGGCTATAGAGACGGGGAGAGGGTGTTGAATCCCTTGGAGTTCAAGTTATAGATGGGTGTGAGCTGCCCAGTGTGGGTGCTAGGAATCAAACTATGGTACTCTGCAACAGCATTTCTTAACCATTGAGCAATATCTCCAACCCTTTATTAGAAATGTACTAAAACAGCTAAAGTGGATGAGCATTGTGGTACATGCCTGCAAGCCCAGCATGCAAGAGGCTAAAACAGGAAGATGTTGAGTTTGAGACTGACCTGGGCTAAGCAGAGATACTCTGTCTCTAATAATAATAATAATAATAATAATAATAATAAACAACTAACAATAAATAAATAAAGTTTTAAAATACCAAATGCAGGTATGAACTCAGAGAGACTAAGTCTCCACACTGCTGGTGGAAATGTAAACTGATACAACTGCTTCAGACAATCGTTTGGTTGTTTCTTAAATAACCATCTATTACCCAGAGATTCAAGGAATTGCACTATGGAACATTCTCACCAGAAAACAAAAAGTCATATTCTTGCAAAAATCTATGTACAATGTGTTTGTAAATTTTCTTTGTATTAGCCCCAAACTGGAAATAAGATGTCTCTCAATAGATGAATGACTAAGCAAAGTGTGGTATAGTCATCCCATGGAATACTATTCAGCAATAAAAATGAATAGACTATTGGTACAACTTAAGTGGATCTTTAGGGAATGATTCTGAGTGAAAGGAAAAAAAACTCAAAAAGTCACAAACAGATGATTTCATTTATAAGACAGTCACAAAATGACAGGATTGTGAAAGTGGGAAAGATTGGCAGGTAGCAGGGATTGGGAATGATGGTGGCAGGAAAATAAATCTTCACCAAGTCCAACAACTCTACATCTTGATTGTGGTGATCCTGTGAAAGCTGACACCGATGGTAAATGGCACGGAATGCTCCTGCACCATACACCAATGTCAGTTCTCTGGTTTTGACCCTGTGCTGTGGAAACATAAGTTATTGTAGTTATTGGAACTCAGCATAGAGAATGTGGGTCTTTCTGTACTCTCTGAATTTGTATTTCAGAATTAAATGCTACTAAAGATAGGAAAAATAAAGAAGAGAAAAGGAAAAGAAATGAGTGCAGACTGTTTCAAACCTAGCAAAGAGAGCCACTTAAGAATCAGCTATTTCATACCCAGCAGAGGGGTCCACTCAAGAATCGGTCAGGGGCTGGGCTTGGAGGGTTGGACATGCATGAGGCCATGGACAACATTCTGAGCACTGCAAACACCAGTCATGTTGGTGGCATAGGGCTGTAATCCCAGCCAGCACTCAGGAGGTGGAGGCAGGAGAATCAGAAATTCAAGGTCATCCTTAGCTACTTAGGATATTTGAAGCCAGCCTGGGTTATGTGAGAAACTATTTCAAGGAAAGAAAGAAAAAGAAAGAAAGAAAGAAAGAAAGAAAGAAAGAAGAAAGAAAGAAAGAAAGAAGAAAGAGAAGAGGAGGGAGGGAGGGAGGGAGGGAGGAGGGAGGGAGGGAGGGAGGGAGGGAGGGAGGGAGGAGGGAGGGAGGGAGGAGGGAGGGAGAGAAGAAAATGAATCATCTCTTTCTCCTTCTCTCTCTCCCTCAGCTTGTCAGGTTGCTGCCACTCTTTCTTCTCTTTGTAGGTCTCCATTGCCTGTTGTTCTAGCTACTGTGGTACAGATATCCTCAATGTTGGACCACAGATTGAAATCCCCTAGCTGCTATCTCTCAGATCCAATTTTAACTGAGGAAACTTGAAGTAGTCAGCCCTGCCCAGCCCCAGAGTCCGCACCTCACGCATGGTGGTATGCTCACCTCTACAGAGACAGCTGCATAATTCCTTCACCAGCTCCCATTGCAGAAGGCTGCTGACTGCTTTTCTGTTGCTGTGATAAAACACCACAGCCAAAGCAGTGTTTTCCAGTCCATTCAGTTTGGTGAGGATTATGGTCCCAGAAGGACAGGCGTCCACCTTGATGGGAGCACTGGCAGCAGGAAGCTGGGGCACACATCTTAAACCACAGGCACAAAGCAGAGAGAGCAAACTTGAAATTCTCCAAGTCTGCCCCCAGTGGCATGTTTCTCCAAACAAGACAACTCCTAAAGCTCCCCAGATAATGCCATTAACTGGGAACTAAGTCTTCATACATCCAAAAACTATGAGGCTGGGGCACTTCTTATCCATGCCACTGTGAAAGTTGAGACACTTTTACCAGACAAGAGCCCTTCTCCCCAAGTCCAGCCTCTAGTCTGCCCCAGTCTCTGGGGGAAATGGTAATGACCCACCACTTGGGGCTCATCTGCTGCAGCAGGGTCTGGGTATAGCTACCAGGATGACACACAGGAACCTCAAGCCAGCATCACAAGGTGTGGTCCTACTGGAAGTGCAAACTACGTCAGGCTTAACACTTGACAGAGCCAAGTGCATGGTGATGTATCCCTCTGTACCTGGAGCTGCTTCCTTGGTTAGCCAGTAGCATCATTCAGGGTGATACAAGGATATCTCCTTGTCCAGGGTCCTCTGAGCCATCCTGGGAGGACTGTGGTGTGTATGTGGAGCAGGGTGGCTGTGTTCACAGGAGTCTTCTGAGGGGAGCTGGCAGCCTCCAGGCTTGGGCCTGTATCTTGCCTGTGGGCATCAGCCTACCTCTTATGTATTGATATGAGTTTAAAAAAAAAAAAAAAACAATTCCTATTCTCCAGGCTAACATTTTTTCTCTAAGCACAATGCCTAGATAAATCTTAATTGACAGTCCATCAATCTAACTTAAAGAGGCCATCTTAGCTGAAAGGTATCTCTCCACAGCTGTTTAACCTGTGCTTACAGGTCTCAGTTTTTTGACAGGAGCCCAAGGGCTGGGTCCGTGTCTGCATATAATGCATTTTGCCCTAGGGCATCAGTGGAGAAATTCTGTGTCAATCTTGTTAGTGATATGGAGCACCCCAAGCTAAGTCTCAAAGTGAGCTTCTTGGCTGGGTGGCAGGAGGTATCCCACCCTCACCCAGCGCCCACAGATGAACTGGAGAGGAACTGGGAAGGCATAGGGTTCCCCAGCTCCCCTGGCCCTGCCCTATGTCCTTGTTCCAATTGCCAGAACCTCACTGTTTCATAAGTGGTGTGCCAAATTTAGTTCTCGATGTAGGTTGCTGCAGGGTGTCACTGCCGCAGCTCAGCCGGTCCTGTGATTAACTTTGAGAACAGACTCTGAGTGGTACCCCATCCTATACCTCCAGCAGGAGGGCCACCAGGAGCAGGCTTGCATAACTGACCTGATTTTCCTAGCCACTTTAGCCTGTCAGCCTCAGACTGGTATCTCTCCTGTGCACCTTTCTGGAGCCCCAAGAAGACTCTGACACAAAGCCTGACTAAAGCCTGACTTCTTTCTCTGTCTTAGTAGCAAAGCAGCCTAAGTTCTTAACCCAGCAGACACCATTGCACCAGCTAGCTCCCGCTGCCTGTCACTGGCATCATCTTCCATCCCTGCCATGGTAGAATCCTGTTGTCCCCATGCCCCTGACATCAGTCATCTGTGAGTTTCTGTGCAGCTTGATTCCCTGATGGCAGGCTGCATCTTATTCAGAGTTCATTTTGCTGTAGATGAACCAGAGGCTACTCCAAACCACTGGAAACTAAAGCAAGAAACTCATTAAGTTTAGAGAAGTGTCACCAAACAGAACCTGGAAGTCTATCCCACCCCTTCTTCATTCTCTTGCTTGTGTAACCTCCCCCCAGTTTTGTGTTTACCCACATTCTGTAACTGCATTTAAAAGGCCACATCCTTCTATTTTTATGGCTGGCAGCCACTCTGCACTGGCTCCAACTCAGCCTTTCAGCACACCTGTCCCATGTTTCTTGGTGACAGAGACACAGAGTAGGCCATCTCTATCCCAATTTCAAAATTTCCAGGCAAGAGAACCTGTCTAGGTCAGTTTAGGACAAGTATATGTTTTGGCCATAGAATGTGGAACTCTGCGGGGATGTGCTTGGGGGTGGGAGTAAGGAGGAGCTACTGAATTCCCCTGTGCGTATTCCATCAAGGTTAGCAACTTATGATAAAACAGTACAGTGCTCATTAACGAAATGTCATTGAACAGAAGGCCATTGCTGGTGGCACAGCACTCAAATTTAGTTGGACCAAACAAAGCAAGACAGGTGGAACAAGAGTAGTGTCTTTTAGTGTATCTGCTGCCTAAAGGGAGAGTTGCTTCTGGCCTACGGCAGAGTTCCCAGGAGATGACACCCTGAGAAATGCCAGAGCTGGCATGTACATGTGGTTGGGGCGGGGGTGGGGGGGAGTGAACCTGCACTCCTCAGCCATCCATTTCTATGTGCTGTATGCCTCCCTTTGAAGGAAACATTGTAGAATTCACGAGCTGGAGTCATTTCTGATGCATTCCTTCCCTGACTTGTTCAGAATCTCGGAGAGACCAGTGGGTGGGACACCAGCTTGAACTCCTCCCTGCCAGGTGCATACCATCCGTGCATACTGTATGCATCCCAAGGCAGCTATGAATGTGGCCCGATACATTTATCTATGACAACATCACATTGCAGTGTCAAAAGGTCGGAATGCCCCCGCTAGATTAAAAGTTTACAGACAGTAGGGGCCCAGAGGAACAACAGTGGCTGCTGGAGAACCACTTCAACCTTCCTCCATCTTCCTGTGCAGATTAGGGTCTGCCCCACTCTGCTCAAAGGGTGCAAAAAAATTTAGAGCAATGATACCAACCCAGGAATGATGATTTTAAAAATACATGTACTTATGAAAAACCAATTTGTATCTAAAACCCAAAGGACATTAGAAACATCCACATGCAGAAAGTCGATGGCATTTTCATACACGAGCACAATAAATAAGGCATTAACAGAGAACCAGAGACAGGTGCATGAGAGAGGAGACACATGGTTTATGAGCCAATGGAACCTACAATCAGCAAGGTAAAGGTCACGCATCAATGTGCTCAGGCTGATTTCAATTACCAAACAGAATTGCAGAGTATGACTCCATTTCTGTGAGTGTCTAGGACAGAAGTTCTCGACCTGTGGTTGCGACCCCTTTGAGATCATCAGAGAACACAGATATTTACAATTCACAACAGTAGCAAAATTACAGTTATGAAGCAACAATAAAAATAATTTTATGGTTGGGAGGGGGTTCACCCCAACATGAGGAACTGTATTAAAGAATATCAAGAGTTAGCAAGGGTGAGAATCACTGTGGTGAGAAGGCCAGCAGGGGTCACCAGACATGGGCAAGGGTTGAAGGTGGTCTGAGAGAGGCAGGAGGGACAAAAAAGGAAGGAGGGACATTAGGGGGATATATTGGGGGTGACAGAAAGGGAGCAAAGCTTGATTGTGGTGGAGAGTATGTGTGTTGACATAGTTGTCAAAACTTTCCAAATCCATGAGTAGATTTCATTATAGATAAGCTCTATGATTTTGAAATAACCAAACGCTATGTGGTAGTATACATGTCTATATTTCTGTCTGCATCATTATGTACATCTATATCTATGATTAAAAGACTAGTGTTGCTCCAAAACAAAAAAAAGTGGCTGACAGGTACTATCATATCATCCTGGGAGGAGATGCAATACTCTTCTTCCCCTACCCAAGGAAACAGTGCAACCAAGGTCAAAAGGGAATACACCATGTGGCTCTGGGGATTTCAAAGCAGAGGTGAGGTTCTACGGGTCAAGGGAAGAAAGTGCTGAGGACAGAATGATGGGTGAGGTGATTACAGAGAGGATATCTGTAGTGTCTAAAAGGAGAGTTAATCTTAAGGGTTCACACCAACAAAATGACTGACACAACAGCCTTAAAGTCCCAGGCTTTAGGAAGCAATTTTCAGTTTCTCAATCATAAGGCTTTGTCTCGTTGCCTTTGACTCTCAGTCTGTGACAATACCAACAACAGCTGAGTCCTCATCCCTCCAGGAGTCCAGTTCTCCACATTGATCTTGCTGTAGATTCTCATCCTTCATTCTCACAAGCCCGTGTGGTAGGAGAGTGACTATTGTTCTCCTACAGAGGAGGAAACCAAGACTCAAGGATGTTAACTAACTGGCCTGGGTCACCTTGCTTCTGTTGTGGGATGGACTGAAGCTTTCTAGGTCCAGGTCTTTACTGCACTGGACTCAGGAGTAGACAGTTTACATAGTCCATCATCTGTGCCTGCCTTTAAAGCTACGTAGATGAGATGGCATGTGTGAACCCCTCTTCCTTCTTCCCTGTCCATCCTTCCTCCTGTCTTTCCTACCTCCAGAAGGTTGACACTAAGCTTTCACAATGTGTTTTACCTATTCTGATGGAGGACTGTGAGAGAAGCAAGAGGCCACCATGCCTCTAATAGAAACTCAATATTCCCTTCATGTGCCTCAATGGCTGGCAGAGGCTTATAAACTAAAGAACATTAAAAAAAAAAAAAGATGCTTGAAACTATGGATACAGGACCAGGGATACAGAGAACAACTATACTACACTGTTCTTGGTTTGTTTCATTGCTTTCATTTTTGATGGCATCTAGGTAGAGAAGCTTGGGTCTGGCAGAGAAGCTTAGCTCTGGTAGAGAAGCTCAAAGCAGAAGGGCTTGATGCCATTATGATGCTTCACCAATCTTCCCAGGGCTGATCTGAAAAGTGGAGCACACCAATAATCTACTGTGTACTTGACCCAGCCTGCAGGTACAAGTCAACCTAGAACACGAATGAGGGAATGGGGATTGAAGAGACACAGACACAAGGAATGGAGTCAAGACTCAAAGTTTGTTTCTGCAGCTCTAGCTTATAAGCACTTGAGCAAACAAAGCTCTTCATGAGAAAGTTCCTCTACAGACTAAACATAGATAAGAGTTCCTCTTGGTTACACACACTTCTCTCATGGTGGTACTCTGGCTCTCCACACTACTCACCCCCTGGCCCTCCCCAGCCTGTGGGCATGCCCTTTGTCTGAGGAGAGACAGGGAACGTTGTCTCTCAGGCAGAATGATGCAGGTGACATTGGTTATGACTTCATCCTGGATGGCTAAGGCACTAGGGACTCCAAAGATGCTCTCATCCTCCAAGGGACACTGTGGGCAGGTACTCCAGGGGACAGTGCCAGTTTCAGGTCATCTGGTAATGAGCATCATGTCTGTGGAGTATGCTGCTATTACAGCCTGTCCTCACACAGAGAATGACTTCACTGGGGTAGGGCCTAGGGAAAGAGAAAGAAGGAAATATGTTCCCTGACACACCCCGACTCCCCTTTAAAACTTTCAATGGATCCCCAGCAACTATAGGGAAAAAATCAAACCCCAGGGTCATCCACAGGCACCACTCTCCCCTCTACCCCGCAACTACTGCCACATAATAATCAGACACATTGTGTGAGCTGGGCTCTCCAGAGAAACAGAACCTGTTACAGACAAGGACGTGGTTATAGATATGGCTGTGGATATGGATAAAACTAAAATTCACCATAAAAATTAGATCACGGCAGCCAAAAGAAGAGATCAATGCCTAACCTGGTTGTCATCTGAGAGGCTTCAGTCAGGAACTGATGGGAGTAGACGTAGAGACCCACACACAGCCAAACATTAGGCCGGGGTCAGCGAATCCTGAGGAAGAGGGGGAGGAAGGATTGTTAGGTGTTAGGGTTAGGGTTAGGGTTAGGGTTAGGGTTAGGGTTAGGGTTAGGGTTAGGGTTAGGGTAAGGGTTAGGGTTAGGGTTAGGGTAGGAGACAGAAGGGTCAAGGACACCAAGAGAGAATGGCACACAGAATCAATTAACCAGGGCTCATAGGGTTCAGACACTGAATCAGCAGCTGCAGACCCTGCATGAGGTCAGCACTAGGCCTTCTGCATGTATGTTATGGTTATATAGCTTGGTGTTCTTATGAGGCTCCTAACAGTGGGAGTAAGGATATCTCTGAGTCTTTCACCTGCCCTTGGGACTGTTTTCCTTCTACTGAGTTGCCTTGTCCAGCTTTGATATGAGAGTTTGTGCATAGTCTTACTGAATCTTCAGTCATGCTGTGTTCAAATGCTATCTCTGGGAGGTCTGCTTTTTTCTGAAGGTAAATGTAAGAGGAGTGGATCTGGGGGAGGAGAGAAAGGTAGTGGGGAGGTTCTGGGAGAAGTGGAGGGGGCTGGAGAAGTGTGGTCAGGATGTATCCTATGAGAGAAGAATAAATTTAAAAAGTAGATTCCAAGGTTCTGACAGCTGAGGAGTCCTGTGATCTGTAGTCTGCAGGCTAGAGGATCGGCCTGTGGGATGGCCTGAGAACCGGGAAAGGGGAAGGAGTAGCCCCACTAGGATTCAGTATGTAGAATTTAGGGAGTTGTTGCTATAAATCCTAGGCCTGAGGGGGGAAAGCTCCAATATCCATGGACAGGAGAACATAGAGAGAGAGGGAGTCCACCCTTCCTCCCCTTTCTGTCCACCTTGGGCTTTCAATACACACTGACCAGAACAGGACTTCTTCACTCAGACTCCGTTGGCTGTTCTGCCCGCCCTGTATCCTGAACCCTGGGGAAACACTGCTCTCTCCAAAGATGCTGCAGTGTTTCCTGATGCCCACAGTCAAGCACACCGCCCTTCCTCATGCTCAGGTTGATTTCCTCTGCCTCTCAAGCCTGACTGGGCCGCTTATTGATTTCCCAGCGCACACTGTCATCTCCTCTGGGACACCTTCCCTAACGCAGTAAACAGTCATCTCACCCATTTCCCAAAGCACATGAGGGCTATACTGATAAACAACACATAAAGGTGGCAGGTTTTGGAATGGAGCCCACAGGTAAGTCAGGATTCCTAAACTATAGGACTGTCCATGATAAAGAGCTGATAGTCATGGACAAGTATAGAACAAAGACTCTGAATAAGGGGAGGGTGTCGCAATGGTAACCACTTTACACAATCATGCAGCTTTGCACATTTTCATAAAAATATAAATTATTCTTAATTATCTTAGTGTGGCTTGCAACCCTAACCAAGACCCTTGGGGACAAGGGTAAGAAGGCTCAGAATCACTAACACAGACTCCAGAAGTCAGTAAGTGGCAAAAGTAGACTCATTTATTGCAGGAACAGAGCAAGCCTTTATACCCTCGACCCAAGCCTTATTGGCCCATGACCACTCGCTCCATGTAGTTGGCACCATCTGATTGGTTGTTCTGGTTATGCGCTCTGTCATCATTTGTCTCCAGGTGGCAGACATGCTTTAGGAGTTAGCAGGTGTGGAATCTACTGTTGCACATACGTGGGCCACTGTGAGCTTCCCAATCAGGGTTTACTGACTCATTCATCCTATATCTTAGGGTAGTGGTATGGTGCTTGGGAGATAAAGACAGGTTGGTTTCCATGAGTTCAGGTCCAGCCTAGGCTACATAGTGAGACCCTGTCTCAAAACCAGACAAATAAAAGATGACTAATTTTGCTTTCTGATTTATAAGTAACATATATTTGTCACCATGGTTTTGGTGAGATATAGGGTTTACAAAATAGAAGATTAAAGTCATTCAAAATTTCAATTCTCAGTGGCCTGCCCACAAGCAGAAAGGAAGGGATCAACAAAGAGAAAGCTGGCATGAGGTGTCACCAGACCTAGCTTAGTCCTGATAGGACAGAGGCACACAGAAACGTGACATACTGATGCAGAAACAAAACTCCTAGCTGTGACTAAGAATCTGGTTCCCTCCTAATGTCCCCACCCCTCACTTTCTGGCTCTTGAGAATATTTGGAGAGATGAAGGTGCACAAGTATGTATGAGTGTAGATGAGTGTACATATGTCTGGAGGCCAGAGGGACAACCTTGCGTGTCATTGTTTCTTTGAGACAGGGTCTCTCTTTTTATCAGCAACTGACTGAGCAGGCTACACTGGTTGATCAGGGAGTCCCAAGGATCTTTATCCACCTCTGAAACACTGGAATTATAATATACCACAACAGCCAACTTTTATATGAATTCTGGGTATCAAACTAGGCTCCTTGAGCAATCATAGTAAGTACTTTACTGAGCTGCTCTTCAGTCTTAATAATTGCTTTTTGGATATTAAAAGTCATGCCTAAAGTAAATCCTGAAATAAAATTAACCTGGTTGCTGATTTGTGTCCATGTCCATGTGTGTGTGTGTGGTGTGTGTGTGTGTGTTTCAAGATGGTTTCTCTGTGAAGCAGTGGCTGTCCTAGAACTTTCTCTATAGACTGGCTGGCCTTGAACTCGGAGAGCCACCTGTCTTTGCCTCCTCAGCGATTCACTGAGAGTAAAGGCGTGCACAGCACCGCCACTTGGCCCTGGTTGCTGGTTTTAAACAATGCAGAATTCGCTTCACTATTTACTGTTTCCATTTGGAACTTTCAGCTATGAGTGAAATTAGCTTGTAATTACATTTTCTTACCATACCTTCACAGATATTGCTCTATAATGCGAGTTTCATGGAGGTAGAGAGTGTTGTTTATGTTTTTCAATACAAGTAACAATCCTAATACCACAAAGAATATAAATGCTGTTCAAATTTCTAGAGGGGAAAAAAGTTCAAAGAAAATATTGTACACAGCAAAGGTTGAGAGATGGGGATGAGACCATGATACATCAGTATGACAGCAGGCCATGTTTACATTTTCCTATCAGACATCTGCAGGGGCCTGGACAGGCAGCTTGAGGCTCAGAGCATCCACTGCTCTTGCAGAGAAATGGGTTCAGTTCCTAGCTAGCCAAGGTGTCATATGTTTATAACTGCAAGTTCAAGGTCAACCTGGGCAACTTAGACACTAGCTCAAAATTACACGAAAAAAAGCTGGCAGGGTAGCTCAGTGGTAGAGCATTTGTCCCACTATTTGGAAGGCCCTGCACTCCCCTCCCTTCCCTGGACTGGCCCTGCCCTTCCAAACAAGGAAAACAATAAACCAGGTTATAAGAAACTCCACAAAGAAACACCAACAATCACAACAAGCAGAAATTATTTAAGACAACATTTTTTGACTTCAACGAAAACAAAAACTGCTTAAGTAAAGATTACAGTCATAAAGGAAGAAAGAAAAACAAAACTGTAGACTGAAACTGGCCCCTTTCTTAGAACAATCACCTAGCCAGGAATAAAATAGATACACAATAAAACATGAAAGATCAGAAGAAGCAGTATAAGTAGAAGCTGAAGCATAATTCTGACACAGAATGATGTCACCAAGCATGTCTGCTGTGATAGTTATGACAGATAGGCCAAACTCACTCAATAAAAAGAACAACTCACAGACTTGATTGATACACACAGAACTGATACTGTAGCTTTATGTGTAATAATAGTAAATATTATAAATAATTCCCTCAAAAACAAAGTGAGCACATAACCAAGGAAGGGATACAGTCCATACACTGGGATAACAAATGGATGTTCAGAAAGAAAGAATGAATTAGCCATATATGTATTAAGTGAGATATGATCTTGAAGAGATGTTCTCTCTCTCTCACTCTCTCTCTCTTTCCATGTGTGTGTGTATGTGTGTGTGTGTGTGTGAAGGAAAACAAAAATATTTATCATCTTTGATATTTTGTGGATTGCAAAAAAATAATGTGCTTATTTTTCAGGATGCCTGTCTTTTTTTTTTTTTTTTTTTTTTTTTTTTTTCCGAGACAGAGTTTCTCTGTGTAGCCCTGGCTGTCCTGGAACTCACTCTGTAGACCAGGCTGGCCTCGAACTCAGAAATCCGCCTGCCTCTGCCTCCCAAGTGCTGGGATTAAAGGCGTGCGCCATCAGGATGCCTGTCTTACTTAGGCTTTATACTGATGTGATAAAGCACCAGGACTTGAGGAGAAAGGGGGTTTTTTTGCTTACACTTCCACATCGCATTTTGTCTCGAAAGGAAGTCAGGGCAGGAACTGAAGACAGACACCTAAAGGTGGAAACTGGCTGGCTTGCTCAGTCTGCTTTCTTTCCTTCTTTTAAAACATTATTTATTTATTGACATCCCAAAAGTTCCCTCCTCCCAGTACCCCCTGGCAGAGTTCCTTCCCTCCTCCTCCTCCCCTTCACCTTCCATCCTCCCACCTTGGAGCATCAAGTCTCTGCAGGATTAGACACAGCCTCTCCCACTGAGGTCAGACATGGCAGCCCTCTGCTACATATGTGTCGGGGACCTTGGACCAGCCCATGTATGCTCTTTGGTTGGTGGCTCAGTCCCTGGGAACTCCCAGGGCTCCAGGTTAGTTGACACTGTTGGTCTTCCTATGGGGTTGCCATCTCCTTGAGGGCCTTCAATCCTTCCCCTAATTTTTCCACAGGGGTCCCTGACCTCCTTCCCATGTCTATCTGTGGGTGTTTGCATCTGTCTCAGTAAGCTGCTGGGTAGAGCTGCTCAGAGGGCTGCTATGCTAGGCTCCTGTCTGCAAGCATAACATAGAATCATTGATAGTGTGAGGGACTGGTGCCTGCCCACTGGATGGGTCTCAAAATTGGCCAGTTACCGGTTGGCCATTCCTTCAGTTTCTGCTCCATCTTTGTTCCTGTATCTCTTTTAGACAGGATCGATTTTGGGTCAAAAGTTTTGTAGGTGAGTTGGCGTCCTCATCCCTCCACTGGGGGTCCTGTCTGGTTTCTGGAGATGGTCTCTTCCAGTTTCATATCCCAACTGTTGGGCATTTCTGCTAAAGTCACCTGCACTGACTCCTGGGAGCCTCCCTTATCCCCAGTCTGCTTTCTGATAGCACCTGGGACGCATGTCTCGGGTGCCACTGCCCATACAAGCTAGGCCTTCCCACATCCATCATCAACGAAGAAAATGCATTGCATGCAGGCTTGCCCACACACCAGTCTACTGGGAATATGTTCTAAATCGAGATTCCCTCTTCCAAAATGACTCTAGGTTGTGCCAAGTTGACATAAAACTTTCCAGCACAATACATCTGGAAAAAATCCACAATAAACCAATAGTAATGATTGTTATTATTAGAATAAAGACACAGGAGCCAGAGGAACTTCCCAGTATTCTCCCTTGAACGTTCACTTCGTGCCCAAGTGAGTATTATTAATTTAAAATTTTTCATAAGGAAATCTTAACAAACTCTTAACTAAAACCTTAATTACTTTAACAAAAATTAATTAAAACTTAAAATTGTAGGAAGAAATTAATTGGACTGACTAATAATCATGTAAGGTATTTTTAAAGTGGGGGGAGGGACTGTGTGAAGGGGGACTGGGAAGAGAGGGCAGTGATTGGGATGTAAAGTAAATTTTTAAAAAAGATATTTTAAAATGGCCACTTTTAATAGCAAGGATGACTGTGATCTTGTAAATGGAACATGATATACCTATAGTGTGACACAAAGAAAAAAGGAGACACAGGTGCCCTAATGACACAGGGCGCTGAGGGCGAAGTCGGCCTAACAGAAACCAATCGAGTCACTTGGGTGGGAAAGGATTAAAAAAAGGTAGGCAGGCTGAAATGGAAGCTCACAAACAGTAAATGTTGAAGCTGCCCTGACCAGTATCAAAGGGCAAAGGGCAACCATAATCCAGGGACTCATTAGGAAGATGACCAAGGCTCAAAACAGCCAAAATCCTGCTAATAAGGGAAATGAAGAGCTAAAACTTACACACGGGTTCTCATCATACACGAGATTATCAAAGATAATCTCGAATTGGATTACAATGAGGAGAATCAGAAGTGCTCATAAATTGTAATTTTGCAAAGCAAACTGGTAACATGCGTTCTTTCCTTTCCTGTTTATTGTTTTTGTTTTGTTTTGTTTGCCTGGGATCTACCTTAGGACCTTACTTATGCTGAGCTTTGCTGGGCTCCCAGCTCATGACAACATGGATTTTTATCTTTGACAAGTTTATCTTCTAAAAATGTGTCCTAAAGGAATAACTAGTCAGGCATCCTACAGTGTAATGTATCCACAACTGTGTTCATTTCAACCTACTTTAAAACACTCAGCCTGGCATTTAAGAATTAAATCATCACACGTGGGGCTCAATTCTTTGCAGCAAGAAACATTGACTGTGCCCGGAATGTCCGTTTTGCATCAACTCCTAGAAATCTAAAGAATAAATGTAAAGGGAATTTTTCACGGTAAATATGAACTTAAGAGGCTGCCGTGAGTATGACAGCAAACTTCTGTAAGGCACTTCACACTCGAGTTTAACTACAGGAAAGGGCTTAACACATCATTGTAAGCTGGGAGTAGAGGTGCACTCTAGTAATCCCAGCTCTTGGAAACGTAAGTCGCAAAGATTTTGAGTTCTAGGCTACAGTGGGCTATACACAGCAAAGCTGTGTCTCAAAAATAAAACAAAACAAAACCAAAAACAAACAGTACAACAAAACGGTTAATAGTATCCTAGATTATCCTTTCAACAATCTCCTGAATAAACATACACGTATGTCTTAACGCGTGTACGCGCGCGCGTGTACACACACACACACACACCTAAACCCTAACAAAACGTTGGCACGCTAGTGGACTCCTCTGCAGGAAGAGTTAATTAACTCCTAATTAATTCTCTAGCCTGGGAGCGGCACTGACTTCAGATTGGGTGATGATGACATCATGCTAGTAGCTGCAGCCAATAATGGCGTCCCTGCTCACTATGCCCTGATCTCTGGGTGAGGCCTCTGGGCCACTTGAGTAGCTGTTAACGTGGCGTGGGCGGCTCTGCGGGGATGGACACCCACAATGCTGATCAGGTCGCTGTCGCCTGTGTTGGGAGAGTTGATGGTGACCAGCGGCGGCCCCGCCCCTCTTCCAACCTCGGGTTCTTGGATGGGGGTGGAGGGTCTGCACCGGGCTTTTCTTCAGGTGCCTCCGCCCGAGGTTGTTTCTTTTGTTTGCCCTCCTAGTGCCTCAGCTCTGGGGCTCTGCAATGGACCCGCCCCTCTAGCTGGTGTACAGACTGTCCCCTTACAGCCTTAAAGCCCAGCTGTCTCAAGGCCACCTGCCACCATTTAATCTCCCAGTCCCAGGCTCTGGTTTTCAGTTCTGGTATCTTTTTCTGGCTCGAGGCGTAGTGATTTCTCAACTAAGAACACAATGGCCAAGGGCAGTAGGGGAAAAGGAGAGAAAGGAAAAGCCATGCATAGACAACTCTTCCAACAGAGCCAGGGTATCCGGGTATGGTGATGCTGTGAACCTCATCGATAGGATGCTAAACAATAATTAATTAAATTGAAAATGTCTGGATTGAAAAGGCAATAACAGATCCATTACAACAATTTTGTCTCTTCCCTTCAATCCCAATTAATTAGGCAGCACACTTACTATTACTGTATATTTGCTTCAGCCACATAATCAATCTCTCCTGACTTGAAATATTCTTAGTTTTTATTAAGTGGCCCTATAATATTCCAGTATAAGGAATAATTTAACTATTCCTCCTACTCTTGGATATTTTTTTGACTTCCTTGTTTCAAATCAGTAACGAACAAGAATAGATCTTTTAGGGGGAAAAAAAGAAAAAAATGGAACTTTTGTACACAACTAAATGTTTCCTTTAATACAATCATAATGAAGCAATCATTTCCCTAAAATATCTTGTTGACATTTTCATATTATTTCCAATTAAATTAAAATCACCTTTTCGACTTCAAAACCTCTAGCCATTTTTATCACCATGTCTACTTCTTCTGTTGTGTTACTTTAAACATTCCAATAAGGTTTTGTAGTTGCTTTAGAATTTAATTTGGCAAGGCAGGCGGTAGCTCCTTTGGGGTTCACAGGGGGATCTGAAGTTCAGCCTAGGAAATTTATGAAGACTCTGACCCAAAATAAAAATTTAAAGACCAAGGGCTGAAGATATAATTTGGGGGAGTATAACCTTCCACGGCGTACATAGGACCTGGGGTGAATTCGTTACTGTTTTGTTGCTGTGATGAAACACATGACCAACAGCAACTTACAGAAGACAGTTTCTTTTGATTTATAGTTCCAGAGGGAGGGAGCATTGGGGCTGGAAGACATGGCAGTAGGCAGGCCCCGCGGCAGGAGCAGGAAGCCTGCTGATCATCTTTGTCTGCACACAGGTAGCAGAAGGAGAATGCAGAAAGTTGGACAAGGCTATAAACCCTCAAAGCCTTCCTCCAGCAGGGTGAGGAAGTCACTGGCTCCTAAAGCTTCATAAGCTTCCCAAGCAGTGCCCCCACCATGGGGGAGGGGAGAGGCGTCAGTCTTTATTCAAGCCACCATGCTTGTTTTAATACTCAGTAAAAGACACACTTTTAAAGAAATCTTGAGTAAAGATCCTGTTATTTTTAATTGCTATTTTCAAATAATCTTATTCCCGTTATATTTTGCGATCAATATTGCTGATAGAAAAGGTATTGACAGTTTTTAGAAAAAGCCAGTGGTGATGTCATCCTGTGAGCCAACAGGACACGGAAATCATCAAGGTCCCTGAAAATGGTGACAATAGATGTTAACAATGATGGGTAGCATCCTGTGAGACATAGTGGATTGCAGGAGCCTCCCTGTAACCAGTGCTAACACCTAGAGAGAGCTGCATGCCAATCGCTCTATGGCTATTTAAAGAGAATGACAGAATCTCCGGCTGTGGCTGTCATGGAGTACTGCAAGTGCACCATATGAACAAGTAAGAATCCGGCTCAGGGGGAAAGCATTGGCATGTGAAGGGGGCCACTGGGCTCCCGCTCCCAGTCTTGAAGCAGTCTACTGTCTTCAGGTGACTGAAGATCCTACGTAACTACACAAGCAAACTTGTAGTAGATTCCTGGACTTGCCTCACATGTTTTGATGCTTTTAAATAAAAACTAGTATCATATTTCATTCCAACCTTGTTAATACTTATTTGAAATTATTAAGAATCTTATTTTCTTCTTCCTTGGGTCTGCATAGTGAGGAATTAGACTCCTTGCCACTGTGGTTCATCAATCATTCATTTTGAAAAAGAAAATAAGAGTAGTTGACTATAGTATTTTTATATCTAATTTGAGAATCCTTTAAAAACTATTTACTTTTATGTGTGAGAGTGTTTGCCTGGATGTATGTATATGCATTACACTTGTGCCTTGTACCCTCTGAGACCAGAGAGGGCACTGGATCTCCTGGAATTGGAGTTAGAGATAATTGTAAGGCACCGTGTGTATGTGCTGGAAATCAGACTGGGTTCTCTACAAGAGCAGTAAAAACTCTGAACCTCTGAGCTCCAGCTCTGCAGCCACAGGTATACTTTTTAATTAAAAGTGTTGCCTGCAGGTTGGAGAGATGGCTCAAGGGTAACGAACACTTACTGCTTACAGAGGATCTAAGTTTGGTTCCCAGCACTCAACATGGTGACTCACAAACACCTGTGACTCCAGTTCCAGGGGATCTGCATGCCATAGGCACTACATATACATGGTACACGGATATATGTAGGCAAAAAAAGAAATGCATTCAGATAAAATAAAAATAATAAAAAGTAAATATCTCTTTAGAAAAATAGGATCCTGTCTTATCTCTTGGACAGGGTCTCATTCTGTTACCCAGACTGGCAATGACCTTGCCTTAGTCTCCAAAGCATTAGCATTACTGACATGAGTCACTACACCTGGCTTAATTTTGAAAACTCTAAAAAAATAAAAATAAAAAATAAAAAGTTCTATTTGTTGGTATATTTTACTTTGTAACCTTGTATTTACTTAGCTTTCACTCTTGGTATATGGATTATTTCTATTTTTCTATATTTTGGAAACTGTTGTTAAAGTGAAAATCCTAAGGGGACTTGCTTGTGTGTTGCGTGCGTGTGTGTGTGTGTGTGTGTGTGTGTGTGTGTATGTGTGCATGTGCGTGTGTGTGTGTGTGTGCGCGCACGCGCCTGTGTGTTTGCCCTGTCCTCTATTTTGTTTGCTGTTGCTTTGAGATGGGTGTCTGTTCTGTACCAAAGCTGGCCCTTGAATTCAAGATCCTTCTTCAACCTCCTGGGATGATGGGCAAGGAACACCAGGCCCAGTTCCCTGGTGTCCTGTTACTCTCTGAAAATAACCTCTCAAGGGCCAGAGAAATGGCTCAGTAGATAGATGCCTTTGCACTCAGGCCTGATGATCTGTTTGATCTTCGGCTCCCAAAAGGTAGCAGAGGAGAATTGACTCCTGGGAGTTGTCCTCTGACTTCCACATGTGCTGTGGCAGGCACACATGCATGTGCACACACACACACACACACAATCAGTACATAAATGAAGTGACTTAGAATTCCACGCGATTTAGAACCTTGGCATTCCTTTTTGCTGCCCTGCTCTTTGCCGTCTGGTAGAGCAGGCTGCTCCGCATTCATTTCGTTCCTGTCGTTCCTCTGTACGAATTTTTTTTTGTTGTGATCCTTTCACAACATTTTTCTAGGTGTCGGTGTTTTGTGACCTATAATTCAAAATACATGCTGGTCTGTTGGGATGTGATAAGCAACTTCAATATCTGTCGTTGTGGGTTTTAAATTAAACTTCCCACTGTCTGCTCTCCATTTTCTCCTGTATTTGGTTCTTTTCCCTCTCTCTCGACATGTTGCTGGAGCTGCCTTCCATGTGTCTTCCTCAGTTTCCCCTGGCCTGCTGCCTGTCTGTTCAGGAGGTCTCTTCTGTGGGTGTTAGGGCTATAGGGCTTCTCTGTTTCCTGGCCTGATTTCAGTGGAATCCTTTTCTCCCTCTGCTTCTGTTTATCCAGGACACCAAAGCTGCTTCAAGGTGCTCCTGGGCCTTCTAAGGGGACGCCAGAGGGTCTCCCTTATCTGAGGCTTGGCTTTGCTTTAGCTACCAGAGGTAAGGCATCTTGAGAGAGGTAGGGACTAGGACATTAAACAGCTTATACTGTTTTAATTGCCCTAGCTTATTAGTTTTTAAGGAAGGGTAGCCTGTACTAATGACTAGGCTCTGGGGTAGCAGTCAGTATTGACTCAACCCCAGTATGTGCTTTGGTTTCTTGTGGGGATGTTGTTTATGCACCCCCTTCCATGCTGCCACAGACAGAGCTTGGGGTGTACAGTTTCAAATGCACCCCTACAAAAGGGATGAAGTGGAGCCAAACTCCCCATTCCTGACTCTTTCCTATGTACCTTCATGTTCCTCTAGGTCCCCATTGTTCCCAGACTGTCTGTTCTTCAAACTGAATTATGCAAATACCAGCCAGCCCAGTATCCATGGAAACCACATCTCCTGCATTCCTCAGTCTGTTTTCTGGCAGAAGAGACCCATCCAAGTGACAACCACAAACAAGGACAAATGGCAAGAAGGCTTCCCCGAGAGCCCTGGGCCATCGGTCTCTGTCAGTATGGACCCATCTTCTCAGCCCTTCTGTGTGGCTAGGGGAAGGGAGTGGCTAGGTACAGCAGGGAAGGATTTCTCCTCTTGAAACCTGGAGACTTCGTGATCCCAGTATCTCTCATCACTAACACTGGTCTTTGTCCAATCACTGCGAAGACTGCCCCCCCTCAGTGGGCAGGAGACAGCATCTGGTGTTATCACTCGGCTCACATGTACTCGTGAGCCACTGCAGAAATGACAGCACAATTTTATCCCGTGTGATTCACTAATCTATGCACAGATCCTCAAGCTCTGATCCCCTCTGTTCACGTGCTGTGCCTAAAAGGACAGTTTCCCTCCCAGCTCAGAACAAAAAAAAACAAGCTTCCAGTCAGTCAGTGCCACACCCTGCTTCTTGAACCGGTGGCCCCTTCCACTGCAAAGACATAGATTCTTGCTGGTGACATCTATGGTTTACAAGGTGTTGGCACTAGAAATTACCTGGTAAGGAAAATGATACACGTGTCCAAGTTTGCCTGACATGATGGCTGCAGCCAAGTGATGTAATGGTAAACTCAACTGTTCTATGTGCACATTTGCTGTACACATTTGCTCACCTTCAATCTCATAACCAGGGCCTGGGGAGATTGCTTGGTAAAATGCTTGCCACATGAGCCTAAGGACCTGCAGCAATCTCTGGCACACACATAAAAAGAAGGGCTTAGTGGTGAATGCCTAATCCCAGGGCCAGGAAGGGAGAGATAGGCAGGTCCCCAGGGCTCACTGGCTAGTAGGTATTGACTAATCAGTAAGCCCCAGGCCCCAGTGAAACTTTGTGCCCAAAATCAAGGTGGACAGCCTCTTAGGAATGGACCTCACACACATACGCATGCTACACGCACACACTACCTCATAATTGCCATACATACTGGGGGTATAGGAATACGCCCCCTTTTTTACTTGAAACTAAGGTAAAAAGAAGTCATTCTCCCAAGGTCTGACAGCAGTTGAGGCAGAATCCAAACCTGGGCTGTCCAACCCAACTCCCTATCCTAGTCTCTGGACTACTAGACTCCTTTGTGAAGACGGGAATTGAAACACATTTCTTAAGGGCTCGGGTTTAAAAGGCTTTAGCTTTCCCTTTTTGTTTTAAAACTCTAAGATGCGATGTTTAAGCAAAAAGTGTGGAATCTATCAGGTGAACTTTGCATGAAGCCATACAGGACACGCCTTCCCTACAGAGAAGGAATAGTTTCACTTATTTTGACAGCATTCTTTATTTTGTGCTTCCTGCTCCTGGTCAGGTTGGTTAGATACAGAGCAGGACAGTCTGCTTTTAAGTTAGCGTGCATATTATGTGCATACAGAGGACACTCATCAATAGAGTATGTGCCACGAACAAAGCCTCTCAGAAGACTAAGAAGAAAACTGATACCACAGGTTGCCTGGGAGGATCAGTATGCAGTGAGAGTGTTCTAGCACATTCCGTGCCTTTGGAGTTACAACCATGTGAACATAATCTAATTGCACACACAGATTTGGGAGGCTTGTGGTTTCATACGCTGCACGCCTGTGTGTTTAACTCTGAACCCTATTTTTATTACAGCCTAATGGCTTCCCCGATTCCTGAAACGCTGTGACCATTCTTGTGGCAGTAGGACTTCCATGTGGGGCTCCATCCCCACAAGGTAAGGACTCTCCACCACTGCACTATGTCCACAGATGGTCCCACACTGAGATTATGATCCTCCTGCCTCAGCTTCTAGTAACTACAATTACAGATCTGCATCCCCAGACCATAAATATATGTCCTTGTTAAACTGCAGGGGGATTTTTTTTTTAAAATGTGCTTCCGATAATGTAGTTCTCGATTTGTCCCTTGTCTCTGAGATTCATTACTGAGAAAACATGATTTCAAAATATAGCATCGTCCACCTTCTGAAGAATTAACTGGCATGTAAGAAACCTGTACAGGGCTTAAGATAGAACACTTGGCATGTTTACTCTAAAGCACCTCAATGGATCCTCTAACTGCTCTGGGTAGAGACTGTTATCCTCAGACCCTTATGGAAAATGCTGCAAAGACCTGGTAGCTTGTCCACCACAAGGATGGCACTTGAGCCCAGGCTTCTGAGCTTTAGATTCTGTGTGTTGTTCTCCTTCCCCAAATGAAGGCAGTGTTTTTGCCCGCCAACCTTTTTTAAGACTGGGTCTCACTACGAAGTCTTGGCTGGCCTTAAACTCCCAAATCTGCCTGCCTTTGCCTCCTGAGTGCTGGGTTCAAAGGTGCACACTACCACAACAGGCTTGGTGTCTGTTTTACGGAGCTTTCAAGGACATAATTGCCAGCCCATGGGGCATGACCCCAACTAGACAAGCCATAAGTTACTTAGTAATGGGGTCATCGCCTGAGATATATCCTTAAGTGATGATCTTGTGTGCTATATACAAAACGAGCTACCATCTACTCTACCCCTAGAAGCTACAACAGACTGCTGTTCCTTGTCCACACACTTGCCACTGTACCAATCCTGCAAGCATCTGTGTGGCTAAGCATTGAAAGGCATAGGGAGAAAACCAGACAGTAAAACTTGTCCGTCAGTCCTGGGCTGGAGAGACGATCTATCTGGTAAAGAGTTTGATGTGAAAGCACAAGGACCCTAGCTAGAATCCCAGAACCACATAAAAAGCTGCTCGGGAAAAGCAGGTGGATCTCAGGGGCTCCTTAGCCAGCCAGCATAGCCAACCTGGTGAGTTCCAGGGCAGGGAGAGAGCCTGTCTCAAAAAACCAGTGGATGGTTCCTAAGGAATGACACCAAGATGGACCTCTACACACATACACACACACACACACACACACACACACACACACACACACACATTTTTACTCCACTTATAATCTTACAGGATCTTTACATGGGGCCCATCTTTACAGACACATCTTTATGTGGTAGCGGAATGGCCATTTCCCACAAGTTGAAATGGTCTCTTCCAGAAAGTGTAGGGATTTGCCTAAAACCCTCTAATCTCACAAAAATTGCAAGAGGGGTTGGTGAGACAGCTCAGTGGGTACGGCACCTGCTGCCAAACCTCAGTTGGATTCCCAGGACCTACATGGTGAGAACCAAAAGCTCTGCAAGCTGTCCTCTGGCCTCCACTGTGGTGCCGTGGCCCACTCTCATCCACCCACAATGCAAATAAATATAACTTTTAAAGAGTAAAGCAAAAACAGAACCTTTTGAGACCCAGTTAAGTTCAAGAACCAAGCTCACGCACCCCTCCGCAGGTTAATTTGAGTGGTACAACAATTGCTAGGAAGAGATTCTTTGGTGCAGTCGCCCATGAGCTGTCAGGAAGTTTCAACAATCCAGTCTTTGAGCTGTTTACCCACACTGGGGCAGGCTTTATGCTGCCATGGAATGACTCATGTACCTGAAGTAACCTCAATGAAGTCACTGGTCCAGCAGGTATAATCATATCTTGGTCTGTGCCCTATCTGGGATGAATTGTGTGTCTCCCCAGGTCACCCAACAGCGGTTGCACGACTGTATAACCACACACTAGCCATCTGAACGCTATGACATCCTGGATCTAGGACTGACAGGTAGCCATGTGGCTCCTACACACACCATAATAATTAACAGCAAGATGGTCAGGTCACAGTGGCAGAAAGATGGAGACCGAGGGGCAGGAGCACGCTGAGAGGGATCGTCATGTTCTCAAGTTCATCTAACTCCTTCAGGTTGGAGATCACTGTGGCTAAGAGAACTCGCTCCTCTGAGAATGGGGTTCAGACCAGCACCCATGTTACAAGTAACTCCATCTTCAAACAATCTAGCATCCCCTCCTAGTCTCTGCAGGCACACACATACAAACCTAAGCAATATGAACACCTTTTGAAAAATAAAACCTTGGTCTGAGTGTGGTTGCACACACCCCTACTCTCAGCACATAGGCAGACACATCGCTGTGAGGCCTGCCTGGTCCACACAGCATGTTCCAGGCCAGCCAGATCAGATCTGTGAGAGACTCAGTCTCAAATCCGGCCATAAATAAATAACAAATTCCGACCGTCTACTCACTAGCCAGAGTCCCAGAGACTTCTCTTGTTCTGATATTGAAGCAAAGACCATATTCTTCTGAAATCCCACCCTCCAAAAAGTAAGAGGGAGCTATGGGAACTCAAGGATGACCCAGTAAGGGGTGTGGTGGTTTGAATATGCTTTGCCTGTGGGAAGTGGCACTATTAGGAGGCGTGGCATTATTGGAGAAGGTGCAGCCTTGTTAGAGGAAGTGTGTCACTGTGGGTGTGAACTTTGAGGGCCTCTAAGTTCAAGCTTTGCCCAGTGCCGAAGAGAGATCTAGTCTTCTGTTTGCCTTTGGCACAAGATGCAGAACTCTCAGCTGCTCCAACACCATGCCTGTGTGGACACTACCATGCTTCCTGTTATGATAATGGACTGAACCTCCGAACCTGTGAGCCAGCCCCAATTAAATGTCCTTTATAAGAGCTGCCTTGGTTGGTGGTATCTTTTTAGGCAGTGAAAATCCAAACTAAGACAGAAATTGGTACCAGGGATTGGAGTATTGCTGTGATAGGCCTAACCATGTTTTTGTTTGGAGGAATGTGGATTTGGGGACTTTGGATTGGAAAGCAGTGGAATGCTTTAAGTGGGCTTAATGGACCACCCTAGTTGGAGTATGGAAGATATTGGTACTGGGGGCAATCTGAATCATGCACACCTGGCCCAAGATATTTCAGTGGAGAATTTCAGTATGTGGCCTAGAGACTATTGTAATATTTTGGTGAAGAAGTGGCTGCTTTTTGCCCTTGTCTGAATTATCTCCCTCAGGCTAAGGTAAACATTTCAATTAACTTCATTGACAAAGAAAGTCTCAAACAAGCCAAGCAAACAGTTTGTCCTCTGGTTTGAGCTCATGAGGTATTTTGATCAAGCATAGCAAACTAAGGAAGGGAAAATACAAAATGTATGGTTCAAGTAATAAAAGGACACCAGAAAGTGAAATGGAGCTGACTCCTGTTACAGAGAGAGAGAAACAGATTAAGGGAGTGGTGGTCTCAGGGCAAGATTCCACTCAGCTAAGCTTGTTTGTATTTGTAGTTGAACAGGACTAGGTATGCCATGTTAGGTGTTATTACCAGGTGTACCGGCCCATTCTGGCCAAGTTTGGGGGCCACTATGTCCCGGCCCGAGCTGCTGCTCCAGTCTACAGGTCAGGGTCTAGCAAGAGAGAGTGGGGATGGAAAAGCAAGAGACAAGACATGAAGAATGGAGACAAGACAGAGAGTGTGATCAAGTCTCCTTTTTTGAAAGGAAATCCTGGGTATCTATATGCTTTACCATGTGCCTTGCCCTCGTGGACAAGCAGGGGAACACAGCTGAAGGCACTATGTCATGTGCTTGTAGCGTGGAGACCAGTGTGCCCAGCAGCTGGGGCACTAAGCAGCAAAACAAGATATGTGAGAAAAACAGATGTTTATCAGTGTGTGCTCAGCTGTTGTAGGCTGTTGAAAACAAGTCTCTTGTCAGGGTAATGGCTCGAGATGGCTGCAAAGATGATAGCTGCTTTCTGCTAGGAGTCAGCTCCCAACAACCAGGTTACTGTTTTCATTTGGACTTTTAATTGGAGTGACTACAGTCCAGAAATGGAGGCATACTGTGGTCCAGATCTTGGGGCTGGAAGACTCAGGTTTTTTGATCAGGATCTTGAGGAATAGTGGTCAGCTGGGACAGAGCAAGTTCTAGGTGAGATAAGCTTAAGTCTAGGTGTGGTGGTACAGGTCTTTAATCCAGCATTCAGGAAACATAGCCATACAGATCACCGAGTTCAAGGCCAATCTACAGAGCAAGTTTCAGGACAGCCAAGCTTAGGGAGTGAAGGAGTTGGAAAACAGCAAACTAATAATATAATAGAATAAGGGGGACATTTTCCAGCTCCAGCAGGCAGAACTCGGCATCTTTGGCCATGTGGCTCTGGCTTTAGAGGCAAGAACAGAAGGGACTACTAAGACAGTTGATGCTGGTTAGCTGGAGCTAAGAAATTAGTGGTATTAAGAAGAGACCAGCATCATGAAGGTGAAAACTTCTGGGAAGTGTTTTCTGAGAGCACAAAACTGTGTTTCAATGACAGCCAAGGTTGTACTTCATGCTCAGCTGGACTTGGTAATGTGTAAGAGTCACCCAGGTGGTACTGGTTTCAGAGCATGAAGGTATTATGGAGAGTAGCTGAGGCTTGGCACTGTGAGAGGCCAGGAAGGCCACGAGTGAAGGTACAGCCTCAGTTGCAATTGACCAGGACTGAAGGGGTCATGCAAAGTTGTTGAGGCTTAGCACCATGAAGGGAGCCCATGAAAGGCTCTTGGGGAAACCTAGTTGCAATGAAAGACTCCATTGCATTGGAGATGCCAGTACCATGGGATCATGAACCAAGAACAGTAGTGCCACTGAAGTGGATCAATCGGTGCCTAGAGTGCTACAGAGGGCAGAGCTGGAGAAGTGACCCACGCCCTTTGGAGGAACCCAGATCATGTATGGATACCAGACACTGGAATAATAAAGTGTAAGTTGAAGCTGCTTTGGAGACCCAAGATGTTCCAGATGCCAGAGCCATGGGACACCTGTTGAGAAAAGCTGCTAACAGGGAATGGAACCAGCCCAGGAGAAAGTAGTTTGTCACAGTCAACATAGATAAAAGGAGTTGGAAATCTGACATCAGACATGGAGATACAGAGGTTGGAGTTTGCTCAGCTGGTTTTTGGTCTTGCTTTGGTCGGTATTTCCTCACTATGACATTTGGGGATGGTAATGTATATCCTGTGATGTTGGAGGTATGTGATCTGCTTTTTTAAATTTTGATTTTATAGAGGATTAGTTAAGCGATTGAATGAATCCAGAAGAGACTGAACTTTTAACATTGTTGACTTGGGAACTTTTGAAGTTGGACTAAATGTATTTTGCATTTATATGCTATGGCTGGCCCTCATAGGACTCAGATGTTTGAACAAGCCTATGGGGTCAGGGAGTGCAATGTGGTGGTTTTTGAAAATGGTCTGGCCATGGCAAGTGGCACTATTAGGAGGTGTGACCTCATCAGAGGAGGTGTGTGTCGAATGTGTGGGGGGGGTGGGCTTTGAGAACCCTAAACTCAAGTTCCACCTAGTGTGGAAGAGAGATGCAGTCTTCTCCTGTTTGCCTTTGGAACAAGATGCTCTCAGCTGTTCCGGCACTATGCCTGCCTGGACACTGCCATCCTTCCTGCCATGATTATAATGGACTGAACTTCAGAACCTGTGAGCCAGCCCCAATTAAATATTGTCCTTTTAAGAGTTGGCCTGGTCATGGTGTCTCTTTACAGCAATGGAAACCCAAACTAAGAGAGGGGGTTCTCCTGTCACCTGGAGTGGGGAAGCTCCACTACCAAGTCTGGGTCTGAAAGACCCTCTCCATTGCTACCGGTGAAGAGAGCTTGGGCAGGTGGGCAATGCCTCAAAAGATCCTTCTCATCAGTTCCCTGTCATGAAAATAGCCCTTTATGTACCAGGTGGCATGTCTGAAGGGTAAACCAACATTCACCCAGCTAGAATACTGGTGTAAGAGTCAGAAAGCCTCACTTATGAAGGCAAGGCCAAGCAATTGAACCTCCTCCAAACACACCACTGGAGAAATCCACCCAAGAGCCACTTTGGGTGACCAAGGGGACATGAAAGGATGGTTCCTCTAGCAACCACACAGGAGAAGTTCAAAGGGAAAACTGAAAGGTGGCACCTTTGTCATTAATGAAGGTACAAAAAAAAGAGGACAAAAGGTAGGAGAGTGTCGAAAGAATTTAGACTCATGGACAAGGGCCTATCAACAGCTGCCCCATCCCTGAGCCAAAATTCAGGTCTTGTGTTATATGGATTTCAGGGCAATGCCCAAGATCTTGAGGATATGTAACAAAACAAATAGGCAAATGTGCTGGATATAACAAATTTAAACTTCTGAATACCAAGGGCCATCATTAAGACAGTACAAGAGGGCTGGAGAAATGGCTCAGCAGGTAAGAGCATTTGCTGTTCTTCCAAAGGAACTTAGTTCATTTCTCAGCACCCGTATCATGTAGCTCACAACAGCCTGTAATTCTAGCTCCAAGGAACATGATGCCCTCTTCTGGCCTCTATAGCCATTTGTACACATACATATGCATATAAACACATTTAAAAAGATTACTTATTTATGTATCTGTAGGGTATATATGCACACATGCATGCAGGTACCAGATGTCAGATCCCCTAGAGCTGGAATTCCAAGTGGCTGTTAGCCACCCAATAGAGGTCTGGGAATTGAATTCAGGACCTCTGGAAGAGCAGACGTGATCTCAACCACTGAGACATCTCTTACCCCCTAAAAAAATTTTTTTAAAGACAATACAAAAAAAAACCCAACTCACTGAATTAGGAGGAAAATTTTTATAATTGATTCATATGACACAAAGGAACTTTTATCTAGAATGCATAACAAATTTGTAAAACTTCATAATAAAAGGTCAGACAACCCAATGGGCAAACACTCTGAAGTCTCTAAAGCAGATACACAGCAAACATGAGAAAAAATACTCCCTCATCAGCCATCAGGAATGGCAACTACAGGCCAAATGAGACATACTCCAGCTTCCTCAGTATGGCTAGCTCAGAGGGCAGACAGTGCTGACAAGAACTCGGTACAGACTAGCCCTCACCTGCTGCCGGCGGGAGTAGAAAATGGGACGGCTCTCTCAGAAACAGCTTGGCAAGTCCCCAGAGGGTTTAACATAATTATCATATGACCTGGAAAACAGCCTCCCAGGTATACGGCAGAGAATCAAACAAGACATCCACACAAACTTGCACTGATTTCCTAGCAGCAGAGCTCACAATAGCTAAACACACTGCAACCAGCCACACGTCCGCCAACTAACAAGTTACACAGCACGTCCACTGCACAGGATGGGATCTTACAATGGGAAGGATCAATCAGATCTAAGTTACAATAGGAACTAGTGTTTACAAAAGCTCGGAAAGAAACATGTCAGTGGTCGGGTGAGTACAATTTTTCTAAAAGAGGCTACATCATTAAAATTACCCTATTTAAAAAGAATTAAGGTGAAAATTTAAAAATAAATGTTTTAAAACTTATTATAAGAGCAATTTCAGAGAAAGTTTCTTATAGGGAAACTGAACACAAACATCATACCAGGCGTACCTTTTTACACCCATGGTGCCTAAGCCTCTGACACTCATAATCTGGCTTGCCAACAATGTCCCTGCTCCCAGCCTGGCCTGCACCAGGGTTTCTTCTGTGTCCCCACTTGTTAAATAATCAATACACATGACCCATTTAGAGCCAATTAGTGGGTAAGTGGCATGGTTTACAACAAAGTCTTATGTAATGAGGGGTGCAGGCTGAAATTGGGATGCTAGGTCAGGGATGTGTCCCTGACTATGACAGTGTCCCCTGAGATGGTATTTCTCCTTACGACACCATTGGGATTTGGTTAGTTGGCAATTAGACTCCATCTATAGGCATGACTGAGAAAGAAAAGGTGGAGGGCCCACAAAGGAAAAGGGTGAAATCTGCAGAAAGCAGAGCAAGAACAAGCAGGCGGAAGCCAATGAAGACAAGGGCATCGAGGACAGGACTGGCCTCCAGACCAACAGCTCCTGACTGGAGCAGCATCCCCTGAGGCCCTTCTCATACCTTCCTCCAGTGACTTCTAAGGACTACTGTTAATTCACAGATGTGGAACACAGGCCCCGAGAAAAAAAGAAGCAAAAAGTTAATATTTTACAAAGTGTTTTAGAAAACTGGGTAATTCCAGAGGAAACCCTCAAAGCATGAGTTGGCCAATCAGTGTTGATTCCGTGCTGACAGGAAGTTAGCCTCAAAATGGCAACAGAGTAGGGCTCCTCCCCAGCCCAGCACCAGCTGTCTTTGTACTCACTGCATTCTGGTGCTTTGGCCTCTACGAGACTTGAAGCTGGTCAATCCTTAGCCACTGCCAAAAACCCTAGAGCTGCCTTTCCTGTGACACCCACTAACTCTGAGCTGTATTCCAGAGTACTTTGCACCCTACAGAGTTCCCACAGAGAAAGTCAAGGACAATCCTGTCTAGGGACCAACAGGGAAACTCCTGGGCTTCAGATCAGATGTCAAAGCCATGCTTGCTCAGTCAGGCAGGTGTAACGTCCTACTGGGGTGGGAGAGTCTAGGTGAAGGCTTTGCCCACTCTTGTCTCAACCAATCCTGGGCTTCCCTGTGTGGCCTCACAATGACCTCTTCCTGGGAAACATAAATGACAAACAAACTGAATCAAGAGGCATCTCCTGATAGGCTAGCTTCATCATCTCTAAAAATAATCACGCCTACATTATAATGCCATCTTACAAGAAAACAGTATACCAGCAATCCAAGGACAAAGGAAATCAGAAAACCCACATCCTGAAGATAGCATGACTCTAGACAGAGCCTAGGCTCAGCCAAGCACCTCCTGGGTGGCTCTTAACTTTGGGCAGAAAAAGGACTAAAAATAAAGACAGAGGCATAGGAGGACTTGGAGCTACAGAAAAGATAAGACAGGATACAGGGCGCTGCATGAGTGTCAGCGGTGGGTACCAATTCCCACAGCTCAGATGTCCAGCTCTTCTTTGATGGAGACGCGCAGGTGGCAGATGCGCAGAGGTTCTGGGGACCATCACCCGAGAGGCCCCCAGGTAGAAGTAGGGCCTCACCTCTCCAAAGTGGGCATGGAAGGTGTACAGATGGCAGTGGCGCTCAGAGTCATAGAAGGACAGCTCACCCTCCTCACACTCCAGCTCCACACGCAGACGGCGTGGCATGGCCTGGACCAGAGGGGCTGTGGCTGTGTCGGAAGTCATGCAGTGGTCTCCATCCACACCCTGCGTGCGGCATAGGTACCAGAAGCCTGAGCGTGTATCGTGGTAGCAGCTGTGTGAGTGGCCTTCACCACCTACATCAGCCTGAGCCTGCGCCTGTGCATGTGCCTGCACCCGCACCACACCCACTCGCCAGCTCGGCAGGCCACCCACATCCACCTCCCAAGAGTGGGAGCCCTTCGAGAAAACTTGAGAGCCCAGCAGGCAGGGTGCTGAAGAGAAGCGCTCTGGATTCTCCACCTGCACACGGTAGCCATGGTTGATGACACTTGTGAGGTCATCAGCCACTTTGAGCCAGCCAGCAGCTGTGTTGGGATCCAAGCTGAAGGGCACTAGGGACAAAGAGAGAGGAGAGAGTGAGCAAACTGGACACTGTTCTTCTGCCAGGCTGGCCAAGGTCCCACATGCCCTAATGCATGCAGGGAGCTGCACTGGGCTGCTGAGTGGAATAGGTCAAACTACCCCCACCCCCAAAAAAGATCTGTGTTAAGTCACAAACACTAGTACTTCAGGATGTAACCTTATTTAGAAATGGAGTAGATGGGCGCACGTGCACGGAACACACACAAACACACACACAGAGGGGGAGATATGTCATGTGACCAACCAAGGCAGGGGCCATTTAGCAGTTACATCCCAAGGATACCTAAGCAATGCAGCAAATGCCAAAGTCTAAGGGCCTTCCCACAGATCAGAGGAGCATGGTTTTGACTATTTCTTAGGAATGAGCTTTTAGCCTCCAAGATTATATAGGAGTAGATTTTGGTCATTTAAGCCAATTTATGGTCCTCTGTTACAGCAGCCAAGGAGACTAACACAGGCAGGGACTATGGAGTAGGAAGGTTTACATACTCCCAGGACACCTAAGATGATCAAGTAACATTCCCCTGGGTCGATGCCACTGCTGGGTATAAAACCAGGGCATACTGGGAGGAGAGAGTTGGAGTGACTTTGGGAGAGGTGACCTGGAGTTGGGTCTTTCATCATGAATGTTAGAGTTATGAAGACAGAGAGGAGTGTTAGCCTTTCTCAAGTGGGTCAGAGCAGGAAGGCCCTTGGCCCCACCTAGAAAGGGCTGCAGAGAGAACAGCTGAGAAGCTTGGCCAGGTCTCTGCAGCACAGGATGCCCTCCATTTGCCTAGAGCATTCTGCTGCATGTCCTTACCAGATTCAACGGACCCAAGCATCTTCTTCCAGACCCGGTACTGCAGGGACTCCAGATACTTGCATGCATCCATTAGCAAGCCAGGCTGGAGAGGAGCTGGCTCCACGGTGCAGAAGAGCCTGGCAAAGGAAGGCTGGGCATTGGATGGGGCCAGGGCCAGGACCCCTGGCTGCATTTACTACAAGCCGGTAACAGGACTGCTTCCCTCGTCTCAGACCTAAGTTTCCTGGATATCTGTCCCAAGGCAGGAGCCCACTGGGCTGCCAACAGCCCTTCAGGATTCAGCAGGAAGTTCAATCCTGAACAGCTGGGAGACAATGGGAGGTTCTTCAACCTAGCTGCCATCCTCATGGACAGAAATCACACTTAAGCTCATGAGAGGTCCAAGCTAGAAGAGCCTTAATCATGCTTGAATTCAAAAGAGCCACGGTGCTATGTGGCCTTCTCTGAGCTCTTGCAAAGACTGGGAACCTAGCCTATCACAGCCCAGAGCATTTACTCTCATCCTCTGACAGGACACACTTCTTCTTTATCCATCCTGGAGAGCCCAGCAAGCATCCACCCAAACAGCATGCCAAAGCTCTTTCCCAGAAGTAGGAAGCCAGCCAAAACCCAAGCCTGTTGACAACTGAGAACCATGAGTCATGTGCCCGGTGCTGTCAATCCCTGTGGAGAGGATCGGCCCTCTATGTTCCGAAACAACTCCCTGCCTCTATGCCAACCAGAACTAGAATGCCTTTAAAGAGCTCCCCTTGGCTGGCCCCTACTGCTCCCTCTGAATTCCACCCAGTTGGATACGCTACCTGCCGCGCCCTTCCACCACTGGACAGTGTGGCTCTGGCTCTCTATCTGTTTACCCTGCCATCCCCATCAGGTTTGATAACTTACCGGCGTTTTCGGCTCTTGTGTTTCTGGAAAAAAAAAAAAGAGAGAGAACACAGACTAAGAAAATGCAAGACATTTCTGACCAAGAGTTGCCAGATGACCCACACTCGTGGATGAGCAGACCTGACATATCCATGGGGATCTCATCTCAGATTCAGTGTCATCCCTTGGAAGTCCCAGGTGCCGGATGAGGCTGCAGCCCTGGGAGGGAGACCTTGCTTAGTATACACAAGGCCCAGGGCCTTCTTTGGCAAAACTTAGAACTGATCGTAAAATTCATATAAAGGTTCAAGAAATGCTGAATAAAAGCAACCTTGAAAATCACCAACTTGGAGAACTTGGACTCCCAAACTTCAAACTTGCTACAAAAGCTGCTGTGGTGGAGGTGGCAGGGGAGTAGTGAAGACAGAAGTGACAATCTAGGTAATGTCGGAGTTTCTACAAGGACCAAGATAAGTTAATAGAACTGTCTTCTCAGCAAACATGTAGGTAACACCAAAACCAGGAAAGCCTCTGCCTTGTGTCAGATTAAACCAAACTAAGACAAAACAAACCAATACAAACCCCTTAAAATACATGTAAGGTCTAAATGCAAAGCTAAGACTGAGATAAGAATTATATTGGAACACAAAAGGAATGAACTCTCACAGATAAACAATGAACAGACAACCCTACTGAAAACTGTATAGCTGGGCATGTTGGCACACGTCTTCAGTTCCAGCACTCAGGAGGCAGAGGCAAGTGGATCTCCAAGTTCGAGGCCAGCCTAGTCCATAGAGTGAACTCCAGGACAGTGAGGACTACACAGAGAAACCCTGTCTTGAAAAACAAAACAACAAAACCACCAAACAAACAAACAAAAAACAAAAAAGAAAAGAAGGAAAAAAACCTATAAAAAAATTAAACAGACATCTTAAGGAAGAGCCGGTAATGACCACGAAGCCACTGAAAAGACAGATGCCCGCTGTCATTAGCTATCCGGAGAACGCACACTGGAAGCACGACGAGACCACACCTCACTCCCAAGGAAGGCTATGGAGAAAAGTGGCCAAGAGGTACAGAAACTTGACTCTCAGACTCTGCTGATGGGAAGACAAAATAGTGTGGCTACTTTGATAAAATTGCCTCACAGCCCTTAATGGGTTAAGGCAGAATTATCAAATAATCCAGAAATCCCTTGGTTACACATCCAAAAGTGCAAACATGTCCATGTAAAACCAGTACACACACGTTTAGCATCTTACTGCCCATAATATGCAAAAGCAGAAGTAACTCAAGTGAGAATGGAAGGACGACTAAACAGGTAAAACGGATGCACAACACTTGCCCATCAAAAGGGACTGACTGATAAACTAGTCTGGGAAACTTCTCTGCAAGGAGGACAAAATCAATAAAGGGAAGAAAGAAAATTAACCATGGTTTTAAAGGAAGAACAGAATTTTCTTTCTGTGCACTCGTGTGTGTGTGTGTGTGTGTGTGTGTGTGTGTGTGCGCGCGCGCAGTCCATGCACTCATACATATGTCTAATGGAGCCAGAGGTAAACCATAGCTTATTCTTCAGCTGCTATCTGTCTTGTTTTTTGGTACAGTGTCTTTTACTGCCCTGGATCTCACCAAGCAGGCTAGGCTGGCTGGCCACTAAGCTGCTTTTTTTGATGGCTGTTTGGTTAGTTGATTGTCTCCTGAACGAAACAGTCAAATTGTGTAATAATTTAAGCTTTTTTTTTTTTTAAACCCAAGGGAGCTACCATCTCAGCTTATTTTATGTGGCTTCTAGGGATCAGCTTGGAGCCTCATACTTCTAAGTACTTTACTGACTGAGTTATCTCCTCAGGCTGAAATCATTCTTTTTTAACAAGAGAGAAAGAAAGCAGAGTGTGATCCTGTGCTCCCAACCCAACCACCCTAAAAGAAAACAAAGAAAAGATAAAGGGTAGAGGGCACCTCGGCAAGAGTACTTGTCATTCACAAAGCCTATACTACAGACCCAGCACTGCACAGGGGGGTGGGGGGGGCGGAGAAGGAAGAGAGATAGAGAGACAGCAAGGAGAAATCAAAAAACAAAACAGACAAACAAAACCAAAAAACAAAAACAAAACAAAAGAGGGCTGGCTAAATGGCTCAGCAGGTTTAAGGTGCTTGTGGTCAAGCCTAACGACCTCAGTTTGGTCTCTGGGACCCGAACAGTAAAAGGCTGACTGACTTCCATGCAGGCACTTTGCAATGTGTACCAACAGTGGCGGTTTGAAATGGCCCCCATAGGCCCATAGAGAGGAGCATTATTGGAGGTGTAGCCTTGTTAGAGGAAGTGTGTCACAGGGATGGGCTTCGCAGTTTCAGAAGCTCAAGCCAGACCCAGTGGTTTCCTCTCTCTTCCTGCTGCCTGCTGATGCAGATGCAGAACTCTCGACCACCTCTCCAGCACCATGTCTGCCTGTGAACTTGTCATGCTTCCCACCATGATGATAATGGACTAAACTTGTGAACTGTAAGCCAGCCCCAATTAGATATTTTCCTTTATAAGAGTTGCTGTGGTCATGGTGTCTCTTCATAGCAAATGAACCCTAAGACACTCATCAACAGTAAATAAATAAAGATATAATAAAAATGTTAAAGCTTAAAGTATTACACAATTTGATTATTTCATTAGAGGTAGAGAGACAACCAACTAACCAACAAGAAAACAGCAATAGTAAAGGGCGGAGGTGAAGGTAGGAGGATATTCTCGACCGCCAAGACCTACTCTGCCACAAGGCTGCCACTAAGGTCCTGCACCATCACAGAAAGACTGTTGAACAGGGCCTGTGGTCTGAGCTGCTGGCCTCTGACCCTGATCCCAGATGATAGGCCTCTTACCATGAGGAAGGTCATGTCATCTTCCTTCATCTCCATCTGCAGACGCTCAATCTCACGAGCCAGCGCCTCAGTCTGTTCTGCCAGCTGTTTCATCTTCTCCTCAGCCTGCAGGTGCTTCTTTCTGCTCTCTTCCTTCATGGCATCCAAGGTGGCTTGTTCCTCCACCCTCAGGAAATCTCGGAGTTTGTCAAACTCATCCCGGATGCGGCCTTCCAGCCAAGTTGTCTGCACCTGCACCAGAGCAAGAAGCCAGCAAGGTCTGATGTATGGGTTTAGGAAGCCCCAGCTAGGAACACTTTCAGCAAAGCAACTCAATGCTCTAGGTATGACACAAAGAGCCCCAGAGACAGAGATCAGAGTACATATGAAGGTCCAGTTCAAACGGGACACAGATAGGTGTTTGGTAATTTCAAAGCTGCAATCACCATGGGTAAATGGCGGCTTCTCCCTCCCCTCCCCCATCAGCATTCTCCTTTTTGGGATCCTCAACAATAAGACAAGTCCTAAAGACAGAAATGAAAGATAAACTTCTACAAGTTATCTGCCTTCAAAGCCCAAGGCCTTGAATATGTCTAAGTGAGAGGTTTTACTTTGGTTGTGGCAAATATATATTTTAATGACACCCTCATCATGTAAGTCATAACCATGGAAACACTGAGGACAAACCATACAGATCCTCAGAGAAGCAAAGAAATAGTTTGGGAATGAGGAAATCACTCCTATCACATGAACCTCAAAAAGTTCACAAAAGAAACATGATTGAATGTCTATTAAACCTAACTTTTTGTTTTTTAAAGCTGGGTCTTATTACGTAAACCAGGCTGTCCTTGAACTCATAGAAATCCGCCTGCCTCTGCCTCCTCATTGCTAGGATTAAACACCCAATCTGAAAGACAAGTCTTGAATGAGAAACTGCCAAGATCACCCAAGGCCCACGAGAAGTACTATCCCTATGCTGGCCTGCTAGCCGCCAAGCAAACAGCATCCTCCATGGTTCCACTGTACTCCTTAGCTGTGAAGCAAGTTCTTTGGTCAGAGGTTACGCTTTACAGAACAGCAAGCAAGCCTGCCTTGAGTTCTTGCTCTGATGTCCCTCAGTGATACTGTGGTCTGAGCTGCAATAAACCCTCTCCTCCTATATGTTGTTTGTGGTCATGATGCTTGTCACAGCAACAGAAACTGAAGTAGAGGAATCACTAACTCATTAACAAGGTGAAATGCAGACAAGTGACTCTAAGATGATTATTAGAAAAATAACTCAAAGCACATGCTCTTGTTTCAGCAGGATAGCCACTGAGCAGGGATTTAAAGTTCAATACACATTATGGTTCTGAGAAGATAATGACAAATGACTTTCTGAAAAAGTGAAAATAACAACAATAAATCCAATTCACCGAAGCTATGGCACACTAGGAAACTATGTGCAACATCTATGAATGATCAACACAGCCCACCCTCTTTACCAGGACACTGAAACAACTGGAGAGGGGCACTCTGTACTCACCAGACAGGTGGGTCTCTGTGAGTTCAAGGCCAGCCAGGGATACATAGCAAGATCCTATCTCAAAAAGACCAACACCCAAACAACGGGAAAGGTATCTTCTAGCAGTACTCCAGGTCTGGTGGGACTCCACTTTCAGACTGGACTTTCAGTTTAGTACACGCCTGGGGCTCTGACACTGGCTATTCTTGGTTGTCAGCCTGACTACATCTGGAATTAGGAAATGAAAGGCACATTCTATTTCTCTAGAGAACCCTGACTAATACACATGATAGCATACACACATCTCTGAAGACATAGCTTGTTGGTTTGTGAGACATCACAGAAGGCTTCTTGACATTGGTGCTTCCATGCATCCTTCTGAATGCTTAAACAGGAACTGCATGGAGACAGAACTCTTTCACTTGGCAGGGCTAAGGGACTCAGTGGAACACACAAGGTTGGGTGACCCTCCAGAATGCAACAACCCGATTCTGACGGTTCATCTATCTCTAGTTTCATGTGCTACTTGCAATCGCTGCCCAGCTGGACTCATTTGACCCTCCAGTGTCTGTGTGCTCCAGGTCAAGGTCTCATTGTGCCCTGCTGTGACATTTACACCAGTCAAAGGCTTATGTCCAGATTCTGGGATAATCGATGTGCTTACATTCCTTATATTCTGACAGGAGATAAAAAGTCAAACAGAAAGTCAAATTGCTGGTTACTGTCTAGGGAGACATGCCCTGGAGTAATAAGGGATGGCTACCTTGGAAATTGTGACCAGGGAGCACCTCTCAGAAAGGATATATGAGCTGAGAATTTAAGACCAACTTCAGTGCCTGGACACTGGCTGCAACAGAGCTGAGGCAGGTGGAAGGCCAGGTGAGTCACAGCGGTGGAGTGGGGAGTTTGACAGACATGGTGCGTTCTGGAGATGGAAGGGTCCTGATGAGCGTACGTGGAACTGGGAGCATGATCTAAGGAGCCTTGGTTACCATTAGTTTGACTGCTGAGCTGGTGATGTGTGACAGCCACAGAAGTTACCTTTAACTCCTGGTGCACATGAGGAAGGTGGCTTCTTTAGTGTTAGAGGAGCCCTATCAGTATCCATGATGCCTCAGTGGAGGCCAGCTCTGGGTGGGTCAATGCTAGGGCCTCATCCTCCCTCACCTCAGTTCTCCCAGGCTCCCCACCTGGCCTGGCCCTGTTGAGGTTTGGTCTTTTGCTATGTATTGCAATACTAAATACTAAATACTGGGCCCCAAGGCCTGGTCGTCCCCAGGGATGAGAGAATCCGCACTTAGACCCAAGTGACTCTATGTAACCTTGTCCCCAAGTTATCCCTGATTGGTGAATAAAGATGCCAACGGCCTATAGCTGGGCAAAAGGAGGCAGGCAGGTCTTTTTGGTTCTTGGGCTTAGGGTTGGGGGAAAAGACCACAAGAAAGGAGAGATAGAAGATGGACCTTGGGTAGGAATCATGAAAACATGGCCATGAGGGCTGGCCAGTTGGAGCTAAGAGCTGCCCAGATAGAACACCACAAGTTGTAACTCGGGGTTGTTGATGGGGAAGTAAATTCTAATGGCTAGGGTAGTTATCTACCCAGCTTTGGTGCTAACCAAGGCTTATTATAAATACACAAGTTGTGCATCTTTCATCTGGAAACTGAATAACCAAAGGCGAGGTAGAAACCCCCACTGAGATTAAATATTTACAACAAAGCACTCACCTCATTGTGCTTGGCAATGGCCTCATAGGTGCGCCTCAGGGCCCAGAAGGCCTTGGCTTTCTCTCGAAGTACATGCTCCATGTTCTTACACTTGGCCTAACGTGGGGAATACAGGACAAGTTAGCACTGGAGTTCCTGTGAGTCCAACCGCAGGCCAGGGAAGCCAGTGTGCTACAAGTGCTGTGGGCACAGATGGAAGCTCAGCACATCCCCAACCCTGAACTGTACCGCTTCTGCCTCAGCTCTCTAACCCAGCACAGCAGACAGACACCTGGTGCAGGTGGGGAGCAGGCCTCAGGGGTTCCAGATATGGAGCTCTGCCCAACTAGCCACAGTACAGCAAAGAACAGCCAGCTCCAGCTTATGCCTGCTCCTAGAAGGCTAGAACTGTGGGGATACCATCAAGATATCACGGCCACTAGTTTACTCTGGAATCTTCCCAACTGGACTTTTCTAGGGCCTTTACAAAAAGGGTTGACAATGTGGAATGTTCCAGTCACTTCCCAAGAGGTAAAATATCCAAATGAGATATCACCTAAAGATGGCTCTACACCACCTTTTCCTTTAAAGGTGCTGGAAAAAGAAACACAGTAAACTCATGTTTTTTCTGTTTGACTTTCTGACACAGGGCTTACTCCAGAGCACAGGCTGGCCTAAACTCACTATGTGGCCAACCTGTTCTTAGAACTCACGGTGATCCTTCTGCCAAGTGGTGAGATCACCAGCATAAGCCATCACACCCAACAAGTCCTTCCTACTTTTCCTTTTGGGGGTGCAGGTGTATTGTGGCACGAGTGCGCCCACAGGCCCCTGAAAGCTGGGTAGGTAGGTGTCCCACTCTTTTCATTCCCATCACAATCTGTCATTTCGTTTTGAGAGAATTACATCATTACCCCTTCCCTTTCTCTCTAAACCCTCCTTGCTTCCTTTCGGTCATAGCCTTCTTCATGTCATCATATGCATATATTTACATACACATAATCTCCTAAATAAACCTGCTCAGTGTGTAATGTTACTTGTATATGTTTTTCAGGGGTGAATATTTGGTATTGGATAACCAGTTGGTGTGCTCTTCCCCAAGAACTATACCCCACCACACCAGCTGCCTGTAGTTCTCTGTAGGGTGAGGCTCCGTGGTCTTTCCCCATCCACTCTGGAACTGTCCACTCACGTTTCCCTGTTGAGCCCATGCTCTCAGGCAGTCCCATGGCGGGACATGGGGTCACTCTTCACATTCCTAGGAGACAGACTCACAGCAAACTCACTGACCATCTGGCTTTTCCTCAATGTCCCGAGCCCTAGTCTACCATAATCAAGACAAAGTATCTCATTAAATCTAGAGCTAGGCCAGTACCCAGCAATTCCTAAGATCTCCTCATTCTGCCCCACAGCAGAGCTGAATGAAGTTCAGGTAATCATGTCATCTTGTTTTTTTATGTTAGTTCTAGGAGTCTGAACTTAAGTCAAGCATTCAGTAAGTACTTACCTATTTAGCCATCTCTCTTGTATCCTGCTTAATTTTAAAAAATAAAATCACTTTTGTTTTAACGAACACACATAAATATCAGGAAGGTGCTCAAACACTTGGTTTTTTGAAGACTTTTATTTTATGTGTTTTGTCTGCATGGGTCTGTGAACTGCATGTGACTGGTGCCCAGTGCCCAGAAGAGAAAGTCAGATTCCTTGGAAGTGGAGTTCCAGACTGGGTGCTGGGAACAAGACTCAGGTCCTCTGTAAGGCAGCCAGTGCCCTTCACCATCAAGGCATCTCTCCAGCCCCTCAACGTGTCACTGCCTCACCACATGAGCTCTCATCAGTAAATGCATTGGAGTCCACTCCCAGAGAAGGGAATCGGAAGTGCACAGGGGAAGGACCCTGCTCCACCCAAGAGTGTGAACCTCAATTTGGATGGCTAGCCAGGTTGTTGCTCAAAAAAAGTAACCAGGAAATTCACCTAACAATTCTTTGCCAAGGACAAAGATTTAATTTCACCAATGCAAACAACCCCAAACTAATGTCCCAGCTAGAATAACACTGATTTTAATTTTACTGAGACCCACTATATCAACTTCTTTTGGTTACTGCTTGTACAAGGAACTTTGTCCCTACACACCTAAGCAGTAGCAGCACATCTAAGCCATACTGCTGGGATACTTTGAGAAGAAACCTGGGGTCGGGGAGGTGCGTCAGTCGGTAAAGTGTGTGTTGTCCAAGTAGGAGAACTCCAGTTCTGGTCCTGAGCAGCCACACACCTGTAGTCTCAGCTCTGGATTCCAGAGCTCAATGGCCAGACCTAGCTCAAACACAGAGCTTCAGATCTAGTGTGAGGCCCAGTGTCAAAGTGTAAAGGGAGAGAGAGATCAAGGAAAGGCCCGACCCCAGCCCATGTATACACACACACACACAATGTGTGTCTATCCAAACCTGTGAACTCTGTACTTGAGGACTTCCTAAGGTCCCTCTGAGCATTCAGGTTCTTTCTTGAGCTCTGGGATTGATCAGCTATGACATGTTCCAAAATCGTGCCAGCCTTTCCTTCTATCAGGTCCCACTGTGTTAGCACAAAGTCCCAGCTCATTAACATCCCACATGTCAGTGTCCCATGAATGGGTCTGCCCCACAACAGTGATAGAAAAACCAACACACACAACCTTTATTACTTTTGCAGGACTGTGAACCACAAACACAACAGGACAAACCAAAAAAAAAAAAGATTTCTTCCTTTTCATTTTGCTATTTTGTGGACTGGGTCCCTCACAGGGGTGGGGTAGGAGTGGTGGAACAGGTGGGCAAGAAGCAGAGAAAGGAGCTTTAAGACACAACCTCCAAGAACAGCTCCACACACTGCCTTCCTCAAGCTAGGCCCTACCTCCTAACTTACCATCTCCTAAGGAGGCCACCAAGTGATAAACCTTGATAAAGGATTCACTGACAGGGTCTGGGTCTCATTCTTGGAGCACCTGCAGACACTCAAGAAGTTGTACTTCACTGCCACAGTCAAGATTAACCATCATATAGCTTCAGGGTTTCTGTGGACATTAAATTTTGTTAATACTTCAGGGCATCTAACACAGAATAAGTAAGTCCTCCAACATTATTGCTGCTGGATTATCAACATGGAGGCCAAAGGGATCTTTCTAAGCACCTACCTCTGGGATTCCTAAGGGTACCCAGAAGGGCCAAGCTTAGCCTATCATCTCACCATTCTTACCTGATAGTTCTTACCTATGCTGCCTGCTCCCTTAACAATCCACACCCATATCCAACCACACAGAACTGGCTTATCTAATGACTGCCTCACCAATTCCTCTGAAATGTCAACTTCTGCCAAGTGTTCTTGTTTGGTTTCTGTTGCCATGACAACCAAAAGCAACTCTGGGAAGAAAGGGTCTATTATAGCTCATAGTTCCTAGTCATACTCCAGTACTGAGGGATGTCTAGGCAGGAAATCAAGCAAGAACTAATGTAGAAATTATGGAAATAATGAAGGTATGCTGTCCATAAGACAGCCCCTTTGATTGGTGTGGGAGAGCCCACTACATTGGTCTTACACTACCCAGGGCCAATGTACTGGGCCCTCCTACACCCATCACTAATCTAGACAACCTCTCTGATTGGCTGATCCATTCTGGGCAATCCCTCTACTGAAATTCCCTCAGATGACCCTAGGCTTCATCAAGATGAAATTAACTAGAACAGAGTGGCTGTCTAATGGACTTAAGTAGCCATAATACCTAGAACAGAGTATAGGAATCAAAGGGGTCCTCAGTACGTTTGTTTCACAAATAAATAGGTCACACTGCATCTGGCTGAGCACACAGCTTGAGAACTCCTGGGATCTTTCAGATCAGCCCAGTCCCTGCTCTTTACGACTCACTCATACTGCGCACCCACTGGCCACCCTTCTAAGATGAAGAAAAAGACTACAGCCTCCTGGTCTCACCTGGTGTCTAAAGCTTTCTCTTCTAGAATCTTCTATATGCTGCTGCATCTTCTTGCAAAAACCTCCCCTACCCTCTTTCACTTGGTTAATGCCTCTAGGTTCTTTTGATTTTTGCTAGATGTTCCCTGGGAGTGGGAATTACTAACATCCAGCTCACTTCCAGTGTCCTTGAGACCTCCCAAGGCAGCCAGCAAGAACAGAAGGCAGTCTCCAGGCCAATGCTCTCTGTCCCCTGGCTCACAGGCCTTCAGCTGATGCTTTACCTCATACTGAGGACACCATCCATGCTAATCCGTATTTGCTAGCCCCAGGGAATTTGAACCAGCACCCAAGCCTCAGGCTGTCTACTTCAGCTATGCCAAATAGAGATCTAGCACTTCTGCTAGTGAACGAGGGAACAGGCACTACGGACCACTGCTGAGCTAATATGACGTATGACTGGAGGAACATGCATGTAGATGGCACCCATCTGCTCCGCCTCCACTCTGTATGGAGCTGCCATTAACTGCTCATTCTCCAAAAAGACATTTCACAAAGTGGAGCAAGGACCTCTGAAGATCAGGCTCTGTGGGCGCTTGCAGTACCTCCTCTTCACTATGTCAGGCTTCCTAGCAGCTAACCCTGGGACCTCCCAACTGTGGGTCTGACCCATGTATTAGTAGCTAATGAAACAAATTTAGCTGTTTCAGTACATCCTTGACTTTAAAAGAGAATAGTAACAAGATGCTGCCAAAATAAAATGGGCATTTCAGAAACCCTTTTTAAAAAATTAGTCGATATGCCAATACGAGTGTTTTGTAAAGCAATGGAGCATACATTTCTAAGCGATTAGGTCAAATTGTTATCGAAAATGTCTGACCTTGTTCACTTAAAAAAATTTTTTTTTTTTCTGTTTTGGAACAAAGACTTTTTCACTGGGCCTGGTACCACAAGTCTGTAATCTCAGCCACTCACGAGGCTGAGGCAAGCAAAGAGAACGTTCAAGGCCAACCTGGCTAATTTAAGAGCTTGGCTCAAACTCAGAACTAGGCTTGGGGTGCAGCTGGGAGGTAAAGTACTAGCTTGATCTCCTGCAGCACCGACACCCACCCTTCCCCGACCTGCTAGTTTTGCTGTGTCAGCTGCTCTTGGTTTAATTATAGCCACTGGAACTCCAGATACTTGGATACAAAAAATGTAATCGGAGTAAGGCGGCAGGCCAGCGCCACAGGCCTTTCTTATGGCTCTGTAACCCGTGGGGACACTGCTGGGCTAGGGAAATCACAAGGCCTTAGAACAGCTAGGTCTTGGTCTTTTCCACTTCTAAACTGACCGCGCCAAGCCCGAATGACTGCAGACAGTACCACTCCAGCATTGTTCAGACGGGCTTGGAGAACGGGGCTAGATGGTTGCTAGGCCTGGGGAGGGGGAGGGGCAGTCCGGGGGTCCCCAGGGCGGGCTGGCGCGGTGCTCACCCGGAAGTCCTGCGCTGTGTCCTTGATGGGCTGCACACGATGCTCCTGGTGCCGGGCGTCGGCCTGGCAGGCACAGCACAGCAGCTCCTTGTCCTCCAGGCAGAAGAGCGTGAGCGGGGCACGGTGCGCGCGGCAGGGGCGCGGGGACCGGCGACCGGTCCAGCGCGCGCCCTCGGCCTCCTCGCGCAGCAAGGTCTCCACCAGGTTGTTGAGCGTGTGGTTGGTGCGCAGCTCCCCGGGAGCCGCTCGTTCCTTGCACACCGGGCACGAGGGCGTCGTCTGCACCTCCCAGCAGCCGCTCACGCACCGGCGGCAGAAGTTGTGGCCACAGCGCAGAGTCACTGCGTCGCGGAACGGGTCGTAGCACACAGCACACAACAGCTCCTCCTTGAAGGAGCGCGAAGGCCCCGGGGACACAGAGGGCCCCGGCTCCATCGCAGGAGAAGCCGCCACCGCCGCCACCACTGATGCCGCCGCCTTCATGCCTAGCCTGCGGGCGTTGTCCCTGATGAAGCTCTGGGAGCTAAAGCGGCTCCAACCAATCACGAATGGGCTTTGAGGGAGAGGACCCGCCCACTTCCGGCCTGCGCGGGGTCTCCCGGAGGAGGTGTGGTTCGCTGTCTCCGTTAGCTCCAAGGCAAACTATTTAGATCCAGCGCGGAAGGATCGGTTGTCCCACCGCAGTGTGGAATTTCCGTTATGAAATAGGAAGTGAAGCCAAGGGCCGCCATCCTTAAGCAATTCCCGAAATCTCAGACTCCTAGTATAGATGGGAAGGGACGTTCATGTTTTAACTCATTAGCTCCCTAGGTGGGATCCGAACCCGGATCCAAAGCAGTGACTGGGCGATGCAGCACTGGGAATGGTTTCTCAAAACCCTCACATAGGTCGTCCGCTGACTTTGGCCGGTCCTACTGCCGCCTCGAGGTAGCGGGAACACTGGCTTGTGGTTGGATAAATGACCTCCTTGTGTAAAATGGTGATCTCCGTGAAAAGGGCGCATGAGAGTGAAATAAATAGGAAAGTATGTTCGTGGCATCATGCAGTTCTTCATTAAAGCCAGCATGAGAAAGTCGTGGTGAAACATGCTTGTAATCTCAGCACTTGGGAGGCCGAGGCAGGAGGATCAAGAGTTTGAGACCAGCCTGGGTTACACAGGGACACTTTAAAAAATAAAATAAAAAACCCAGACTGGATTCTTGCCAAGAAAGGGAGGCTGAATGTTCCCAGCTGCCCGTTCCTGTTTGATATTTGTAGCCTTCTGCCGTTGTGTTCTCCCAGCATACACGTTAAGCAAGGCACTGCAGCTTTCCAAACTCCTTGGAATCATATAAAGCATATAACTTTAAAAAAATCTTGCACTAGATAAACAATAGGTGCTAAGACAAAAGGCAGTGTTTGGGTCTGTTTCCTATTCCTCTTACTAGAACCACAGACATGATGGTTTATAAAGAATATAGGTTCCAGAGCAGGGAAGTTCAAGAACCGGGTGCCAGCCTTCCTGCTGCATGATGAGACAGAGAGCATCACCTAGTCAGACAGGCAAGTGTGCCAGCTTAGTTCTCACTTCCTCTTACAAAGCCACTGGTGTTGTTATGGGAACTCATGCTAGTTAATTTTGTCAACTTGACGCAAGCTGGAGTCATTTGGAAGAGGGAACCTGAAAGGAGAAAACGTGGAGGAAACCTGTGAGAGGCTTGATTGATGTGGGAAGGCTTTGTCCACCGTGGGCTGTGTCCCTACCCCCACCCCAGGGCAGGTGGTTGTATAAAGAAGCAATCTGAACAAGTCATGAGGAGCAAACTATTAAGCAGCACCCCTCCATGGTGTCTTCTTCAGTTCCTGCTTCCAAGTTCCTTTGAGGTTCCCTGCCTTGGGTGTCCCACAACAGACCATGACCCAGGACATGTAAGCCAAATAAAAGCACCAGAGTGCTTTTGGCCATGGTTTCTATCACGGGAATAGAAAGTTAACAAGGGCTCCACCCTCATCGCCTCATTTGAAGAACTGCCTACAAACCTCGTTTCAAATAGCAACTGGAATTTAGGGATTGAGTTTCCAAGGCATGAACTTTTGGGCATTTGCTGAAACTACCTGCCTTCTGGCCTCCCCTCCTCTTTCTCTCTCTTCCTTTCTGTTTAAAGCAGAGATCAAGGAATAAAAGCAAGGATGGTTCTATTACATGAAGGGGCAAGGCCTTCCTCAGTGCTGTCTACAAGGAATCCACTTTACATGCAAGTGTCTAAATAGCACAAGTAAAAAAAAAAAAGAGAGAGAGAAAAGTTAGTGCTAATTATTAGTATGGGTCTGTGGCTATCAGGTGACAAAGTATTACAGGCAAAAGAAGGTCAGTTCAGCAGGAGAGTTGCTGATAGCATCTTTAAACACAGGCTGCCAGAGTCAGCAAAGCCTATTCATCAGTTGCCAGGGAAACCTGAAAGGAAAACAGAGTGCCTGGTGCTCTCAGTGAAGACTCCATAGCTTAGACCTTTTTCTAAAGCCCAGAGTCTGCATAGGAGGATGAAGGGTGCTTAGATGCTCTGAGTAAGGCAGGTCCCTAACAAGTGATGGACAATACAAGTTGTAGAAAGAATCTCTTATACTGTATGGAAGAATCACCTGTCAATAAAAATGCTATTAACCTATTAGCTAAGGCAGGAAAGAGGGAGGTGGAAGTTCCAGTACAGAGAGAGGATTCTGGAGAAGAGATAGGCACAGAAAAAGGATTCAGCCCTAGACATAAGAGGAGATGGTCACATGTAACTGAGGACTGGGTACCAAGCTACATGGCAGAACTTGGAATAGAATAACAGGATGATTAAGTTATAAGCTAGTCAGAGAACGATCCAGAGCATTTGGCCAAGGCATTTCTAAATATATTTAAGTCTCAGAGTCGTCATTCCAGCAGCTTGGAGCTGGGAGAGAAAACATGAACTTACAGAAAACACATAACAAGTGACTAGGGATGTACCAAGGGTAGGAAACCACTTGCCTCCAGGTTGATTGGGCAGTATACATTGTTGATTCAGTCTGTCATGTGTATCACTTATGACCTTCTAAACTATAAGCACACATAAGGCCCCCAAAGTTAGTTATTAAACAACTGGTCTTTCTGGTTTTCCTTACCACTGTAGAAAGTGACTGTGTTAATGTTACACTTGTCTGGATAGAAATCAAGATCCTGTCTCAAAATTAAAGAAATGAACAAAAAACTCTTATTGGTCTATGATGGAATTGACCCGAGTCACATACTAGAGTTGTCACGTAAAAATTTACATTCTGCTGGGCGGTGGTGGCGTACGCCTTTAATCCCAGCACTTGGGAGACAGAGGCAGGCAGATTTCTGAGTTCGAGGCCAGCCTGGTCTACAGAGTGAGTTCCAGGACAGCCAGGGCTACACAAAAACCCTGTCAAAAAACAAAACAAAACAAAAAACATACTTTCTTACTTTTACCTTTTTGCATTTAAAATTTGTAGTTGTATAATACACACAATGTAAAACACATAATGATTCTTGGTGGAGGGGAGTACAGTTGGGCAGTGTCCAGTATTTTTCATTGCTACGCAAAGCCCATTACCTACAGAGCTTTTCATCTACACATTAACCAAGTCCCCATTTTCTGCTCCCTGGAAACCACCATCATATTTTTGTCTCTATGTACTTGAGTCCTCCAGATACCTTTTGTAAGGGATGGATGAACACTGCATTTACCTTTTTGTGAGTAACCTTCAGCTATCACTGAAACATCTCACGCATAGACAGATGGTGACAAATCAGGGCAACAGGAAGAGCAGACCCCCAAGGACACCTCAAGCTTTATCCCAGCTCCAGTCCATTTCGTAATCTCCTCCATTTTAATATAAAGACCCTTGCATATATACTGTTTATCCATTTGTCCATCACTGAAAGTTATCTTGCTTCCACTTCCTGGCTACTCCTACCAATGCAACTGTGAATTCCTGTGTACCCAGGCCTCTTTGAAACACTGTTTTTGCATTTCTTTGAGAACACGCCCCAGAGTGGAATTACTACTGATATGCATTGCCCCTTAGATTTCTGAGTGACCACCATGCTGTCTTCCCATGGCTGCTGTATTGTTTTCCCTGCTTGAGAACAGCACATACCTGTTCTGATAGCTTATATCTTTTCCATGCCAACGCCTTTTACTTCCTAGGCTTTTTGTGTCATCATAGCCATCTCAATGGGTTTTTTGTTTTGTCTTTTTGTTGTTCTTGTGTTGTTTGTTTAAGTTTCCCTAACCATCAGCAATGCTACCCACTTTTCTATGTTTGAGAATCCAAACCTTTTGTTCCCTTTTGGGGGACAATACCTGAGATGCAGTTCAAGGCCTTGAGTTTGCAGTGTAGCCTAAGCTGGCCTCATGTTCTTAATCCTTTTGCCTCATAAGTGCTGAATTATAGAACATGTCACCACACCAAGTCTGCCTATTTTTCAATCGGACTATTGGACTTTCAGTTGATGTAGAAGAGCTCTTTATAAATGTTAGATATTAGCTCCTTCCTTATCAGGTATATGACTTGCATACCCTTCCCTCTGTTCTCTGAGTTGTCATTTACTCTATTAATTGTGTTCTTTGGCTCACGCACATTAAGTTTGTTTAGTTCAAAGTATCCTGTTTTACTTTTATGGCTTGTGTTCTCAGTACTGAGCCCAACCCAATGCCAGGAAGTGTTTTCTTCTCTTCCCTTATCATTACTTGTTTATTTATTCTGAGTGACATTTGACATAATACATAAATTCATTCTTTTATCTGTGGATGTTGGCTTTCCTCAACATCATTTGTCGAAGAGATGAATCTTTCTCTGTTGTGTGGTCATAACACATTTATTGAGACTCATTCGACTGGGTTCATTTCTGGAGTCCATCTTATTGGTCTACATGTCTGTCTTTGTGCCAGTATCATCTAGTTTATATGTTTGTAGTAGGTTTTAAAATCTAGAAGTCTAGGATTCAGACTTTGTTCTTTTTAAACTTATTTTGACTATCTGAGATCTCTTGTGATTCTATATAAACTTTATGATGTGTTTTTAAAATTTATGGATAAATGCTGCCAGGATTAAATCTTAGCCGAATATTAGATATTGCCTATTCAACATATTTTCAAAGTTGGTCAATATTTCTATTTTATAAAATAATTCAAAGGTGAGAATATTGCTTTCTGTGAATGCACAGAACAAAATGGCAGAAGTATGTTTAGGCCACTTCAGAATTTGCTAGAGATTCTATCCTCATCTCAAGCCAACATTCAATTAATGAGTATCTCAAATGAAACTCAGTCAACAACTCAAACAGCAATTCTTTTTTTTTTTTTTTTTTTTTGGTTTTTCGATACAGGGTTTCTCTGTGTAGCCCGGGCTGTCCTGGAACTCACTCTGTAGACCAGGCTGGCCTCGAACTCAGAAATCCGCCTGCCTCTGCCTCCCAAGTGCTGGGATTAAAGGTGTGCGCCACCACCGCCCGGCTTCAAACAGCAATTCTTTTTTTTTTTTTTTTAGATTATCCAAAGGCTTTATATGTTTGGTAATGCTCAATAACAAGATGCCCATACAATCAGAGGTGTAACCCAATACCCAACCTAGATATACCAACTACCTTTGACTGCTAGAGACATGCGCACATCCACTTCCATGTTCCTCTCCCAGCAATTCTTAACATCAAACATTCTGTCGCCGGGTGGTGGTGGCGCACGCCTTTAATCCCAGCACTTGGGAGGCAGAGGCAGGCGGATTTCTGAGTTCGAGGCCAGCCTGGTCTACAGAGTGAGTTCCAGGACAGCCAGAGCTACACAGAGAAACCCTGTCTCGAAAAACCAAAAAAAAAAAAAAAAAAAAAACATTCTGTCAATATAATTCAACTACCATATCTCCAAGAGAGAAGAAAACCATTACAGTAAAACACTATTATTCATGACCTACGGTAATCATGAACTTGAGCTGAGTTGCTATAAGTGCAGACAACATGCACGGCACAAAGCAACCACGTTGTGTGTTCAGAATCAAGGTTGTAATGAACCTTCTAGCTTGTCTGTTAGCCACTGCAGTGGCAGGGGTCGGGGGTATGAACTGGGGACTCTTGGGAGCAAGAGTCTGACAAATCCACAGAACTATCTGTGTGACATAGCACAGATGAGCGCTGCTAGAAACATGCCTGACTCCTCGGATATTTAATTTGAAGTTTTGATCACTGATAATTATGGCAAATATTTTGTTTCTCCTGCCCATTCACTTGTGTGTGGGGGTCTATTATTTAAAGGGGGAGACAGGGATGCTAAAGAAGTTTGGGTGCAGGTGAGCACTAAAGGGAGAATCTAGGGGGGTGTTTTGTAAGAACAAGCACCACCTGCTTCAGGCTGGGGGTGGTTCGATGGCCACAGCTGCTGGAAGATGATAAAGACTTCTTAGAGACTTGCAGAGGACATTTGTGGGTTAGAAGATGCATCTGTGATTACCTTGAAAGACAATAATCAGAATAACAAGGGAGAACTCTGTTCTGAAGAGAGAAGGATCATCAGAAGTCATGAGAGGTGATAGCACAGCTAAAGAGCACGGAGAACCAAAGAGGTGCACAGTAAAATCATCCCAGGTTCCCAGCACCAGAACCACCTATGCTAGACAGCCCCCCTGAAAAGAGATTAACAGTTCCAGCCACAGAACTGTCCCACCGCTCCCACAGTTTTCAACACACTGGAGGATTTATCTTGATGGCAACACTCAGGACAGGCTAGGGTTAGACAAGAAATCTATTCTGTCACACCCCATATCTCTAAGAGCAAAGTCAGGGACCATCTTGACAGTGAGCCTTTTGTTGAATACTGAGCGTGCTACTCTGCACCTATGAAGATAGGGAACAGTCACATGCCATGGAGCCCGGGATACCTGTCTCTGGGTGAGCAGTGTCTGGGTGAAACCAATGTGGATAAGGGAGAACACCTGACATGGACACGGTGGCAGGGGACTCCTAGCTCTAAAGGGTGTGGTGGCTGGTGACTCTGTAGTGAGAATCCCTGTCATCTGAAGACAGTGATAGAGACAGACAGTTGTAATCCTTGGTCAGTGGGTGGCTCAGCCTCCAAAGTTGCCTCTCTTCTGGTAATTTGCTGGTAATTTGGTCCACAGAAGCAGCTGATTTCTGCATCCTCCTCCCTTCTGGAAGATGTTTACGACAGATCCTGCTCTGCAAGTGCTGAACCTGGAGCTCCAGTGCAGGTCTTGGGGCTGTTTGCTTCCTTTGTTCTCCACTAAACTTAGTGGCACTTTCTAGCTTGTCTGTTAGCCACTGCAGTGTGTGTGTGTAATGGGGGTGGGGGTTGTACGAACTGGGGACTCTCCGGAGTAAGAGTGAGCCTGCCAAATCCACAAAACTCAGTGTGTCCACAAACTGTTTCTAATATGTGTCTGTTCAAAATTATAGTTCGCACCTCAAAAGGAACAAGAGTTAGTTCCTTCTGGAGCCAAACATGAGTGACTATAGCCCAGAAACACATATCCAGATTGGTTCAAATTTATCGTAATAACAGTTTTGCAAAGTTTCCAAAGTTTTTGTGAAGTTCTGTATAGACAACATCAAGTATAGACAACATCTGTATAGTAACATCAAGTCATAAATCAAAGTGCTTTCCAAATATGTTGGTGAGAACATCAGGTTGAAAGGTTAAAGCCCAGCATCTCTCTATCAGCCCCTTGCTCTATCCGACACTATGCTTAGCCTTTTACTTGTTGGGAGCTAGCAGTCTGTTAAGTGAACACATTAGAAAAGTTTTCATCTGTTAGTAACAGGAGTGTTATGTCAAACACAGACAGGGTAAGAAATGGGCATTCAGGGGGCTAAAGATAGCACACGATAAACTGTAATCAGTCCTGCAACATTCTAACCCCTCCACAGTCACTGAAGTACTAATTAGTCAGTCCGCCTTATAGAAATGAAGTTCATTGTAAAGTGTGGTTCCCTCCAGGACCTTTTCTTCATGTATACCAAGAACGGAAGCTCCTAATGTGAAGGAACAGGCAGCCCCTTCATAAGAGTCCTTGATCCAAGACAGGCTCAGCATCGCCTTGAATAGCAAAAAGATAAGAGACTCCTATTTGACCTGACCATCCTGTCTACCTCACAGATGCCAATATCAAAGAACTCAAAAGGAAGACACTCTAAACTCTGTCTTTAAATTTTTTTCTTTGCCTTATTTGTTCTCTTTACTAAGTAGAATTTTAGTTTCTTTTTTAGCATGTATTTTTGGTTTCCCTTCTTGTGCTGACCTAATTTAATTTGCACAATTTTCATTACTGTGAATCTGCTCATCTCTCACGCTTCTACCTTCCTCTTGCTAACTTGACACTTCTTTCTTCCACCCTTTTCTGGCCTCTTCCTTTCCTTATCCCTGTTATACTTTTACTATTACCTTAAGTTTTAACTTTATCTCTTACTGTAAATTATTTTGATGTTATATTTTCTAAGGCTTTGGTGATGTAGTAGTTGATTTCAATCAATCCATTACAATCTTATGTCTAAACCTGGGTTGGGTTGACGTTGTTTTTACAGCACTGTTTTCTCCTCTTTAAGTGTCTGAGCAGTCTTAAAAGATTGAGGCTTCAATGCAGGACTGCTTATTAAGAAGACATTCTGAATAAAACAAAGACCAACAATACCCCAAATGGGAAGAGATCCTTCCCAACTGATGCATAAACAACAACACAGAAACTCTACAAGCATAGAAAATCAATGCAATAAATGCCAAAAGATCATAGTTTGTCGCGTCCGCCTTGGCCAGCAAGTAAGACACGACACGGTCGGATCCTTCTCAGTCAGCTTTATTCCAGGAATGACTCTTGACTTAGGGACGGGGAACTGGACGGGGGCCTAGGATGGGGACGTATGGCTGAGGACCTGGACCAGGAAGGGGATGGGCTGGGCTCCCAAGCAGCAGAAATGAGCTGCTTATATATCTGCCCAAGGCGGGCTGGGTGATGTGTTCTCTCAGGATAGGTTCAGCTGCCAATACCTCATTAGCATAAGCCCGCTCGGGAGGGGCACGAGGCTGACGCATGCACAAAGAACTTGTTTACCACTTTAGCTGAGCTGGCCACTCTGGAAGCCAGCTGCTTACATTGTCAGGTGCTAGTCATACGACTTTGCAACTGTAAACACGGCTGCCTACATCTCCCCCTTATTTATTTATTAAATTTGAAGTAGGTTACCTCTGGACCCTTCAGACCTTAGGCATCCCACACCCAAGCATACTTGAACTCATTCATTAGGTGTTTGGCGTGAGGCGATTGAAAGCACACCTAGAAAGTCACTGCTAGCGCAGCAGGTCAGCGGTGGAAAACTGAGGTCCGAGCCCTTGTGCAAAGTGAAGGCATTGTGATGGGAAAGTTTATATTTCTGCCATACCTGCCTTCGTGCCTTTTTTCAGGGAGAGGTACATTTGGCACAAAACCTCTATGCACTCGGACATGCTTTCAGAGAATCTATCTCAGGATTGAGAACATCTCTAGTCGAGGCGCTCCTCGTACTCCCTGCTTCAGAAACATTGAGGTGATGCTGTAGGAGCCTCATGAGTGTACACCCTTGGCAATGGTCAAGATGGTCAGGATCTAGGGAATATGCCTGGATGGCCATTACCGGGTCCAGAAAGCTCCCCACTATGCCTCCCTAAGGGAGGCCAGCCAAATACCTGGGGGAGTGCCTTCCTCCATGGCAGTCAGCATCTGGTAAACCACAGCCTTATGTCTTGCATGGTCATGGCACAAATGACACAGAAATCAAAGGCAGAAAACCACATCTCAGGAGAACAACGGCTCCCAAATAAATACTCCCGCCCATTCTTTAAAGAAAATTGAGGGCATCCTTGACCCAAGTGGTGAGCCCCTCCAAAGTAAGGGGATCCAGGCGGGTGCCATTCAGGGTAGCGATCTGCAACAGGAGCTTTCTGGATAGGTCCTCGCCTTCCTTCGACCGATTTCCTTTCAGGTACTCAGACAGGAGGCGGCTCTGATTGAGAGACTGAGAAGAGTTATATACCAAAGGAATAATATACAGTCCCCTGAGAGAGGAGACGCAAGAGAGCTGAATAGGTTTATATAGGTTAGCCAGCAGGAAGTGCATTTTGAGCACAAGAAGTAGGGAAAAAGGTAAGGAGGACCGGGGAGTTAGAATGGACCGGCATAGGCACTGGCCAGGTGCGTGTGACGGCCCACAAAGGTATAAAGTCACCCGGTATCCAACGCAAATCCCTCTTTTATTTTAATGCCTCTTGCACGCATTAGTTCTTTTAAGGCACTTCTCACGGGGCACAATGGTGAGTTCCCCATGGTTTCACTTTCCTGATTTGATGCTTGCCAATATCCCAGACAAAACACAATTACAACACCCAGACAGACCCACACCAAACAAACACAAAAAGGTCTCTCGTGATTCAATTGCCACTTTACCATGGACCTATGACCACGGACCTTGTGACGGCCCTACTCACCGGGCACTTTCTATGACGCTGCTTTTCCGCGGACCTTGTGATGGCCCTACTCACTGGGCACTTTCTATGACGCCGCTTTTCCGCGGACCTTGTGAAGGCCCTACTCACTGGGCACTTTCTATGACACAGCTTTACCGCGGACCTTGTGATGGCCCTACTCACCGGGCACTTTCTATTGCAATAAATATACCTGTACCGCCGTTCCTAGCTGCTGAGTCCTGAATCCATGAAGGTGAAGTCCTCAGGTCCCCGGACGGGCCACCATATGTCGCGTCCACCTTGGCCAGCAAGTAAGACATGACACGGTCGGACCTATGGCCGGGGAACCTAGACCAGGAAGGGGATGGGCTGGGCTCCCAAGAAGCAGAAATGAGCTGCTTATATATCTGCCCAAGGCGGGCTGGGTGATGTGTTCTCTCAGGATAGGTTCAGCTGCCAATACCTCATTAGCATAAGCCCGCTCGGGAGGGGCACGAGGCTGATGCATGCACAAAGGACTTGTTTACCACTTTAGCTGAGCTGGCCACTCTGGAAGCCAGCTGCTTACATTGTCAGGTGCTAGTCATACGACTTTGCAACTGTAAACACGGCTGCCTACAATAGTTCATTAATAACTGTCTAAAGAGACTGGAGTGATAAAACAGTGTACAAAGAATTCTAAAGTCTAATTATAAGAGACAAGAAAGATATCTCAGTATTTAAGAGTGATACTATCCTTGCAGAGGACCTAAGTTCAGTTCCCAGCAGCCAAAGTGGATGGTTCATACCTACCTAGAACTCTATCTCCAGGGAACCTGATGCCCCTTCACAGGCAATACACTCACTGGTACAGACATATACAGATACATTTTAAAATTAAAGCTTTTTATGAAGTCTAATTATAAATCAATGCTTTCAAAGATGACATAAACAAAAAGAGAATGAGGTAAAACTGTCAGTTCAGGCCTTGAATAAGAAAGTCAATGACACGGATGAAAACAGAACCCTTTAAAACATGTTGGAAATTTTTTAAAAATTCAATAAGTCAAATTTAAACCAAGCTGGAAATCATCCATATATGAGACCAAGTAAAAAGAAGTTATCAGGGGCTGGAAACACAGTCAAGGGTTTATTATAATAAAATGCCAGTAAAGAAAAAGATAGCAAGCATGACATGCAAGAACCCTGAGACATGATCATATGTACCACCTCACAGGGATTGAAGAAGGAGTCATAAACTGGAAGCATAAAATATTTATTTCATGGGTCTGGAGAGATGGTTCAGCGGTTAAGAGCACTGACTGCTCTTCCAGAAGTCCTGAGTTCAATTCCCAGTAACCACATGGTGGCTCACAACCATGGGCTCCGATGACCTCTTCTGGTGTGTCTGAAGAGAGTGACAGTATATACATATACATATACACACACATACACACACACACACACACACACACACACACACACATATATATAAAAGAAATATGTTTTTTAAAAAGTATTTATTTTATGAAAGATGCCAAAGTCTAGGGAAACAGATGGGCATCCAGGCAAAGGAGGCATTTAGGATCCCCAAAAGACATGACTAGAAAGGAAGTCCTCCCTGACACACTATAGATAATATGCTAGGGCTAAAGATCAAAGAAACAACATCACAAGCTGCTTGAGAAAATTAAAAAAGCAAACTCATCAGAATATCTAACATCTTAGCAGAAACTCTAAAAGCCAGGAAAGTAAATGTTAACAAAGATTGTTATATCCAGAAAAATCAATCCTTAAAAATTGATGGAGAAATAAAGATTTCCTAAGCTAAAAAACCACTGAGCCAACATTTTAGAAGACACTTGAAGAATTCCTATATCCAGAGGAAGAAAAATGAATTGTAAACACAAGAAGGAGTAAGCTTTGTGAGAGGAAGAGATGAGCAAATGAGAACTAGGAAAGAATCGGCCATATTTAATTCAGCAAACCACCAAATCCCTAAAGTGAATAGTGAAGAAAGATAAGAACAAGCAGTCTTTGATTCAACTAGGAAAACTGCCAATAAAATTATAAGAACAAGAAAATTCCTCTTAACAATAACCTTAATATAAATGGACTTAACACTCCAACCAAGAGACACAGAGAAAGTGAGTGAACTAAAAAATACAAACCAACTGTTTGCTGTCTGCAAGAAACATATCTGGCTGTCAAAGCCAAAAACAGAATCGAAAACTAAATACCAAAGAGTAGAAGCCAAAACCAAGCAGGAGTGAGTATATCCATATCTCACATAGTTTATTTCAAACTAAAATTAGACATATGAAGAAGGTCACTGCATATTAATCAGGGGACTAGTCCATCCAAAAGACACAAATGTTGACATGCTTAATTTTGTAAAATAAACACTACTCAACATAAAATAACACGTCTATCTGCAATAATAGTGTCTGACTTCAATCTCTCACTCTTGTCAGTTGATGGGTCTTCCAAACAAAAGATAACAAAGAAACCTCAGAGTTAATCTGCTTTATAGATCAAGTGTCCTTCACAAACATCTTCAGAATATTCCATGTAACATGTTCTCAGTATTCCATGGAGTTTCCTTTCAAATAGATCACATTTTATGGCATAATACCCTTTAACAAGCAAAAAAAAAAAAAAAAAAAATCTGGCATCTTATCAGATCATAATGGAATATAAAAGAAATGAGGAAAACTGCAAGCTCTATGTAAAGACATGAAGCACAAAGCAGTGCACCCTTGGTGTGGCTTACTGAAGGAATCATAGAGGAAATGAAATAATTCCTAGACTCAACGAAAACCAAAACACAGTTTGACAGAACTTTTGAGATACAGTAAAGTTAGGTCCAGAGTGGTTTATAGCTCTGAGTATGCACATTTAGAAGTGTGTAAGATTTATGTAAGGTAGCTTGCAACCACCTGTAACTCCAGCTCCAGGAGAATCCTATTCCTCTGGCTTCCTGGGACATCTGCACTCACACAGAGACCACATACACATAACTAAAAATAATAAAAATTATATCTTAAAACCTATTAAGAATACAAATAAGGACCGCTACAGTTCCAGGTCTTAGAAAAATGAAAAACAAGCTAAACTCCAAATTAGTAGATAGAAAGAATGATGAAGATAGGACAGAAATTAATGAAATTGTCATTAAAAGGATGAATCAATCTAAGAGTTGTTTCCTTGAAGAGATAATATCAATGAATCCTTTGCCCAACCAACACAAATTAACAAAATTGGAGATGATGGGGGGCATTACAGCAGATAAAAATGAAATTTAGAGGATTGTTATAGCACACTTTGAAAAACTATTTCAAAAAATTAGAAAACAGAGGAGAAATAGGTAAATTCATAGACATATTATGTCTACCAAATTTAAATGAGGAGCCTATAAGCAAGCCAATCTATAACAATTAATGGCACTAAGGCCCTAAAACAGTCTCTGTTGTATCAGTTACTTTTATTGTCACTGTGATCAAATGCTTGCAAAGAAGCAACTTGGGGAGTATTTAGTTTGAGTTGTAATTAGACAGAATATATTGCATAATGTCAGAGAAGCCATGTTGGTAGGGGTGTGAGGTGGCTAGTGAAATTACATCCCATTGAATGAGAGAGAGATGGATGCTGGTACTCATCAGGCTTGCGTCTGCTTCCCTTTGTATTCAGTCCAGACCCTATAGGATGGTGCTACTAGCCCCAAACTGACACACAGACCAATGGGATAGAATGGAGGACTTAGAAATAAACAAAGGTACAGCCAGCTGAATTTTGACAAAATTGTCAAAAACATACATCAGAGAACCAGCATGCTTCATAAGTGGAGCTGGGAAACCTGAATTTCCACAGGTACCATGAAACCATATCCCAATCTCTGCACAAAAAAAAAAAAAAAACCCGACTCCAAAGGCCTTAATGTAAGACCTGAAACTTTGAAAGTGCTAGAGAAAAGCACAGGTAAAGCACTTCAGGACGTGGTCACAGCAAAGACTTTTACAAGCGAACAGGACCTGTTGAGGTTTGGTCTGTTGCTATGTATTGTAATGCTAAATTCCATACTTGAAGGTCTAGTTGCCAGCCACAGTTACCAACTTTTGCTGTGCAAACTTTGTTCCTAAATTTTAAACTATTGGTTAAATAAAAATGTCTACAACTCATTACTGGAGGGATTAGAGGTAGGTAGGTTTTAAGTTAGCGGATTAGGGTTGCAGAGAGAGGGGGAGGAAGAAGGACAAGGGAGAGAGGAGGAAGCCACCATGAGAGGAGATAGACCGTGAGCACATGGCCAGGAGTAACAACAAATACTTCGGGTACATCACTGGGGAAATAGCCAGGCTAGCATTTAGAAAAGTAGATTAGAGGTGACCTCCCAATAATTGTCAAAGCCAAATATAACAACCATAGTCTAAGTCTCTTCATTAGTAAGTTAGATGGGGATAAGTTTAAATTAGATTAAGTTAAATTAGACCCTAAGAACACAATCTCTCATGTTCTTATGACATTTGTCAATCTCAAGAATTGACAAATGGGAATACATGAAATTAAGAAGCTTCTGCATGCCGGGCGGTGGTGGCACATGCCTTTAATCCCAGCATTTGGGAGGCAGAGGCAGGTGGATTTCTGAGTTTGAGGCCGGCCTGGTCTACAAGAGTGAGTTCCAGGACAACCAGGGCTACACGGAGAAACCCTGTCTCGAAAAACCAAAAAAAAAATAAATAAATAAATAAAAAGAAGCTTCTGCACAACAGAGGAACCAATCACTGACGTGAAGAGACATCCTACAGAATGGGGGTGGGGATAGGTGGGGTGAGGAGGGCTCTGCTAGCTGCATACCAGAGAGGATTAGTATCCAAACCACATAAAGAACTGCAAAAAAATAAACATCACAAAACTAAGTCATCTGATCAATAAACGGACAAATAAACAGAATACGTAGTTCTCAAAAGAAGTACAAAACTGTCAATAGGTACGTGGAAAGGTGTTCAACGTCTGTACCTGTCAGGGAGATGCCAATTAAAACTTTCTTTTCAGATTCCATCTCACCCCATCAGAATAGCTGCCATCAAGGAAAACTGGGACATCAAACGCTGAGGAGGGTGCCAGAGTAACACAGTACATGTGCACAAGGCTAGCTGGTTAACAGAGAACATCTGTGTCATCCAGCCATAACTCTTGAGGAAAGAGCTGAAAGAATACAAGTTAGACACTACAGAGACACTCGGATATCATGTTTGCCGGGTCTCTATTCACAGCAGCCGAAGTATAGAGTCAACATGGATATCCATCAACAGATGAGTGAGAGAAGACAATGTGGTACACACACACACATACACACACACTCACGAATGCACATGCACAGACACACGAGTTTTATTCAGCCACGAAGAAGAACAAAAGATTATGTCGTTTTTTTTTTCTGGAAAAAATAAATGAAACTGGACATCTTTGTGATAAGCAAAATAAGCCAGACTCAGAAAAAATATCAAATGCTTTCTTTTATATTCAGAATCTAGATTTTAATAATTATATAAATTGGCCCTGGTAGTGCTGGCCTATTCTTCTTCCTACTTGGCCAGAGGAAGTAGTGAGACAGCCGATGGGCAATAGGGAAGACACTGGGGAGTGAGTGAGTCAGCAGAGGAGTACCTGATTTACATGTATGAAAATGTTATAATGAAACATGCTCTATTTTTATAAATAAAAAGTAAGTGCCCAGAGAAGTCTGAAGAAACTAATACGCCAAGTAAAGAATACAGTGTGTGTGCACACAGAACCTAAGACTTTCACAGACAGAGCAGGACAGAGTTATGGCTGTAGTTCATGTGTGTGCCCACGTAGGGGCAGCACACACAAACCCAGCTTTTCTTCTACAGTCAGCCAGCTGCCATTCCCTCAGGTAGATCTTGCCTTTACACCACAAGACCGTTACCCACCCTTTCCCAAGTGCAAGATTTCAGAAAGCCACCCCCTGCCGACACCCTACGCCACTCCACTGTTCACACTCTCTGACAGTTTCTTTGCCCTCTGGTCATTTCCCCCAGACACTGTTCATGAGACTTCACTGCTCCCCCAACTGTACCCTCCCCCCCACTTGTCTTTTTCTCCAAGGGCTAGATAAGGAAACCCATCTGGCCACCTCTACCACCTCACTGTCACCAACAACACCTCCAAGCCTGCATGTGAGTGCAGAGGTAGTTGACAAATGGGACAGTTATGGGTGGTAGAGAGGGTCCAGTTGGCCCAGCAGATGGCAGGGTATATTGTGGTGTTGAGGCATTTGAGGGTGGGTGACACTGGCTTTAGATTAGGGTTTTTAGTAGACATGGAGTATGCAGCTAAAATCTACATTGTGTTACATCTTAAGAAATATGAATTTTATAGATTTAATTAATTTTATGATTGTTGTTATTGGTTTTTGAAGACTGTGGCTTTCACAGGTAAGTTGGGCAGCTTGGGGTTGCACAGTTTCAGGATTGCTACTGTCAGTGATGGAACTGTGACTAAACCCCAAACCTCAAAGGGCACAGGATAAAGATGTCTGGGGGAGGGTCTTCTGCTCAGTCCAGCTCACTGACTTCCACGGAGGAGAAAGTCAGAATCTTTCTAGGGCTAGAGAAGTGATGTTGCCTTTGATCTGCCTCAAGTACCACTGCCTTACTGACCCAGTAAAGAGGTAGCCAGCCTCTTCAGAGAGTCAGTGACACAAACTGGTGTAGGGAGAAGTCCACAGAAGAAAATAACTGTGAGGCTTCTCTATTCTTTTGGAGTTTCACTGTTGTTTTGGTGTTTTTGTTATTGTTGCTGGTTTGTTTGTTTGTTGTTTGTTAGACATGATCTCTTTCAGCCTAGCCTCGTCTTGAACTCACCACATACCCAAGGATAAACCTCCAGAGGGTTGAAATTACAGATATCCACTACTACACTCAGTATTATGCCTTTGGTTCTGGGAATGGAGCCCAGGATAGACACACATTCTACCATCTGAGCTACATTCTCAACCCCTTCCCTGACTGTTTTTGGACTGTGTTCTGGTCCTCCAGGGTCTGGGCTCAGAAACCCAGTCGTAAGAGTTTCCAAATTTGTACCAGTCACATCGGGCATCCCTAATATTCATCTGCCCAGGAGTGGGGGCCATTTCAAGGTGTGGGGCCACTGGGCCACTGCTAAGAATGTGAAACAGGTCTGGTGACCAAAGGCTGCAAAAAAAAAAAAAAAAAAAGGGTGCCTGGAAGGAGAAGCTAGGTGTGGTAAGTTGAGGGGCAACCAACCGCAAGAGGTCCAGAACACCCGAGGACCCCAAGTGGAGCCTTAAGGCAATGGGCTCTGGTCCCAGGTCAGCCGGGCAGCTCCGGGAATTGCAGGCGGCATCTATTTCAGAGTTTATGGTAAGAGGCTGGAGCCTGCACACACAGACAGCACACCCCACCCTTTAAGGAAGTAGAGAGGAGAGCAGCAGGGGTGTGGTTAACGACCGAGAGGAGGAGGGGGGGAAAACAACCTGTCAGCCTCTTACTCAGCCTCTGCGGGCAGAGCCGCGCGTCTACCTGCGGCGGCAGCACTCACCTGGCCCAGTCCGGAGCCCTGGCCGGAGTCCGCGCCTCGCCCGAGGGTAAGTCCTGCATGTCGCTACCCAGCGCCCGGGTCAGGGACACGTCGATCGCAAAACTTAAGTGGAAAGCTGGAGAGAGGCTACAGTTCCGGTCCTTCGGGGAGCCTAGACTCGGTTGAGAATTCCTGGAAAGGTAGCTAAGGACCCAGAAGTCGGAGGCGCGGAGCAGGTGCTCTCCCTTGAGCTTGCTGACCTGAGTTGGGGAGAAAGGCATCTATTTTTGGAGTTCTTTTAAAGACTAAAGGGTATTTCTCCCTTTTTGTCCTGTTAGCTTATTCAGACAGGGGAGACCAGGGACACGGTTGAAGTCGGCTCAGCGAAGCTGCTTGTCTCTAAAGCTTGGATTTGGGAACTCCAAACCCAACCATGGGCTTCAGAACCCAACTTCTGCTCTAGCTCAGACCTCTGCCCAGGCACTGCGCGCTCTTCTCCCCAGTGCCCTTCGGCACCCATGTGGCCTATCTTCCTACCCCTGCACCACCCCTATCCCCAACCTCTGGGACGGTTTTGTTTGCTTGTTTGTTTTGTTTTCCCTGAAGTCGGAGCTTTAAGGAAACAAGCGAGGTTCTTCAAGAGGAACCATACCATAGTGTGTGTGCGTGCGTGTGTGTGTGTGTGTGTGTGTGTGTGTGTGTGTGTGTGTGCTGAAGTTCCAAAGTTCACACCAGCCACACTGGCTCATTTTGAAGCTGCTTTCCCCATGCCCTTCAAGGGTTAAGTTCTGGGCTGCTGTTCCTGCTGCCAGGCTGTGCGTGGGCAAAGCTTTGGGTGGGTGAACAGTGAGCATATGGGTGATGTTCTGAGGCCCACCAAGCCCTGCCACCTGCCCTCACCCTCAGCCATATGACACCAGCATCTCCCATCGCCCCTCTACTGGAAGCAAGATTCCTCTGGGCTCCTTGAAGGAACCAAGCTGGGACCTGGGGTTGAGGGCGGAGGGGGGGCGGGGAGGCGGTGGCATTAGTCTGGGAGAATTGGAAAGCAAGAGGGTGAAGAACCTTAGCAGATCTTGAGCCAGTCTGGAGTCCGCTGAGACAATGTGCACGATTTGGAAAGGGTAGGGGTGCCAGGCAGCCCCTGTGTGCTCAGGTTGACAAGCCCTTGCGGTTCACAGTCGCTACGGGTGGGGGCGGGGATGCAAGAAATGCAGAGCAGGGCGGGGGGGGGGGGGTGAGTGACTCACGACCCTAGAGAGGAAGGAAGAAATCACATTCATAAGAAAGATCTAACTTTGGCAGGATGGTCTGCCTTCTTTCTTTCACTTACTAGCTTCCTTCCTGCACCCAGGTGCTCGTTCCTGTCAGGTGAGGGGAGACTTGGAGAAGCCTGTAGCTCCAGCGCCCAGGACTGAGCTAGGATGAGCGGGACTGCAGTGAGAAAAAATAAGAGTTCCACCAATACAGTGCCAGAGGGTGGGCAGGGCTGGTCAGGGACAGGTCCTGGATCTTTCTGGCAGAAGCAGCTCTGAGAACTGAAGATCAATAGGGATTAACTAAACAAGGAGAAGAAAGCAGGTCAGAGCCTGGGAAGTACAAACTCAAGGCTACCAGCTGCAAGAGCGACAAGAGATATCGCAGAAACTCTAAGTAGTCAAGAAGCCCGGTTTGATAGGAGCCTAGAGTTCGGGAGTGAAAGGGAGCTGCAACTTTAAATAGAGGATGCTTCCCAGGCCTGGGAAGGCGTGCTCAGGCTGCCATGGCAACTCCTCTGGAAGCAAAGCTTGGAACCTCAGGCTGCTTGAAATTTCCCAGGGTGCCTCCACTCCGAGATGGAGGTGCCAGATTTAGCAAATGAAAACATGGGACATTCAGATTTGAATTTTAAATGTACAAATTTGTTGAAGGTTTTGTTCTCAGCGTTAAGTATGTTTCATGTAGTATTTGGGATATACTTAATACTCAGGCATCACTCACAGTTTATCTGAAACTTAACTGGATGTCCTGAGTCTGTCTAGACTGAGAACTTACCCCAGCACCTTGAGAACAGGCTCAGGGCATATTTATTTTGTGACATATCCTGATAGATCCAGTTGGAGGCTCATTCTATGATTGGTCATGATATGTATGTATATTGGTCATGAGAAAAGAAAAGCAGCTATCCAGTCAGTTTACTCATTTGCACAGCTGAGGGAGGGTCTAGAAACAGTGAAAGCAGCTAGACTACTTGGTAGTACCTTGGAAAGAAACTGGACCAACGATCCTAGATTCAGACCTATGGAAAGCTGTTAGATTCTCTGAGCCTCAGAGCCTACTTGTCCAGGTTTAGGGTAGGATCCTTGATAATGTATGAAAACCCCAATTGAGTGCTATGTATATTAACTTTAAATGACACATTCACAGACAATGACCAAAAGAGCATCCACAAAGTGCTTGGGGTGCATCTTCTGTTTGCCTTTATAGAATCTTCTGTTTGCCTTTATAGAATGCTTAGAGATCTCAGGGGACCTGAATTGGTTTGGTTCCTGCTTGTAGTGAGAAAAGTTTGCCTCTGGACAGAGGCAGGAGGGGGAGTGAGACAAAGTTATTTCTTCAGGGTTCCTTACCCATCCAGGAGCCTGCTTTAAAGACAGAGGAGACAAAGGGCTCTCTTCCTGGAAGGCAGTAGGTGGGGAGAGAGGACTGGCTCAAACCTTAATTAACTGGAGAGAAATGTGAATGGATGAAAAGAAAATGTACGTAAAATACCCAAAAATGCACCATAAAATTAGGTTTTTATTATCCTTCATTTTATAATAACTTCCTTATTAGAAAACTCAAGCTGGGGTTAGAAGAAGGAAGGGCACTCGGTGGAACAGGTCCTGGCTTTAATGAGAACATTCTTAAGGAGTCAGAAACCTCCTAAAAGGAGCAGGGGGGCGGAGAGGGTGTTCCCTTGTGAACTGATGGGTTATATTAAATAGTCCTTCTCCTCAGTGGTGAATCTCTGTCCCCCAGCCCAGCCCATTTTGTCCCCAGTCCCTTAAGGGTACCATTTATCTGATAGAAATAATCAGAGATATTCTGTCAATGAAACATTCAAATGACAGGCTGTTTATATATGCATATCCAGGGTTGTGCTAAGTTCTGCAGAAAAGACAAGTGTGTCCCGGGATTAGCCTAGCATTCCCTGAAAGTGGTGACTCAAGCCCACCAGGTTTTCAAGGAAAATAAGCATTACACACAGAGAGAATGTGGATGCACATGTGGGGTGCAGGCCACACAATCCATCGGAAGTCGTTGCTCCCCCATATGTCTAACTAGGATGGATGAAATTCCCCGTAGAGTTGACACGCCCAACTCAGAGACTTCCGGAAGTGAGCTTTTGTGGGCAACACTGCAGCCTCGCCATTTTTCAGGAGTAGAAATCTCCCTTACCCACGGTTGCTTAGCCCTTCCTGATTGATGGAGTCCCCAGTCTCCTCAGTTTCTCACAGCCAGGGATCTATTATCTCAGACTTCCTGGCCTGCCAGGGGAATGGAACTTCAGGGAGTTAGCCAAGAGGCACTGACCAGAGAGGCACAGCTGAGATGGTTTGAGAGCCAGAGCAAGGAGAGAGAGAGGGGTGGGGTGGGGTGGGGGAGGTGTGATTCTCTTATCTTTCAGGCTGGTCCCAAGACAAGGGAGGGAGAGCAGGACCCTGGTAACATTAACAAGCAGTTGAATGGGCAGAAACCCAGGATTACAATGACTCTAACTGAACCTTCTCTGTGACCTTCTGAAGGTCATTTAGCTGTGGCTTCCTTATCTGTGGCTTCCTAAGGTGGAGGTGGTAGCAGGGCTTTTGAGGGTAAGATGATGTCTTCTGCATTAGCCAGGACACAGATAAAACAAGAGATGACAGCTGCCATCACCCAGGGCAGAATAGGAGAGTCCCCTACTGCCACCTCTGACTCCTATGCAGTGCTGGGTTACCCTGTGAGTGTCAGAGCACTGGTAGTCTGGTGGAGAAGCCAGGCCTTCAGAGCACTGGGGCTGTAGTCATGCACCAAAAAGTATGGACTATCGTTTCAATATTAATTAATATTATCCTGAAAATACAACTTAATAACTTCTGTTGTACATAAAACATAACAGACACACAATAGATACTCAGAAGTGTGAACTCTTCCATATTTTGAAGTTTATGGGCTACATCTGAGCCCATAAAAACTACTGGTTATTGTTAATTATTATTATTATTATTATTATTATTATGTTTGACTTTGTAGTACACATGTTTGTGGTAGGACAGGGGTGGTATGGGGGAGGGGTTGTACAAGTGTCTGTGTATGCTTGGTGTAGGTCAGAGGTCAGCCTTGGGCATTATATTCCAGAATGCCATCCATCTTGAATTTCCAGATGTGTCTAAGTTTTCCTTCCTGTTACTGTGATAAAGTACTCTGACAAAAGGAAAAAAATACAGTCAGTCATGGCAGGGAAGTCAAGGCAGAAGTCACTTGAAGCAGCTGGTCACTTTATATCCTCAGCTCATAAATGGTACCACCCACAGTAGGCAGGTCTTCCCTTCTCAATTACTGCAATCAGGACACTCCTCCACAGGTAACCCCAGATCCTAGATTCTGTTGAGCTGACAACACCAATTACCACAGGGTCATTAATTTACCATTAACTTGCTCATTCTGCTTGGCCAGTGGGTGGCTAGTAAGCCGCAGGAATATGCTTTGCTTAGTCTCTCCACTATAAGTATCTTATCAGCTGAGCCATCTCTCCCGCCTGCTAAGTTTTAGTTTTAAGTTTTCTGAGATAAGGTTATGCTCTGTACCCCATTTTGGCCTCAAACAACCATCGCCACCTCCACCTGCTGTACCCTCCCTCCAAGTCTTGAGATTTCAGGGATGTACTGCCATGCCCAGGATTTTATTTTTCCTGGTTTGGGGACAGAATTGAGGGTCTCACAGATGGCGGGCAAACACACTAGTGAGTTCCACCTCAGTTTGTTCTGTTCTATTCCTAAAGCCACAGACCACCTCTGACATGAGAAGAGCATTCCCCAGGTGACAGCTCAGAGAGACATGAAGCAAACACCCAACAGTTTTTATCTTGGCTCCCTGACTCCCAAGCCAGCATGCTCTGGAAACAGCTCTTGGTCAGGAAAGGTGATACCCATCAAGCCCTGGAGCTTGAAGGACCATTTAATGGTGTAGGCAGCAGAACATGGTGGCTATTCTCTCTGGGCCTTTTCATTTAGCATGCAAAGCTCTGAGCTGTGTGAGGGGGTGGCGGGGGAGGGGGCAGTCTTTTGAGTCACTCTGCTGTTTCTCAAGGTATAATTATTACTCGCAATGACAGTCTGATTAAGAGAGCAGACTCCAGGCTGCACATTTTGATGCATTTCTACCTAGATGCAATGGGCAGATTGATGCAGTATAGAGTGGGTTTTTTTTTTTTTTTTTTTTTTTTTTGAGATAGACTCAAGTGGTCTTACTGGTGGGCACCTCTCTGGGTTCTGGGTCTCTCCAGCTTTTCCTTTTGCCCAGTGCTAAAGGGCCAGGACACTTACATGGTACATGTCAATGTGATTAACACTAAGATGAACCATAGCTAAGTCCAGGAAAGTTGGGCACCTCTGTAGTGCACTTAACGTTTTCTCCCTCTCAACTCCCCTGACACTGTCACTAGCATTCCTCTTGCCACAATTTCCTGACTGCCCCCCCCCCCCCCCCGCCCATCTACCTTGGCCACCTCTCTCCAGTGGGGCATCTTTCCTGTACCCATAGGCCTGCTGGAAATTTCTTCCCTGTTTGAATTTGGCTCTCCCACAGGGTTCCTCTCTGTAGCAGAGGTTCTGGCCACTTGAAGCAGGCACACCGTGTCCTGGTTTCGAAAGTAGCTTTTATCTTCTTTCCACTTCCTCCAGTACCCAAAGCTCTTTGTTGCTCAGCAGCGTGTGGTGACTGTACATTTCCAGCCAGTCTTCTCAGTTCACCTCCACACCTCCGACCTAGGGTTTGCCTCAGCAGGTAGGCTCAATGCTGGCTCCCTAACATCTGTGAGTCTGCTCTTAGCAACATCCGGTTCAGCCCCTTCCACTCATGACACAGATGCTGGGCTCAGGAGTTCAAAGTCATCAGCTGAAGTAGTTTAAGGGGGTTGTGAGCCTCGTGAGTCCAAGCTTCAGGCTTAGTGCTGTGGAGCCCCGCCCGAATGGTGCTTCATTCAGTCCAAATGAATAAAGACCTGGGCTTGAGAGCCTGGGCCCTCAGTCTTCAATAACTGGCTAAACAGTTTTGAGGAAGTTTCTCAATTTTGTTTTTTTTTTTTTTTTTTTTTAATAAAGAAGCGGCACCATCCATCTGACAGAATCCTTGGGAGAAATGCTTGATGCCTGTCACCATGTCCTATATAATATCACAGGCACCGTGACAGAAAAAAGAGATGGTTTGGAATCAGAAAGATGTGAATTCTAGTCTTAACTTACTTTCTATTGCACAAGCTTACCAAGCCTCAGCTTCTCACTTGTAATTCATTTCCCACATTTGTTGAATGTTTCTCTTACCTGCCCACTCCCCGTCCCCCAATCCAAAGACTCCTATCTACCTCAGCATCATCACAGTCTGCCGGAGGGGCAGGACGGGGGAGGGGGGGATACCACGTGGAGAGAGAGGTCTTTAAGAGAAGATGGAGATTTGTGGTACCAGGAGAAAGGCACAGCATGCATAAGACTAGAAGAGAGAGACTACTTCTGACTGATGTGTCTGTCACAGAGCTTTCAAGGTCAGGTATTGGGAAGCAAGCGCTCTGAAGAGAAAAGGAAGCTCTGTTTCCATTTCCGGGAGCTTGGCATGCTGCTTGTGTCCAAAGAAAAGTGTAAATAGGAGCCTGGAGGTGGGAGGTGAGGCGGAGCTGGACTGACTCATGCTAGGTGGGGCCAAGGGTAGCAAAAAGCTTGCATCCCTGCAGGTGAAGAGAGAGATAAGACCTGGATGTGGAATCTGAAGACTGTGGACATTGTTGGGAAAACTAGCAATTTTATTGGGAAGGCAGCAGCAGGGTGCTGTTGCAGATGTTGAGTTGGGTAAAGGGTCTATGGTCAGATTTTGGGAGCAGGGTACAAAATAGGTTAGCAGAAAACTTGAGCTTGCATGGGGTGTGGATTTTTAACAGTCCATGCAGGGTGGTCTCAGGGGTGGAGAGTGGTATCCAGCAGAATATCCAGGGATCAATAGAGGGTTCACTTTTCTTGGTGCTACAGTTATGTTTTGTTTTTATGAATTTGAAAGCTGGAAGGAAGGCTTATGGGAATGTTTGACTGTGTAGATTGCATAGGTCATTTGCATTCTTCATGACCCTTTTTTTTTATGTTGTGGATACACACACACACACACACACACCACACTCACCCATGAATGCATGTTCCTATTATTCTTATTATGCCTGGTCCTACTATGCATGATCTTATTATTCTTAGGTCTGTGTTAACTACCATCCCGTCTACAGTATTCCATGGTGGTCTCTGAACACACAGCAATTAGTTCTGCAGATCTTTCTCCATCCATATCTCCGGAGAGCGCTCCATTTCCAAGTCTAGGTACATCCCTACTGGAGTGACTCACCTTAACTGAAGTCCTTTCCTCTCGTCTCCAGGGCCTCCCCTTCCCCGTCTCCAGGGCCTCCCCTTCCCCGTCTCCAGGGCCTCCCCTTCCCCGTCTCCAGGGCCTCTCCTCTCCACACATTCAGGAGGCTAGCCTTGGCCTCCTTCCCTCCCTCTGCACCTTCACTTTCCCTGCTCAAATCTTACCCATCTCCGAATCCCACAGATTCTTGCTTCATGCCTCTCATTCCTTCCTTCCTTACTTTATGGCCTCTACTCAGAGCTCAGGCCTTATCACCTAATATTACTAAATATAATTAATATCTCTCTCCTCCTCCCATCCCAGGATGGGAGCTCTCCAGGATGGAATTCCAAATTCCTCAAATTTATGATTCACGGCCCTCCTCTTTTTAATTTTTTTTTTTGTTTTTTTGGTTTTTTGAGACAGGGTTTCTCTGTGTAGCCCTGGCTGTCCTGGAACTCACTCTGTAGACCAGGCTGGCCTCGAACTCAGAAATCCACCTGCCTCTGCCTCCCAAGTGCTGGGATTAAAGGCGTGCGCCACCACTGCCCAGCCTCTTTTTAATTTTTGAGATTATTATTTAATCACAACATTTCTTCACTCCAAAGCCTCTCATATACCCTTTGCCTGATCTCCTTCAAAGTCATGGCTTCATTTTTTAAATTATTACATTTATATATGCCTATACATGTATTTCTAAGTATAACCTGAACAGTCCTTATAATGCTATCTGTTGCAATCCAACCTTAATTGACCCTTCTTACCCTATGTCCTTAGATATCCCAAACAAAGCCCTTCACCCCTGCCAAACTGCCTTGGTCACTTGTACCCACAAATCTCTATTCCTATGGAGAACACCAGTCCCATTCACTTTTGCAAACCAAGTCCTACCTATTCCTGTTGTAAAGTTTACTTCATGACACACATTGGAAACCTGCTCTCCTCATAGCAGCCTCCAGGCTCCTTGACTGCTGGGGTCTGCAGAATTTATTGACACAGCTTCTCATTCAATTCTTCCTAGCCAGATAGGTGCTTTTCCTTCTTCAGTCCTTCATACACCCTCAAATTCCGTAGTCATGGGACTCCATGTCCCCTCACTCCTTCCCACACACTCATGCCTGTCTGAACCTGCTACACAGACTAGCTCTTCCTCATTCCTGGCACCAGGCATCACAACCTCTAGTTGTGACACAGAAGACATTATCAAGACTCTTCCTAGATAGCTGCCTTCCTTCCAGGCAGAGATTTCCCGAAACCTAGAGAGGAGTCATGGATCAAGATAAGGAGCCTGTAAATGCCTTTACCAATCCACTCTTGAGCCCTTCCAGTGCTCCAGACTCTGATTTGTTTACCAGCTGTTTCATCTTCTTGTTCTGAGATTGTCTGGGCCAAGATGAGGCAAGCCAGAAGATGGAGATCAGGGTAGCTTCAGCGTAAAGTTGAAAGTACATAGGAGAGAGACCCACAAAGCAGAGATTGGCAGGGATCCCAGGGAACAGTGACGATTGTCAGTGTACATACCATTGCCTGGACTTCACCCTCACAGTGACCACAGGCCTATCTCTTGTGCTTGTGGACTCTGAGCTTTCGGCTCTTGTGGTTGCCAGAGGTGAGAACTCCTGGTATATGTTAACTGTTTATTTGCAGAGTATCTGTCATCTTTAGAGGGGACCTGACTCTACAGAAAGATACTGTCTGTACGTTTGTGCTGAGCCCCTAACCTATGTTCATACCTAGAGGTGCCTAAAAGACTCGAGAGACTTGCCCTGGGTTGGTGAGCTTGGATTAGTGGTATGCACAGTGTGGGAGTTGTCCACACAAACTCTTTGAAAAGTGTGTAATTTTCAACTCTGAGCTCACATATACGCTTATGGGAAGAAAGTTCATAGCTTTCACTTGATGTCCCAAGGAATCTAGAGCTCAAAGGATTAAGACACTGGGGCTAAGGAGATAGCTCAGTGGGTAAGAGTATGTGCTGTATGTGCATGTGGGCCTGAGTTTGAACCACTAGCACCTACATAAAAAGCTGGGCATGGCTAAAAGTGCCTATAATCACAGTTCTGGGCTTTGGGTAGAGATAGGAGGAGCCCAGAACTTGGTGGTCAGCTATTCTAGCAGAATGAGAATTTCTGGTTAGTGAGACCCTGTCTTAAAGGGATAAAATAGAGAATAATTGAGGAAGACATATGAGGCCTTCCTCTACCCTCCCCATGGACCTTGCACGTGGACATGCAAACACAACACACATACCATATACCACACTTGAACACACATGGAGGCTCAAAATATATTTTTGTAAGACTTATCTACTTATTTTATGTATGTGAGTACACTGTCTCTCTCTTCAGACACACCAGAAGCGGGCATCAGATCCCATTACAGATGGTTGTGAGCCACCATGTGGTTGCTGGGAATTGAACTCAGGACCTCTGGAAGAGCAATCAGTGCTCTTAACGGCTGAGCCATCTCTCCAGCCCCACAAACTAATTTTTAATAAAGATCAAGACAGATTCTTACTAGGTATTATCGTCATCTTTGCAGAATTCTTATAAACATGACTTTATGCTTGAGCTCTTGTTTGATTTAGTTGGGAAGCCCCAGGGAGGACAAAGAACACTGTTCTGAGAGCCAGTGCTATACCCCAAGGACACAACATGGCACTAACACATGGCTAGCATTTGTGCACTGGCTGTGTACAGACATGGGCCTGAGAATTCCCAATATCCCAGTGAGGGGAACCTTTTTTTTTTTTTTTTTTTTTTTTTTTTTTTTTTGGTTTTTCGAGACAGGGTTTCTCTGTATAGCCCTGGCTGTCCTGGAACTCACTCGGTAGACCAGGCTGGCCTCGAACTCAGAAATCCACCTGCCTCTGCCTCCCAAGTGCTGGATTAAAGGCGTGCGCCACCACCGCCCGGCGAGGGGAACCTTTTAATAAAGCTAATAATAAAGATTTTAGGATAATCACTAATATATTATTTTAATGACGCATTTTAAATCACATACCATGTGAAATACAGCTTTCCCAGCTCCTTCAACTATCATATAAGTAGAGTTGTTCCCTCATCAGCTGTGACCTGTAAATGTTATCACCCCACTGGCCAGGGATGGTGGCTACTCCTTACTAATTCACAATGTGTTCATTTTTATACTAATGGCATTTTGAGCTATAATGTAAATATTACAAAATGTACCCTTTTAAAATACACAATTCAATGCTTTTAAATTTTTTTTTTATATTGACAGGTTATATGTACAGCCATCACCATTGCCAATCACAGACATTTTCATTATTCCAGAAAGAAATCCAGAACCATTAGCCTTCCTTCTCCACCATGCCCCTGGCATTGCTAGTATGCTTTCTGCTTGTGGGGAGCTTGTTCTCCAGACCAGTGGAATCATAGACTCTGTGATTTGCTTCCTTCTCATTGCATGTTTTAAAGGTCTGTGCATGTTGTCATATCTCTCTTAGCCCTTTGTTCTATTTTCATCAATGAATAACATTCTATTGCATGGATATGCTATGTTTGACAAAGATTTTGAGAAGCCTGTGCATGAGCACACTGTAGCTCATCATTCCTATTTACATCTGTAACCCTTCCAACTCCTTCTGAGTAACCCTGAACTCTTGTCTTCTATAATGTGCACACACACACACACACACACACACAGAGTCCAATTAGTGTTGCCTGTATTTATATTAGTGTAGGGTTGATGTCAGGGTATTAAATATTGTCCCTGAAGGGAACCTTAACTTTCTCTCCCTCAGTAGCTATTGATTGCCTTCAGTTACCTTTTGACATCCTCCTCCCTCATCTACGTTGACATGTATGTCAACTGGTGCGATCCTGTGCACATAATCATATTGTGTCCAGGAGACACTATCTCACAGCAACCATCCTGGTTTTCTGTCTCTTACAATCCTTCTGGCCCCTCTTCCATGATGTTCCCTGAGTCACTGGTATAGATGCTGTACTATAGATGTCCCAAGTGGGGCTGGGCACTCCATTATCACTTTTTCTTGGCACTTTGACTAGTTGTGGTTCTCTGTAAAAGACTCAAAAGAAACTGCAAAAAGAACCTCTGGTCAGAGGTGAGTGCTGTAATATAATGTGGCTATCAGGATAAGCATTTAAAAAGCAGCTGAACACTCTATTAATCTGGTAAAGTGGTATTAACAGGTTGTGATCTAGGGTCTATGACCTTTCAAACCATGGACTCTTAACGATGTTTACATTACCAGGTCTGAGTGCCTGCCTATCGAGTGGGACTTAATTCCAACCAGACAGCTGTTGGTTAGCCCTAAGACAGTAGTACCACAGTTGCACAGTTGGATGTATCTTCCAGGCCAGACACCATTGCAGCAGTGAGTCAGGGTTTCCCTTTCCATGAATCCTTGTTGGCTTTGTCATCAGTTGTTTTCTTGATCTTAGCAGCCATGAAATATCAAAGTAATTTTAATTGAGTTTCCATAACTGCTAAGGATATTGAATACTTTAAAAGGTATTTTGTAGTCACTTTTATTTCTTCTTCTGAGAACCCTCCGTTCAAAATGTGGCAATTTGAACAAACCCTTAGGTTCATCTTTGAATGACTACTCCGCAGAAAATGAAGTATTTGAAAGGGTTAGAAGGATTAGGATGGAAGGTCTTGTTGGAGGAAATGTGTCGCTGGAGGTGGGCTTTGAGATTTCAAAAGCCTTTCCCAGTCTCTCTCTCTCTCTCTCTCTCTCTCTCTCTCTCTCTCTCTCTCTCTCTCTCTCTCTCTCTGTTTGTGGACTCAGATGCAGATTTCAGCTACTTCTCCAGCACCACTCCTGCCTGTTGCCATGCTCTCTGCCATGATGATAATGGACTGAGCTGTAAGCAACTCCCCAGTTAAATGCTTTCTTTTATACCAGTTGCCTTGGTCATGATGTCTTCATAACAATACTAACACAAAACTCTATAGCCCATTTTCAAAACTTGGCTCACTTGTTTTCTTGATTTTTTTTTTTTCTGAGTTCTTTGTATATTCTGGATATTACCCTCCATCAGATGCATGGCTGGCACAGATTCTCTTCTCCCTGTGTGCTTCCTCTTCACTCAACTGATTGTTTCTGTTGCTATACTGAATCTTTTTAGTTTCATGGGTGCACATAGTCCATTGTTAGCCTTAATTCCTGGGTAAATTCCCCAAGTCCTGCTCTACACTTGGATCTTGTAGGGAAGGTACTGCCTGTGTTTTCTTCCCGCAGTCTCAGAGTTTTTGGCTCCCCACTGATGTCTTTGAACAATCTGGAGTTGATTTTTCTAGAGGGTGATACATAAGAGTCTGATTTTATTTCTCTACATGTGGACGTCCAAGTTTCCCAGCACAGGTTGTTGATGCTGCCTTTGCTCTGCTGTGTATTTTGACACTTTGTTGACTATCAGATGACTATAATTGTGTGCAACACTTAAGGCTACATTTTATTTTCCTATTCCTTACTTGATGGGCAACTGTGATTTCCCACTTTTCAACAAGTATAAAGAATGCTCCTGTGAATCTCACGTGCATGTTTTTGTGTGGATAATATGTTCTCATTTCTCTGAATTACGTACTTCAGAGTGGAATTGATGGGGCACATGGCGACTCTGTGTTTAACACTTTAAAATATTTTTATTACATTTATTATTTGCCTGCATGCATGTATTCATACTAGGGCAGGCCATGTGTTTGGAGGTCAAAGAACAGCATATTGTAGTCAGGTCTCTCCATCCTGGGGCACAAACTCGGGTCATCTGGCTTCTCAGCATTATCTTTATCTGCAGAGACAACTTGTAGTGCTTACATTTGACATTTGAGTAGTTGCCAAACTGTTTCACATAGTGTTTGCATGGTTTTAATTATCAACAGCAAACATGATGATTCCTATCTGTGGTGGGTTGAATGAAGATGGCACAGTAGGCTCATGAATCTGAATACTTGTTCTCCAGTTAGTGGAAGTGTTCGGGAAGAGGTAGGAGGTGTGGCCTTGTTGGAGGATGACGTGTCACTGGAGGGTGGGCTTTCTGGTTTCTAAAGCCCACTCGAGGCTCAGTCTCTCTATCACTATCTCCTGTCTTTGAATCAGGAAGTAAGCTCTCAGCTCCTGTCCCAGCACCTGCCTGGTCCCATGTTCTCCATTGTGATTGTGACAGATTCACCCTCTGAAACTGTAAGCAATATGTTGTCATCTGCATCTCTGTGTTGTCATCTGCACCTGCTGCTGTTTGTGATTTTGACTTTAACCATCTTAGTGGAGATGTCAGGTCTTATTGCAATTTCATTTTAATCTTTTTGATGACTAATGATGCATCTTTGTACAATCCTTGTGGACACCCAGGACGTTTCCTTTGAAGAAACATCTATTCATATTCTCTGGAAAGTATTTCTGAAATCCCACAGTACCATTCAATCCATTGCTCTTTAAAGGGCTTTATAAAACAGTTCATGGAGCTATGCCTTTAATAAAAAATTAGTGAATTTAAACCATTGCTTGCAAAAGAAAACAGTTCTGTCAAATGCCCTTTCTAAGCATGCCCAGCTAGCCAAACCACTCAGGTGGCTTCAGACTAAGATTTTTTTCTGGTTGACTTTCGTTTGAAATATGGTAATTTAGAGAGAAATTTATAACGTGAAAGATCTGTAAGTGTTGGGTATTAAATTTCTCTTTTCTGATTTAGTTTGTGGGGGAGGAGAAGCCTTTTACCTTATAGTTATGCAGATGGGATATTTAAAAATGTTGACCAAGGATGGATGGATCATGGAGAGATGCCTGTAGGTGGATGGATAATGAGGGGATGGAGGTATAGGTGGACAGATGGAGAGGTGGAGAGGTAGGTGAATGATGTGTGGGTAGATGGGTGGAAGGAAGGATGGATGTATCAATGGACTGATGAATGAATGAACCAGAAAAGGAATGAAGTGTAGGGAATCAGACAATCACACAGCCAGATCAGGGTTTCCAACTTTCCTTTGGATGTTCTTGTTTCTACTCAGAAAAGTAGGTTGCTTTTCAGTTTTCACTCCACAGAGCTATAGAAGAGCAGGTTTTTTATTGCAAGTTTGAAACAAGATACTGTATTCCCTGTTGTTTGGAATATTTTTTCCATAGTCTTTGAAAAGATGAGGGCTTGCTCGGCTTTTAGATGTGTCTGAGAAGCTCCAGATTTTATATGACAGACACTAGCTTCAGAGACAGGACACAGTTCAGGGGCTTCTTATAGTTCACCATGTTCATGCCTTGCCCTGTTAACACTTTTCCTACCGTTGCGAAAACTTCTGGGTCACTCTCAGTCTCAAGACCATTTCCCTTTTCAGGTGTCCAGGTGGGACAGGCTAGACAGAGACCACAAGCCCCATGACTCAGCACCAGCTTCCAAGGACAGAAAACACATGTGAACTAGTGAATGAAGCTCTGGTGTCCAGGGACAGAGTAAGCAACAAAGGAAAGCAAAACCAGGTTAGGCAAGAAGGTACAAAAGGAAGTTGTGACCAGATACATGAAGATAAGACAGACATGGGCCAAAGCTGCAAGAGAGGACATTTAAAACTTCAGACCCTGGAGAGGGGAGAAGTAGCAGATGTTCTATAGAACATGCTTTCATGGCAACAACATGAAGGGTGGTTGCCTGTAAAATTCACTCAAGAGGGTGTACAATGGGAATTGGATTCCGAGGGCAAGATTTAATAGAGAGCCTTCTGGGTGGGGCTGGACATTTTTTTCTTTTCCCTCCCTCTTTCCTCCTGTTCCCTCCCTTTCTCTCTCTTTTGTTCCTTCTCCTCCCCTCCCTTCTTCCCTCCCTTTCTCCCTCTCTCCCTCTCTCCCTTTTCTTTCCCATCCTCTACTCTTCCCTTCCCATCCTTTCTCTTTTCTCAAGACACAATATTGTAAATAGCTCACTCTAACTCTCACCTAATCAAAGGATGGTCGCAAACTTCTGAACCTCCTGCCTCCACCTCCAGATTGCTGGGATCACAGCCGTAATCCACAATGCCCAGTTTATGTAGCATTAGGGATCAGTCCCAGATCAAGGCTTCATGAAGGCCAGGTAAACACTCTACTGAGCCCAGCCCAAGCCCTGACTCCTTCCTTTGCTGCTGATGATCAGTGGCTTTGGAATTAGGCGTTCAGATCTATATCAGTTACGGAAGGCTCCAGATTCATTCTATAGACTTAGTATTCTTCTCTCTCTCTCTCTCTCTCTCTCTCTCTCTCTCTCTCTCTCTCTCATGTGTGTGTGTGCCCATGAGTAGGTGATTACATTCATTCTACTTATTGTGGGTCAGGTACTATGCTAAGCACTGGGCATGCAGAGGTGAACAGGAAGCTATGCTCCAGGTAAGGATAGCTTCAGTGCACACCACATGAGGTGCCAGAGACCAGTATAAATGTCACTTAGTTTCTAAGGCCAAAACTGCCAGTGCTACCAACTGGAGGCTAAAAAGATTTCTCAGGTGAAGTAGTTCAAGGGTAGGTTTTCAGGAGTGGATGGGGCCAAGCTAACAGAAGTGGCAAAGTTCTTCCCCACTCAGAAGATATGGATGACTGGCTGGTATGGGCAACTGAACAGTTCAAAGTACCAAGATGTAGCAGAACTGTAACATGAGCAATGCAAACAGTATGCAGAGAGGTCCTCTGTCACGGTGGCTTGGCACTCAGCATTACTCTCAAGCAGCCAGAAGCCATTGAACATATAGGAACAGAACATTCAGCTATACAGGTTTTTAGGTTGGGAAGGCAGTCAGCATTTTGTTTTTGATAGGAGGATTCTGGCCCTAGGCCAGAGGAACTCTAGTGCCAAGTACAGAGAGACTCCAGCTGGGAGATTTGCAGACAAGCATTCTGGGGTGTGGTCAAGGGCTATGAGCCAGGCTGTGCCACTGATGTACAGCAGGGCATTGTGTAAGTCCCCCAGGGACATAGACCTCAGTGCCTGCTAGCCCACTTGAGCATCTTTCATGTCACAGCTGCCCATACTGCTGGCTGCCAGAGAAACTGGTGGCATGGAATGATCCTCCAAGAAGCCCACTTCCTGCTTTCTTCTTCAGTCTCAGTACAGTCTGTGGAAAGGGGCAGAGGGAACAGAGGGCTTGGCCAGGTTAGCAAGAATCAACCTGCCTCCAACAGAGGTGCAGAGAGTGAGACAGGGCTTATTCTACAGAAATGGGAAACTCACGAAGAGTGTGCCTACCCAAAATGCATGGGTGGGCAGATGTGTGGTTTTGTTTGACAGTTGGAACACACGATTACAAAGGATTCCCAGAATGTCTGGGGTACGTATGCAGGCGAGAGGACTCTGACATAGGGAATGGGCTGGGTGCTGACAGAGACTCACACACCCCTTCCCCCAGAGGCCTCTCCTGGAGCACGTGGCTGCTCCACTCAGCTTTGCCTGGCAAATGTTTTCTTGAGATAAAATTATTTTTCACAAGTACACGCTTTGCTAAATGAAGCGGTGGGAAGGCAGGGGCCTTGTTTTGTGCCCTCAGCTTCCCAATCCTAATCCAGCAAATGTCAGGATTCACAGCTTGTTCTCAGGGAACATTTGGTCAGATCTGAGGAGGCTTTAGAGAAAAAATCTGCAGGGAAGAGCAGGTCAGAGATGGTCTGTGGCCCCTCTGGGAAGGATTGGTAGCAGAGAGACTTGGATTAAAAGACACATGGAACCTTACTGGCTGTTGCAATAGCTCAGCTCACACACGGCCTCCCCAGCCCAGGGATATGGTTACTCCAAATGGAGAATAAGCATAAGCAAACAACATACGAGGGCCCAGGAGAAGCTGCTGGTCACCTCACAGCAATGATCACCTCCCTGACCACACAGTGACCTTAGATCCCCCAGCATAGCACGGGGGAGTCATGCTTCTTAAAGACTCAAAATCTCCCAGAGACTCACAGAAGCTTGAATTCCTGACTCCAGCCCTACATTTCTTTCTTTGGGCTTGTCTGGAATACAGCCTGAGCATCACCCTTCTGATTGTCTTGTGAGTAGACCAATAGCCACACTTTGAAAGCCTCTGGAGTAAGGGGCTGCAGAACACCCCACCCCCAACTGTCCTTCAGCTGTACGTCTTACAGGAGTGTATTAGAAACCCAAAAGCTTGGTGAGCATTCCCATGTCTGTCTACACAGGCAACAATTGCTTCCTCTTTGTTGTTGTTTTTTTTGGGGGGGAGGGTGTTCTCCATGCTTCCTCTACCCAAAATGGTCCTGATGAGCCCTGCCTGAAACAACAATGGCGGATGGTCAAGATGGCCTTCCATCTTCTCCAGGTACATTGACCAGTAGGCTGGTTTGCCAGGCTTTGCTCTTGTTCTCCCATATTCAGGACCATCTCTGCTGATCCCTACCTGTCTCCCAAGTGCATGAGTCTCTGTGCTGTTTGTCACACAGGCCTCTCCTTCTGCTTTATGGTGTTCTTCATTGCACAGACAGCTTCCTCAGTGAGCTCATGGAACCTGAGGAAGTCTCGGTTGCCCGTGTCCTACTTGATGGGTTAGTTTCAAGGAGGATGTGGCTGTTGTCCTCTGTAGGACAGAAAGGGGCTAGAAACAAACCAAGATCAAACTGAGTCCCCCCCCCCCCAACATGCACTTCCAGAAGCCCACGATGTGAGGATATAGCTACAATGGTCTGGGTAATTGGAAAGAGGGACAGCTGCTGGATCCACCAGGGGTTGAGCTGGCTGAGAGCCACAGTCTGTCAGTTCCTTAGCCTTGAAAATAGTTTGATTACCAATCTTACCCAGGAAACTGCCACCCCTGGAGCTGTATCAGGAATGTTTTATTCAAGCCAAAAAAAAAAAAAAAAAAGAAAAGAAAAAAAATGCTGCCTTTGGTGACTAAATCTGTCTCAGGAATTTCAGCTATGATCAATCCCTTGTTGTTAATTTTTAATTTCTTGGGCTCATTCCTTCATCTCTTCCAGACCTTTCCCATTTGTACCTCGGTGGACACAAAGCTGAGCCTGCCCTGCCACTCTTCTCCAGCTCCCTCTTGGAGCTCCTCCCTCCAACCTTGTCTCTTGAGTCTTGCTCTTTGCCTCAGTCCATGCTAACAAAGTTCCTGGTGTCCCTGAGGATTACAGTGTCCTCATGACCTGTGTATCCAACATAAAGCCCAGAAGCTCTGGAAGGCTCCAGACATATCTCTGGGAAGTTCTTCCCTTTGCTGTTTATTTATACCTGCCTAATGATAGTATCACCCTGGAAGGGACCCACAGCTCCAGATTGTGCCTTAACAGAAGCCAGCTAAACTTGCCATGCACTGCTGGTAACTTCCCTTCAATATTTTATAAGCCATTAACCATAACCATGCACACTGATTTTCAGAAAATGTTTGGAGAAAAACACCCTAGGCCCAGTTACTTCCCCACATTTCTTTTCAAGACAGTGGTAAGCACGCATTCTACCTCACCTCCCTGCTCCAGACACCATAATCCTGTTGAACACCAGAGGTTTGTTAGCAAGGGCTAAGAGAAGGAGTAAGACTCAGACACGGGTGGAGGAAAGTGCCCCAGTATGAACTAGGGGAGAGCTGCAGGACCGAAGCTGATATTCTGCAGTGTCTCCCATCATAGCAGAGGGAGCCTTTGTCTGCATCTAGGCGATTCTCCATTGTCAGAGACATGGGTCACAAGGATGAGAATTGGGACCTCTGTTTCTAGGTATACCTAGAAACTGAACCTTCCCTCATTTTCCCTCATGCCCTGCAGCCTCCTCTTCCCAGCCATGTGACCACACTTTGCAAACCCTCCAGCTCAGTCTTCCTACACACTTCACCATGCCCAACACTGACAGCCAGTGTTTTCTTCACCAGGCCATTAATGCACCGTGTGTGCTGTACTATATGCCATAGGTAATCAATCTCTTTAGTAATTCTGTGTATCAGTGGAGACACTTATAGAAGACACAAGTGTTTGTAACTGAAGGGTTGGTGGACCCTCATCCCTTGTCAATCTAACTGCACATACACCAAATCCTATCTCTGCAACTCATTGCTTCGGTATGGCTTCTGGCAGTTTAAGACTCACCTCATGTGCTTCTTATCACCCCTGCATTATGGCTTCTTCTTGGTTATGTCATGTCAAGACACACAAGAAAACATGGTCCCTCACTGTGATGGTCTATATATGCTTGACCCAGGGAGGAGCACTGTTGGGAGGAGTGGCCTTATTGGAGTAGGTGTGGCCTTGTGGGAATGGGCTTTATTACCCTTGTCCTAGCTGTCTGGGAGCCAGTCTTCCACTAGCAGCCTTCAGATGAAGATGTAGAACTCTCAGCTTCTCCTGAACCGTGCCTGCCTGGATGCTGCCATGTTCCTACCTTGATGATAATGGACTGAAATTCTGAACCTATAAGCCAGCCCCAACTAAATATTGCCCTTTATAAGACTTGCCTTGGTCATGGTGTCTGATCACAACAGAAAAACCCTAACTAAGACACCCACTCACCCCAAGATGCCACAGACTATAGGAAGCAATGAAGATTTTGCAGGTTGCATGAAGACATAGAGAGAGAAAGGAAAGGGAAGGTTAGAGGATGTGGTATCTGCTACCTCTCTGGTCTCCTTTTAATTTCCCTTGCAGAACAATAAGCAAACTCTAAGATGCAAGCCTGGGGTTCCCTGAGCCTCATCTTCTAACTGCAATTATCAAATTGTACAACTTCTATCAAATGGGAAAAATAGTTTTCTTCCTGGAAATACTATATCTGATTCTATTCCCTCTTCAGCATTGACTTATGTCTAAATAAAGATATCGGACCTTTGAGACAGAGTAGCCAGTGTTAAAATTTGGGTGAACTGTAGGCAAGCTCTACCTTAGCAGAGGGGAGCTGCCTGGTCAGTGCAGAGCTGGAGTACAGAGTAGCTTACTATGGGACATAGTACTCTAGTTCCTGGAAAGGTAATCCAAGCCTGAGGTATGGTGTGGTGGGTTTTGTGGCGTACAAGGAGAGGGTATTTGTGTTTCATAGACTGTTAGCCTAAAGTTCTGATGGTGGGTCTGGGTAGCCTTTCTAAGACTGCTTCATTGACTTTCTTGTCAACCAAAAAGACAAGTGAAAGTTGATAAATTCTGTTATGTACAAGTGATTCCAGGCCTGGAAAAGAAATGAAAACTTTGATGTACCTGAAATTTTCCTGTATCGGTGAGTCAGGAGGTGCTTAATGCCAGTTGCCACCAAGAAGACCAGGAACACAGGGTCTTGAAGTCACATGGGGACTGCAAGAATGCAGGACATATCACAGGTTACAAAGAGCCACTGTGGTCTCCCAAGTCTTATTCATGTCTTGTTCCTTGACCAGGGAGCTGTTCTGTCATACCAAGTAGTCCTATTGCCTCTTGCTTCTTCTCCACCCGATGAAATCCTTGTCATCTTGCTAGCACCCCACCTTCATGAAGCCCTCCTGAATCTCCTTTTGCTAGAATCAGAGAAGTGTCCTGTGCCAACTCTAGAGGCCACAACACCTTGAATGAAGGCAAGCACTCTCCTCCCTCCGTCTCTAAGGAAGCCCTCAGAGAATGGAGTTTTTAAATCCATTCTCAGCCATGACTGGTGACTTAGACAACATCTGCTATTCATTAAGTCCTCACATATCTCATAAAATTCCATTCAACACATAATTAAGTGTAGCTCATGGCCACTCGAGTTGGGTGGGGTGTGATTAAGCTGTCAGTTTGGACACTTAGGAACATGGCAAGCATTCGTATACTTGAGCCTTGCTCTCCCGTGTTCTGTGTGTGGATGGGAAAGGGCTTAAGAAAGAGACTGTTTGGAGCAATTCCAAAAGAATACTTTGCTTTCTGCTCCATGATGATGTAGGGGGTCACAGTGGAGAGCGTAGGGTTGACTGCTCTCAACTCTCAAACTCTTTCCTTAAGGAGAATGTTGTCCTCCATCTCACCAACTGTTGGATGGACTTCTTCCCAATGATATCATCTATTATTGATGTTTCTTATTGCTAGAGGATTGGTCCCCTTGCTGTGCTGTACTCTCAGACACCTGGAGCTAGACCTGCCATGAAGCATACAACAGTCCTCAATGACAGGGGACACCGGCCTTCCCCAGAGTTTCTCTTATCTAAGTGCAACACAAAGAGTCACTTCCTTTCTTGTATGAAGGGAGTCTTCAAATGCATGGCCTCTCATACGCTCTATGTTTTGGAGAAATGATTCTATCACTGTCTTGAAAGTCATAGCCGGAAGTGGACAAACACTGTGTGTATGATATTACTCCCCACACCCAAGACAGGGTCTCACTCTATAGCTTTTGCTTGGCTGAAACTCACTATGTAGACAAGGCTGGCCTTGAACTCAGAGGTCTCTCTCCTTCCACCTCCCTAGTGTTAGGATTAAGGGGCTGTGCCACCAAACACAGGATCATGCCAAGACCACTCCATCAAAGGAAAAAACCAGCAGAGCCAACTTCTCTTCCCATTTCCCTTTCCCACTCTTCCTCAGCATGCAGCTCTCCAGCATGCACAGCTCCTAGAACTTCAGCCTTGTGCATCGTCTCAGTGCTGTTGCCTAGTAACAATATGCTTAGCAACCAGTAAAGGAAGTGTGATCACACCTCTCAGCATTGTACATGGAGCACTGCAGACAATACAAACAGCTCCTGATTTCTCTCTGCAGCTACAGGAAGGTAACTTTCAGAGGTGGCCAGCGTTCTGCTCTTGAGATATAGTGCTCACCATCCAGAGGCCCACATTGGTTGTTGTTTGGCTCTTACTTGGCATTGGATAATATCTTTGTGGGGGCGGTAGGTAGGTGGTTCTTGAAGGGCCGGATCTCTCTGCTTGCACTTGTTCCCAGGATGCCTCTGATGCAGTCAGGGCAGCTTGCAGAATCCTCTCTGCTCCCACGCAGCCCTCCCTGCACCAAGCCTGCACCCCTGCCCCCAGCCACTGTGTTTCCCACATCCTCTTCCATTCGGAGATGATTCTCTACACCCTACCATTTACCTGTCAGCTGTTGCTCTGCCTGTGCCTAGAGCAGTGGCTCTCAACCTTCCTAATGCTGTGACACTTTAATGCAGTTCCTCATGGTGTGGTGACCCCACCCCCAACCACAGGATCATTTTGTTGCTACTTCATAACTGTATTTTTCTTACTGTTATGAATTGTAATGCAAACATATTATATGCAAACCCCAGAGGAGTCATGACCCAGAGGCTGAGAACCACTGGCCTAGAGACTTTGTCTTTCAGGCATTCCTGTACTGCTGAACAGTCTGTTCCCCATGATCTTTATGTCCTTCCTCTCTCTCGGGTCTTACACATACATGCATCCCAACCTGATTCAACCTCTGAACCAGACATTACACAAGTTGGGAACAAGAGTGGTAGCTACCCGCTCAGGCTCAGACTCTTTGGCTGACTGTGCTGTTTCCTAATACACAGCCCCCAGGAGTCTCCAGTGAAGTCATAACAATCCAGTTTTTGTTCAGGACAGCCCTGCTGTATCTTAAGCCAAATTCAGCTTCTGGTTGGAGTGTCAGGACTCAGGGTCCTGCAGAAACCACAGAGGCGAGCTGAGCTGCACTGCTTGGGATCTGCGAAGGCAGGCTCAGTTCTCAAGAGCCATGCGTTCCTTTCCTTCACCTTGGAAATGGACCCTTGAGTATAGGACTTGACCTGCGCACAGAAAAGCTGCTTGCATGGCCCAAAGAAGATCAATGCACAGATATTATATACTTTACATACTGTGATTTTTGAGAGAAGAATTTTCTTGGAAAAAAATCTGGTCTTGTTGTTGCTGTGAGATGGGAGAAGATCCTGAGATATCTAAGGCTGAAATGGATATATGTCAGTCACCCATTCTTTGATGACCTTGGTGGCAACATCAAACCCTTTCAAGACAACATCAAGCTTTATCTCGAAGCTGTCAGAATAAATTATAGCAACACCTCTGCCTTTTCTTCCCTTGGGCCCCATGATTAAGGTGGCTAGGTGGCACCTAGTTAGGACTTCAATTTAAGAACATTTTACAGGTCTCTTCTCATTCTGGCTGGGGTACAAAAAAGCAAATGAGTCAGAAGCTAACCAAGGCCTAGTTGAGGTGCTGAGAGAGCAGCAGTCCCTGAGGTAGGAGTTTGGGTTTATGTCACCTGTACCTCCATGGCAATTACGTGTTTAGTGGTAGCTGGGTGAAAGGCAAAATTGCAAATGCTGGTTTTCTGGAGGCAAGAGGTGGCAAAGCACACTCCATAGGTGGTTTAGAGTAAGTCAAATAGAATTTCGGTGTTATTGGATCTTGAAGGTTGGGAGTCTGGCCAAGGATGAACAGACATTCCAGAGGCATGAGCTTTGCCCCAACACCTACCTTAGGCAATTGGAGGCTTGTCTCATAAAGGAAGATCTCAACAGGAAAGGTGAGGATCCAGCAAGCTCTCAAGGTTCTGTCTTTCACTGGAGGACACTTTTCAAAGCCCTTAGAAAGGGGCGTGTGCAGCTTCGCCGAGAGAGAGACTTTACCAACCCCACCCCTCAATCCTGTCACCTCACTCAGGAGCTAAGCACGGCTTCTTGCTAAAATTTCTGCTTTTTAATAAAAAAAACCTTTAGTCCCTAGAGGTTAAGTATACCATAGAGGTCAACCACTGACCTAGTTAGAGCTAGCTTTGAAAACACAGGGGTATTTATTTGATGAGGATCTATGGGGAGGCAGATTTACCAATTTTCTGCTCAGACAGCTAGATTTGTAAGTCATAACCAAAGGCAGTTAAGTCAGGAAAGACTCTGGCAACTGCCCAACCTACCCACCATTCACAGCTTAGGAAATTGTTTCCCAAGATGTGACTAGAGGTTAATTGCAAATATATAAAAAAAAAAAAAAGTTTCTTTCACATTACAAAAAAAATACCTATGTAAGACAATAGAAGAGCTTTTGCCCAAGGCTCTGCTATAACATGGAAACAGCATCTATCCAGATTCCCCAAATCTGTTGACTTTCGTACTCCTGCTTACTCCAGTGCAACTCCAGGCAAGGATGGAACTGGATCTCCAAAAAGATCTTTTACAATGCCAGAGTAGTTTTTGCCATTTTAAACACTAAATTGTCAACACTTCACAAGTCATAGGATCGTTTCAGACACATTATCTTTTGAATAAAACGTAGATATGTTCTATGGGGAAATGTTAATCATGAAATATCAGTAGTAAGCCAGTCTCTCAACACACACCTGCTGCAGTGGGGTTAAAGCCACCGGCTCAGGGCTGATGTGAAAGTAGACCGTGTGTTTGTTTCTGTAAGCCGCGGCCCACGTAGCAGGCAGGGAAAGAGGGCTAACGGGGTGGGTAAAAGCGTTTGAATGCCTCTCCGCACAGGCTCTTGTCTACAGCGTTTGTTCCAGCATCTCTTCAATAAATATGACTCAGTCTGATGTTCGGGTTCCACTTCCTATGGGCAGGGAGCTGACTCTGGGCTGCCTATCCTGGGTGACTCAGGGACCCATGGGCAGGCTGTGTCTTCTTTTCTCAGCCAACCAGCTCCCTTCTGTCCTGGGATCTCTCCTCTTCTTCGACACTCCAGCTTTCTGTATGCTCACTGAAGAACCAGGGTGGCGTCTCTCCCAACCCCACTGTGCATAGATCTTGGTGAGCAGCCAAATTGCTTTTGTACACCCACTTACTCCTCTGCATGAGGTATGAAGGCCAAGTGAGGGTCACAATGGGTTCCTGTGAGAAACAAACAAAAAAACCAAGAGCTGGAGAGAAGATTCAGTGGTTAAGAGCACGGACTGCTCTTCCAGAGGTCCGGGTTTGATTCTTAGCACCCACACAGTAACACACAATTGTCCAAAACTTCAGTTCAGGGGATCCAATGCCTTCTAGACTTCATAGACTATGGTGCAAATGGTATATGCAGACATAACGCTAATACACATAAAATAATAATATATAGAGATAAAACATTAAAAATCCACCAAGCCAGAATTCAGATCGCCAGTCAGAGAGGGTTCTGGGTAGACCCTCTCTGCTTGGTCTAGGGGCAGAAGTCCCCTCTTTTAGGTTGGGTGCAGATGGGTTTGAGGAACACCCTCTATAAAGTAACAACCTCATCTTGAGTCTCGTGGTCCTCCATAGCTAACTTATGATAATGTATCTGAATAGGTTTTCCTACCAAATTATCTATCCGTTGTATCACAAAGTTAGTCAGCTATTTAAGGCCCAGGACCAAAAGAATCACCAAAAATAACCCAATTAATAGTCCCAAGATGGGAGGAAGTGGGGTTGACAACCATGGAGAGGTTGAAAAACAGTCCTTGTACAAGCTCTCATCTTTCTCTTTCTCTTTCTCTTTCTCTCTCTGTCTTTTCTCTGGGCCTTCTCTGACCTTTCTCATGTTCTCTTTAACCATCCCTGTCTTGTCTATGTAAGGGCAACATTCTTCTTTAAGGGCTGTACACAGTCAAGAGCTGTACACAGTCTTTTCTATTGTAGAAGAGTAAATCAAGTCCGATAAAGTCCTTTGCAATTTTTGGAGATCATTTCAGACAGCAAAACGAGGGATTTCTTCAGATTAGTGATGTCAATCTCTAGCTGTTTGGTGTCCTTGTCAATGGCCCATCAAAGGTCTGAGTAGTATGATCTGGTGATCTGAATTCTTGATTAGGCTGTAAGGCTCAGCACTGCAAGGGAATATAAATAAAACTTTAAAATATCTATCTGGGTTCCCTGAGGGACAACCCTGACTGCATAGGGGTTGATGTCAAAAGTATCCCTCTCCAGGAAAAAGACATCGGAATGGGTATGGCCCTCATGCCTCACTGGACAACGACAGGAGGACCGGAGCCATTACAAGGTCCCTTTCAATTATTGGAGGTCAGGCCTCTATCCCCACCCTCTTGAGAATAGAATCGCCAGGGCCCTTCTATACTTAGAGAAGGGAGGACATGTCAGGGGCAGCCCTGCATATACGCTAAAGGCCTAAAATCAGCCATAGGCCTAAAGTCAGCAATAGGCCTGACATACATGCATGCTAACACAAAGTCTTGGGTCTCTGTGGAAAAACACTGAAAACAGAAGGCTATAAGCTATTGTAAACAGGCAGCTTCTGTGGAAATTTACCAGACCTAGTAGTCATAAGTCTTATAAATAGGCAGCCTCGGTGGACAGTACCAACTTAGATAAGGACAAGTGAATCATAGGCAGAGTCATAGTGACCTGTCCCCTGAACCTACACCCAGCTTATACCCTGTTCTGAAAGGTATCTGTACTCCCCCTGGATACCCATGCTCCTGTGCCATTCCGTTCCCCACATCCTGCCTTTTTGTGTTTATAACCTCTGTGTAAATAAGCAAATTACGATATGATTTAAATAACTAAAAAAAAAAAAAAAATCCACCAAGCCAAGAGATCTCCACCAAGCATCTCTTCTAAATGCCCAACAAGGCAAGCAAGTACTTCACTGGGTGGGGGCAGGTGGGGAGTGGGATAGTAAGAGACTCCACACTTGTGAACGTGTGTTTTGCTGTAAGAGTCAGTCAGAGGCTGGGGGAGATAGATTCATGTCTTGTGAGCATGAGGACCTGAGTTCAATCCCAAGTAGTCATATAAAATAAAGCTGTTCCTGGTGGCATTCATTTCTACTCTGAGCACTGGAGAGATGGAGACGGGTGAATCCATGGAGTTCACAGGTGAAGAAGCAAGCCTACTCAGCAAGACTCAAGCCCGTGAAAAACCCTGGCTAAGGGGAAATGGGTGGAACCTGGGGAACAATACCTAAAGCTGTCTTCTCGCTTACACACACACACACACACACACACACACACACACACGCACGCACACCACGCACGCACGCACGCACGCACGCCATACTAACAGCTTATCTATTTGGATGCACATTTTTTCTAAACTCAACTGGGATGGTTTTGTAGCAAAACCAGTAACATTTTCCTTCAAGAACAGTGAAGGGTAATGAGTACAGAAGCGCGGGGTCTTCTCCCCTAGGCCAGCTGACGGGACTCATTGCAAGGAGGGGAGAAGTGGAGAGATGGAGGTTTACAAGACTGCCTGCTAGTCTCGTCTCAGAATCAAAGATGACTTCATTAAAAATATTGATTCGAATATTAAACATTTTTTGCTATATGATTTAAAAGATGTATTTAGCATTAACTATGAGAGAGCACTAATAGGGCTTGTGATGGATTGAATAAGATGCCCCCCTCATAGTCTTGGGTATCTAAACATTTGTTTCCCAGTTGGTGGTGCTGTTTGGGAGGTTTAGGAAGTGCAGTCTTGTTGAAGGAAGTACATCACTAGAGATGAGCTTTGAGGATTTAAAGACACATGCCACTTGTGACTTGTCCTGCTTTGTGCTTAGGGTTCAGGATATGAGCTCTTAGCTTCATGCTCTGGCCATCACCTCTTCACTTTGCATCTTGGACTCAATCCCCATGAAATTGAAAGCCCAACTAAACTCATTCTTCTATAAGTTGCCTTGGTCTTGGTGTTTTATACAGCAATAGAAAAAATAGCCAATGTAGGGCCATTCATTTTGGAGACTGTGGGTCATGGGAGACTTTAGGTAAGGGGGGTATGGCAGAGGGAGTGATAACAGTAAGCTGTGACTCATTCTTGATTTTAGGAGAAGGGGCATCCTGGCCATGAGAGTACCGCTATTTTCCAGGGCATCTCTGTTGCAGTACTTGTAGCTTGTCAGCCATCTTTTCTCTCCCATTTAATTTACTATCATGAGGTAGGAAGGGCTCAGCTTCCTATTCATCCCCTCACAAACTGACCTTCATATAAGAGAACACAGGTCCCCAAGCATGTTCATTCACACATGCTCTCTGTCTTATGTACTCACATATCCTTTAGCTATCATGGCGCATCCCTTGAGCAACTGAGTAATGGCAGACCAGTGCTTGACCAACTAGTGCACATTCTCAGGGTTGTACTGAGAGGAATCTGTAAAAAGGAATCTGTAAAGAGTTTAACTATTGGATGAACTTCTCAGATGCTTGATTCACCACTCAGCTGCTGGGATGTGTTTACCCAGGGAGCTCAAATGTGCTGGCTCTTATGGGTCACTTAGACCTGGCTTCGAGAGTCATGGTTGTTGATCTTAATGCTCAACTGATTGGGTTGAGAGTGATCTAGGAGATTTGTAAGGTATACCTCTAGGGATATCTCTGAGCAAATTTCCAAAAACATTACATCATGATGACTCTGAGTTATACAAAGGTTTAATCTATTGCTGGATTCAGCATTAGAATAGAAACTGGTAGAACTGTAGAAAGCAGGGCCTGGTTGGAGGCCCTGGGTTGCTGGACATTTGCTTTTGAGGCAGCATTGTAGCCCTGACTCCTCTGGTTCTTCCAATCATCTTGCTGGATGCTATGGAGATGCTTTCCTTTGCCAAGCCCTTCCTTCCAGATATTTCTCCCTTGCCATGGCTGTGGAAGCAATGGAGCCTGATGACCAGGGACTGATTCCTCTGAGGCTGTGAGAGTCAAAGCAAATCTTTCTTATGTGAGTTGTTTGCCCAGGTATTTGAAAATATCAATCAAAAATAGCACCAGCAAGAAAAGTCTTACTACAGAGGAAGAAAGGAGAAAAGAAGGTAGGCAATGTATTCTTGCTTATTTCAGAGTGTCCTTTAGTTACAGATTTACAGATAACAGAAACCCAAGAGGGGATTTTCTGGTTCCCATAGTCAAGATGTAGGAAGACCCAGAAAGAGGTTGAGTTCGAAGGAGGGGCTTGAACACAGCCACACACCCCTATGTCTGCCCTTCTGTCTACCTCTCATCCTGTGGCTCTTGCACACATTGGCTTTGTTTGTTTGTTTTTGTTTGTTTGTTTGTTTAAGTAGTGTCTGCTGTGGTCACAGCCCTGTCACACATATAAGAAAACTCCTTTCCTTAAACTAAAGTTTAAAAAGTGTTAAGTTTGGCTAGGATCAAGTGTCCACTTCTGAATGGTCCCCACGGCCAGGAGATTGAAGCAGGATGTTGGTTTCAATTAGTTAATGTGTTTCATCCTCTGTGTTGAGTGGGATGAGGAAGCTGAAGAGATGGTCCACTGTGATGGGCAGCCTCCACTTCAGGTATGAAAGGGACATGAAGGGGGGCGGTTCCATAAAGAAAATGAGAGATATCCTCTAATGGGGTGCCAGGAGGCATGGCAGACGATGGAACAGGTGAGCCCCAGGTAGTGCTTTGCAAGCCCTGGTACGTTGTGTAGTGCTTCGTGATTAGTGGCCACACATCTTCGTAATTTGGACAATGGAAACAATAACATTGAAAGTTTTTGAAAATCGGTCATGCTATGATTTTGCTGAGAGGGAAACCATGAAGAAAGAACAAGGTAGCAGGGCTGAGAAGGAGACATTGGTAAGTCTTTTATACAGGCTGTGCAGCCTGGAACACTTCTGTGCACTCCCACAGCAGCCGCTGTAGGAAGAAGGCTGCAGAGTTTGCCTTCCCAACTACAGTGGCCTGCTGCAGGGTTGTTCAGAGCAATGGATGCCTTTGCTCATTGTTCTGTCTCCCTGGGCTTGAACCCAGGGTCAGCGTTAGTGAGGAACCTGCCACAGAACCAAGTCCTGGCTTTCAAAGATGTATTTATATTGCACAGCTTATGTCTGAAACTAAAAAGCCACCTTGCCCTCCAGTCTTTGCATGGGCGATGTTTTTAGACGGCTATTTTTGGTTCTGCCTTTTGACTCTCCAGACTGTGCTTTGCTCTTGTCCAAAAAGAGTCTTCGTGCTTTAACACTCTGCTGGTCGGTATTTAATAATAGCTTCTCAACGATTAGGGTCCGCACCCAACCTCAGAATCTCTGAGTAGATTGTCCCACATGGTGAAGGGAGCTGAGCAAGTGGGGTGAAGTTGAAGATCTTTGAGGAGATGAGATTCTGGATGAGTCACATGGGTTTCCTGTGATGAAAAGAGGAAATCAGGACTGTTGGCCAGAGAAGGTGATATCACGAAGAGACAGACATAGAGATGGAGATAGAGAGATAGCAGGGGTCAGGGTGGTGGTGGGGGACAGGGGAGTAGGGAACAATGACAACTATGGACTGAAGTATACAAAAAGTCTCTAAAATCTGTAAAGGGAAATGTTCTCCCCTAGTCTGGCTAACACCTTAATTTTAGGACTTCTGAGTTCATGGTCTATAAAGTAAACCTATGTTGTTCTAGGCCACTGAATCTTACGGTAATATTTCATAGCGTCAGTAAGAAATGTTCCTCTACCTTTCTGGAAAGCAACTTGGCAGTATGGATTAGGAGGAATTTTAATGAGTTCTCACTTAGTCATTCTACTTACACATCTGACGTAAATATCATGATGTTTGTGTTATTGTGTATGCTATAAAACCTTGGGAGCAGCAACTTGAGGGCGGTGGGCACTCTTCCTTCCTTGTTGTGACAGAATTTGCAATGTGATCCTTCTGCTGATGGCTCTTCCCCTAGAGCAGCGGCTCTCAACCTTCCTCATGCTGCGACCCTTTAATACTTTTCCTCATGTTATGGGAACCCCAACCATAAAATTATTCTTGTTGCTACTTCATAACTGTAATCTTGCTACTGTTATGAATCATAATGTAAATATCTGTGTTTTCTGATGGCCTTACATGACTCCTGTGAAAAGGTCATTCGATCTTCAAAAAAAAGGGATTGTGACCCACAGGTTGAGAACTGCTGCCCTAAAGACTGTTGCTCTGAGCAGTATATTGTCATGGCATGTGGGGACTGATGGCTGTACTAAAAGTGGCTATGATGACAGGTCTGATCTAGTGATTTAGCAGATGTTTACTGACCCTGGCTACATAATAGGCCAGGGAAGGTGCATGCGGTTGGTTACAGGGATGGTAACAGACACAAAGATTTCTCAGAAACATTGGCATTCCACTTAAATGTTGAAGGACCAGTAGGAACAAGTGGTAACTGTTAAAGCTAATTTAGAGAGGACAGTCCTTTTCCCATCCATACACATGTTAATAACAGCACATGCAGATCCTGCTTGTATCCAACAACTCTTCAGGCTCTGTACCCCAAAGCAAATCAAGCACCCTCAAGTTACAGTTAATAGAGAAAAAATAAATAAATAAAGGAAACAAACTGAAGGTCCTCCAGTGGATGACTGGCTTACCTATACAATGAAATACTACTCAGTCATGAAAATGATTGAGCCATAAATATACTGAGGTGAATCTCAGCAGCACTGTACATAGTGTATAAAAAGGGTCAGTTTCAAAAGGTTGCATGCTGGATGGGGACATTATATAACATTCTCTAAAAGGTAATTGCATCCAGACTCACAAAGTCAGTATTTGGGAGACCGACCTAGACAGTAGGAATATCATCAGTAGGCCAGCCTTGTATACATAGTACCCCAGCTAGCTTTAACAGTCAGCTTTACTCAGACTAGAGTCATCTGAGAAGACAATCTCAATTGAGGGATTGCCCAGATGAGACTGGCCTATGGACAGACATGACTGTAGGCGATTGCCTTAATTATTAATTGATATTGGAGGGCCCAGCCCACTATGGTAATACCATTCCTTGAAAAGGTGGTCCTCAGTTTTATAAGAAAGCTAGCTAATGACAGGAGCCTGACATAGCTGTCTCCTTAGAGGTCTGCCAGAGCCTGACATATACAGAGGCAGATGCTCACAGCTAACCATTGATCTGATCATGGGGTTCCCAATGGAGGAGTTAAAGAGAAGACTGAAGGAGCTGAAAGGGCTTGCGACTCCATGGGGAAAGCAACAATACCAACCAACCAGAGCTCCCAGGGTCTAAACCACCAGCCTGGGAGCACATAGGAAGGGACCCATGGCTCCAGCTGTATATGTAGGGGAGGATGGTCTTGTCAGGCATAGGTAGGAGAGGAGGTCCTTGGTCCTGTGAAGGCTGGATGCCCAGTGAGGGGGAATTCAAGGGTGGAGAAGTGGGAGTGGGTGGGTAGGTGGGGGCACATCCTCATGGAAGCTGGAGGAGGGGGGATGGGATAGGGGGTTCCTGGTTGGGGGAAAATGGGGTAAGGGGATAACATCTGAAATGTAAATGAAATATCCAATAAAAAAGTAGAAAAAAAGAAAAGAAAAGAAAGCTAGCTAAATATGAGCCCGTGCAAGCCAGCAGAGCACCATCCTCCATGGGTTCTGCTGTGCTGGCAGTAAAGCGATTTTGGGATAACTCTGTGTGGAATAGCAGCCAGGCCTGGCTTCAGGTTCTCCTGCTTTGAGTGCCTTCAGTGAAAAGTAACCTAGAAGCAGGAATCAAACGAATTCTTTTCTTCCCTAAGTTGCTTTTGTCCAGGGGTGTTATTTGTTATAGCAGCAGAGACAATATTACAATAGACAGCAGGACCTTGTCTCAAGACAGTAACAACAAAACTCCAAAAAAAAAAAAAGACAACCTTGTGCAGATGAAAAACAAGTTAGTAGTATGACTTTTAAAAGGCCACCACCACATTCAAAAGTTTCTCCTGACACAATATTCAGATTACCTGAAGCGCAACATGAGCAACAGATAGTGGGGGAAGAAACGATGTTAACTCAATTGCTGGGTGCAACAACTAGAATCCTAATCTTGTAAGCCTTATAAAATCTAAATCCTCCAGTGGCGAATCCTGACGGATCTGACATTGAAACCTGGAGACACTAGTAGCTACATCTTGTCCTCACACTATCTCTGCCCTCCCCCCAAAAAGGACTCTTGTTTTCTTGAAGTTTTCTCACATGCTCTCAGAAATTTCACATAGCTTCATCCTTGGACAATATCCCAACATATAATAAGACCCTGTCTCAAAAGACAATAATACAACAAAGGAAGTCAACCCACGAAATAAACAAAAATAAATTCTCTAATGCATAAAAAAATAAAATAAAATAAAATAAAAACTAAAAGGCCACCACACGGAGTGGAGAGATGGCTCGGCGGTTAAGAGCACTGACTGCTCTTCCAGAGATCCTGAGTTCAATTCCCAGCAACCACATGGTGGCTCACAACCATCTGTAATGGGATCTGATGCCCTCTTCTGGTGTGTCTGAAGATAGCTACAGTGTACTCACATACATAAAATAGATAAATAAATCTTAAAAAAAAAAAAAAAAGCCGGGCGGTCGTGGCGCACGCCTTTATCCCAGCACTTGGGAGGCAGAGGCAGGCGGATTTCTGAGTTCGAGGCCAGCCTGGTCTACAGAGTGAGTTCCAGGACAGCCCGGGCTACACAGAGAAACCCTGTCTCGAAAAACCAAAAAAAAAAAAAAGGCCACCACACAGGGAAGTCCATCCGCACTGATAAAATAGTGAGTTATTGTGACTGTCATTATATGAGTACACATGTAAGATGAAATTACACAGACCCACACGAGTGCGTGCAAACAAGTGAACTTGTATTGCAGATGATGAAAACAGGGGCTGGGGAGATGATCCAATCAATAAAAGTGTCTGCTGAGTAAGCATGAGGACCTGCGTTTGGGTCCCCAGAATCCAAAGCCAAAGCCAGATAGAGCAGAACACACAAGCTGTGGCAGGAGGATCGCTGGGTCTGGCTAGCCAGTCAGTATAACTGAATTAATGAGCTTCAAGTTCAGTGAGAGCCCGGCCTGAACAAAGTAAATGGAAAACAGGAAAGAAAGACACCTGACATCAACACACACACGCACACGCACGCACGCACGCACGCACGCACGCACGCACGCAGTGAAAATGGAGTAAAGACTGTAGTTCAGTCCCAGCATTACACCAGCGTCCGTTTCCTGCTCCAATAATGTACTGAGAGATGTCACCATTAGGGAAAGATGAAAGATAGGTCTTGAGTTACAGAACTCTGCTGCCTGTGCACCTTCCTGTGATCTATAATCATTTCAAAAAGAGAAAAAAGTAGCTACAGGCTAAAATTTCTCAGAGTTTCTTTTGTTCCTACAAATGTTTTTAAAATCTGAATACATTCAGGGCCACTTGAGTTAGTGTTAGAACAACTCATGGTCCCCCTGTGGCTTCCAGATGTTTGCTCAAAAAGGAATGGAACAGAGGTGATAGTAACCACTGGCAGCAGAGGGGAGTGGCAGCTCACCCCTCCCCTGACATCTGCAGCTCATTGGGCTACATCACGCCTGTCTATCCCTCACCTACACACAGTGTATCGTTGCCAGCTAAAGGAACAAGGAGATTCTGTGCTTCTGAGACACTGTTGTTGCTGTCACGTGGCTTCAGTCTAGCTTTCTGCTAGACTTCTCTTGGTGAGAGAAGGGACATATCGAGGAAAGAGGCTAGAGAGAGAAGACTTCATTGGAGGGGAATTCTGGGCAAAGAAACAGGTGGCTAAGATTGAGGCAACAAGAAAGGTATTTGGTGTAACAGTTTTCTGTAATGAACAAGAAATACCAAGTGAGACTATATCAGATGTTCTGAATTCTGACTTTAACACTCAAGTGTTAAAGTTCATGTGGCCTCTAAGTTTCTTAGCATCTTTGGGGCTTAATTTCTTTCTGTAGGTTGGTATCATTCATAGTAACCAGGCTGACTAATTTCTTTTGATATTTGTGGTGTGTAATTAACTGTGTCTGGGAGTGTATACATTTATGATAATAACTTATCAATAGGATTTCCCACATTAATATTATGGTTCCACCTCACAGTCACAGAGGATCCCAAGAGATGACGTAGCTAGCATTTATCCTGACGCCTTAAAGAGTACATCTTCATCATTTCTCGTTGCTCCCTCCTACAGATTGCTCAGGTCTCCTGAGTTCCATCGCAGTGGCACAGGACTCAGGATACAGTTTGGGATGAAGGGTTAGCTGATTGAATGCTATGAAGTTCTGTAGTGCTCAGACAAAATGAAGCTGTGGAGGAGAAAAACTGAAAATTCTTTTTGTATGTCTGTTAGTGTTTGCTTTTTATTTTGTGTATGTGTACTGTGCATGCATGTGTGTGTGCATGTTCAATAGTGAACATAGAAAGATCTGAAATCTGATCCTCAAATATGAGTTTAAGTGCTTTAACAGCCGAGCCATCTCCTTGGCTTAAACATCTTCTAATATGTTTAGCATATTTCTTTTAAAAACGTTTATTTATTATACACATGAGTGTTTTGCCCATATGTATGTATGTGTACCATCTGCATGCATGGTGCCTACAAAGTTGAGAAGAGGGCATCTGATCCCCTGGAATTAGAGTTACAAATGGTTGTAAACCACCATGTGGGTGCTAGGAACTAAACCCAGGTCCTCTGTAAGAGCAGCCAGTGCTCTTAACCACTGAGCTATCTGTCCAGCCCTTATTTAGCATATGTCTATGATGTCTATGTTAGTCATATGTTGTATTTGTTTTTCCCACACTGTGACCAGTCATTGAATCAACTGTGTCTGTTGGAGTTCTAATATCTTATTGGTCTTTGTAACTTTTAACATGTACTTGAAGTAAGGCCAACATTCATTAGCGTTACACTTTCGTCCTCAAAGCAGAAGGTGTTTATGACAAGCTGTCCCTAAACCATTGTCAACTAGTGTTCCACTAAGACTTTCTGTTAAATATCCTCACTCCCTTATTTAGTCATTAAGATTATTATCTTGAACTTTGTGTGCTCTCCCTTCTATTTAAATACTACAGCTCGACCACTATTGTGTAGTTTGAGGGCCTGACTTCACTAGGCACTCTACTGTTGAGTCCCTCAGCCCCTCTTACTCCTCCTCCTCCCCTGCCTCCTTCTTTTTGAGACAGGGTCTCACTGTGTAGCCCTGCCTGTCCTGGAACTCACTGTGCAGATCAAGCCAGCCTTGAGCTCATGGAGATCCACCTGCCTCTGCCTCCCAAGTACTGGGATTAAAGGTGTGAGCCACCATGACCAGCGTTCCTTACACTTTTTACAGTCCTAAAATTACTCTATCATCCCAGGTTTAGATTTTTGGTTGACACTGTGTATCTGCTGCCACTCCTTAAGGTTGGCTCTTGCCTATGTGAATCATCACTGCAAATAAGCAGAGAACATAGCTTTGTGTGTTTTGATTCTGGAAGCATCCTATGGTGTTTTGAGTCCACCACCCCCCTACATTTCTGGATTCGTTTCTGTTTTAATTATTTGAATTAGACTTTCCACTACATACTACATAGGCTTTGACCTTTCATTTTTTCCTTTCTTTTCATAGCTGGGCTCCAGCCAGAGGTCAGGCTTCCCCGGGTCAGTGGGCTAGTGAGCAGTCTCCAGGCTAGTACAGAGCTTTGTTCTCTGGGTCTAAGGTCAGATGACATGATTCTATGCCAACACTGATCACCATTCTGCTTCATGGAGCTTCCTCTGGTTCTGTGACCTCGCCATTGCTCACTTGCTGCTCTGAACTTCAGTCCTTTGATTCTCGATACCTGGAGTTTCCACATTCCTACTTGGGAGTAATGGAGACTTCTGGTTTCATTTTACCCAGCATTCCATGCAGGTTGAGGACGAGCTTGACCAAGTCCCTTCACTAGTGCCACTAAAAATCACACATGCCTACTCTTTTATGTAGACACTCAATTTTGTCAATTCAGGCAGCAGATGTCAGTGAATCCACCCCATCTGGGGCCCCCTGCCCTCCCAGCTCTTCATATCCAGCAGGCTACACAGGGCCAAAGTCAAAGCCTCTGAGGAATACACATAAATTCACTGGCAAAGCTTCTAAAGAAGGCAACATATGCTCTCAGGAGTTAAAGATCACTCTGAGCTGCATAGTGATTGGAAGCCAGCCTGGGCTATATAAGATTCTGTCTCTTACAACAACGACGATGACGACGACGACGACCCCATAGGTCCAGAGAGCCTATGGGCCCGTCTCCTCAGTCCCTCATTGAGTCCACTGAGTGGGGTCTCATGTATCATGTGCTTTCACTGTGATGTTGGAAGGTCCAGCTGAAGGAGCAGGAAGGACTTTTGCTTCTGCATCTGAGGCAGTCTCCCTATATCCTGAAATGATGCTGAGAGATGCTAAGTGGACCCATGTTTTCAATGCTACCAATGACACCACTTGGGTCCCTGTAACTACGTGAAGGACACATGGGTATGAGTGAGTGCACACACAGAGTTTTCTATAATCCTGCTGTTCTAAACACCCTCTTTTGGAATTTTTCTCATCCTTAAATCCATTTTCTCCCTCTGCCTCAGCTCAGTATGTCAAGAACATGCAATGGTTGTGTTCTGAAAGGACAGTCTGGGTTTCCACAGTAGTAGAAAGAGCAGCCCAAGTCTCACTTGGGGCTTCCTTTATTGATATACATTGCTGACAACTCCGGGACAAGCTGGCACAAATCCAGGTCTCACTCTCATCCTCTGATGACTTTGATGACCCATTTGACATTCTGAAGTCTGGGCTAAGTTGAAATCAGAACCTCTGCCTGTACCTCCTGGATCTACCTTCCCCCCGGGCTACCCTGCTCCCTCTCCACTTCCAGGGTGTGACTCACAGGTAGCTCCTGTCAGCAAGGCAGGTGTGTGTCATTTCCTTACTCTGAGATCCCAACATTGCATTATTTTTCACCCAGTAACCCCTTATAGGACTTTGATGCTTGCTGCAGACGTCCTTCCAGGGGTCCTACAGCTGTTGAGGGAGGCTTCTGTGCCCTCACTGGGAAGTTTAGGGGAACCAAGAACCAAGGTCAGGCTATGCATTCTTTCCTCTCACTATCATGCCTTCCCCCCTTCCCTTCAGCAAACCACTCCTATACTTAGACCTGTCCCTAGTCCTGGTTCCTAGCCTTACCATGCTTCTCTGCTACTCAGTACCCCTTTGGTCATAACCTGATCCTCACTGGAAGGCAAGAGGGAAAGGTCCTAAAGACACCATCTTGTGGGATTCTCTTGAAGGACTTGGCTCATTTAGGTGGAGGGAGTTGAAGGGGCCATAAGTTCTTTACCCATGAAAAGGAGTCAACAGGTGGTGGTGAGATGGGCTTTGCTGCACATGTATCTTTTTTGTTTGTCTGTCTGTCTGTTTGTTTGTTTGTTTGTTTGTTTTTCGAGACAGGGTTTCTCTGTGTAGCCCTGGCTGTCCTGGAACTCACTCTGTAGACCAGGCTGGCCTCGAACTCAGAAATCCGCTGCCTCTGCCTCCCAAGTGCTGGGATCAAAGGAGTGCGCCACACTGCCCGGCTGCTGCACATGTATCTTAAAGGCAGACACAAAAGATGACAGAAAATACACTTGGGCCTTCTCTTCTGTTCTCCTTGCTTCTCTCCTTCCTTCTTTCCTTCCCTTCCTTCCTCTCTCCCTCCCTCCCCTTCTTGCTTCCTTCTTTCTTTTTCCCCTTCCTTCCTTTTCTCCCTCTCTTTTGTCTGTCTGTCTGTCTGTCTGTCTGTCTTTGATGTCTGTTTGTGTGCATGTGTGTATGTGAGCAGGCATGTACAAGTGTGTGGGAACAAGATCTCAACATAGGATGTTTTCCTCAATTGCTCTTACCTTAGTCTTTGAGACAGCATATCTCACTGAACCCAGGGCTTACCAATTCAGCTCTACTGGCTGACCAGTGAGCTCCCAGGATCCTCCCACTGCCTTCCCACCTCATTGACATTACAAACACTGCTGCCATGCCCAGATTTTATATGGGGGCTAGGAAGCTGGACTCAGAAGCTCATAAAGCAAGTACTTTACCCACTGAGATGACTCTCTAGCTCTTCACTTAAACTTTAAGGTGTTCTCATTCTTTGAGCAGTGGGGACAGGCTGCAAGCATGAAGACCCTTATCTCAAAAAGAGTTCAAACAGAGTGAGCCTGAGCTGGGCGGGGCTGTTGCTCCTGTGACTTGTACAGCTTTTTTCTGAGATCCTCTGTGACTGGGATTGGAGTTTTGTGGTCTCTTTCAACTCTGCATGCTTCTGTAGCCAGTCTCTGCTACTCTGCCCAGCATAGTCCTTTTTCTTTGAGTGACAGAGGCTGAGTGGATTCAAGTACTCAGTGTCTCTGTAGTGTGTGTGTGTGTGTGTGTGTGTGTGTGTGTGTGTGTGTGAATTCTCATGGGTCATTCCACCACCCTCAGGCCTATGGGTTACAATTGCTTCTATAGAGCTGCAGAGGAGGAAGTGGGGGAAACAGTAAGATCCCTGCAGGGCTGATTAGAGAGCCTGGCCACTTGCCACCAACATGCTGTACATGCAGAGCATCCATTGATTGGTGTTTGCATTCTGCCAAAAGAGCCCCGAGCCTGGCTCTTCATATACTTCCATCCTATGTACACCTAGTTTGGCTTTGCAGTCTCACTACAACCCTACAACATCTGCACCATCATGTTTGTGTCACTGGGGAGGAAGTTGAGAACGAGGACAGTTGGCAGTGCACTTGTGACATGCCTAAGGAAGGGTAGAGCTAGAGTCCCAAAGTCTTCCGGTCCTTGTCATGAGGTGCTACCAAGAGCTGATTCGAGAACTCTGCACCCGGAGAGGACATCTCTGGAATAGAGAGGGCATTCAGTACCACATTCCTGGATGAATGATGGATGCTTATTGTATTTCAGGTCCTATGCTAAATACAACTTCAGGAGAGGGGTGTTTCATTCTTTGATTAGCTTGCTAAAAATTGATAGGCTAGCAGCTGGGGAAACAGTGTTACTATGCAAGCATGAGAACCTGAAGTTGATCCCCAGAACTGATGGCGAAGAGCTGGGCTTGGCCATGTGCACTGGGGAGGTGGAGACAGATGTTTCCCTATGGTTTGCTGCCCAGCCAGTCTGGCCTGCTAGGAGAGCTCCAGACCAAAGAGAGACTCTATCTCCAGAACGGACGTTAAAATAAATGTGGATGGCTCCTAGGATCAATACCTAAGGTTGACCTCTGACCTCCACACACATTCAATGCATGTGCAACCATACTCAAACACTCAGTCACACACAAGAACTTGTAGTCAGAAAAGGGAACATAACAAATTTATAGTAAACACAGGAGTAGAGGGAGCTCATCTTACTGAGGGCATAACGAAAGTTTCTTGGCAAAAACAAAACCAGCATCTGAGGTGGCTTTGCACAAAGGAGGCTCCTATCTGTGGAGATACAGGATATGGGCTGGTGGTGCAGCATTCTGTGCTGGAGGGGCCAAAGGGAATGTTACTTCGAGGTTTCCAGCAGTTGCGAAAACAAGCGTTAGTGACTTTCTCTTTCTCTACTCTCCCACAATGGATGGTCCCACGCCCAGACAGATTCCAGCCAGCCTCTCCCCACACAGATGAAGCACTTTATGATTGGTTGGTGCAGACAGCATCAGCTCTTCCTCCAATTGGCGTGGATCCTTTGGATTCTGCCTCAGGGTAACTCCCTTCACCCACACCTTCTGTATCTTTAAGTGTTGTCTGTATCCTGGGTGAAGTTATCTTGCCAAAATCACTGAACTGGCCACCAAATTATTACCCTCAGGGTCTGTTCCTAACAAGTCTACACCCTGGCTAGCTATGAGTGCAGTCACCTTTGTAAACCTCCAGACTTTTCTTGCATCCTGTTACAAATCCCATGTCTCAGCCACCTCCACCTCTTCACAAACCCAGCTAAGGCTCCACCCTTCCCGTGAGATAAGGTTAACTCCCTTGCTTGCCTTGCTCCCTGTGTGTAATGACATTTGTAACTCTCTTGCATAAACCACACTGTGCCTATGGCATTATTTAGTGTGTGTGTTCCTCTCTTCAACTCATCTAAGTTCCTGATTTCTCCCTGAACTATAGCATTTGTACCCTCTCCATTGTTCTTCTACTATGGGGTACTCAAGCTGTCGGTTAAGTTTGTGATGATCATAATCCTAGCAGTATATCTCCAGATAACTGAGAAAAGGCTGGAGACAGGGAGACCCATAAACATGTAATTTAACCTTGATATCTTTTCTATGGGATTTTTTTTTTTTTTTTTTTTAGAACATGGACCTGCCCAAGCCCTGCTTTCCTAACAAAATGAATTGATCACATGTTTCACTGGGTTAGAGGTGTGTTATAGCAGATAAGAATATAAAAATCTAATCATCTCTCTCTCTCTCTCTCTCTCTCTCTTTCTTTTAGCTCTAGATATTGAATTACTTTAATCTCCTCATGCCTCAGTGTCTCCATATACAACATGGCAGAGGAGTAACAGTACCAACTTCTTCTGTTTGTTTTGACAGATAAAAATTGACATTTATGACTGAAATGCTCAAAGTATCCAAAGGATGCTCATTATCCAAGGTTGTAACCTGGCTATTCTCACTCCTAGAAGGCAAAATGTATACAACCAGGAAGGCTCAAGATAACCCTTGTAATGAAGACTTATTGTTCAGAACTTGTTGGTAATTTACCTTCTGACCACATCAACTGTCCTCAGAGGATGGAGACAGGGGGATAACAAGAAATGTCACACTAGCAGTCCTGAGGAAGGATCCAGACACCACTAAACAGACTTCCTCTCTTATCATTGTGGACTATTTCTATCCATATCGAGACCAAAGAGGCCTCCAGTCAGTACTAGCTCAGCTGCCTTGTTCCTCAGCCATGCCACAGTCCACTTCAGCTTCATGTTAAACGGGGCAGTAACTCCACTTCCGGTGATTGACAGGAAGCCTGAAGCCAAAGAAATTAGTCATGGCTCTTTGGTCTTGAGTAGCACAAGTCACAGCCTAGGAGATGTCAGGGCTTGCATTCTATGCCAGACCTAAGAACTAGTTCAGTTTTCTGAGAACAGACCAAACCCTTAGCATCTCAACTTCCTCAGTGTCTTTATACCCCAGGAGGGTAAGGGTTAACTACTCAGGTATTGGGTTTCATGTTGACCTAGTTTGTCTCCTATGTACACAGTAAAATCCAGTGGCCATGTCCAGTCTCTAGATCGAGACTTACTGTTCTTGTGTCAGCTCTGGTTTTGCCTAACTAATGTGAGTTCTTTCTGACAGCCAGATCCTTGTCTGCTACAAATTCGACCATGTAGCTTTGAGATGGCCAGACTTCCTGGGGCAGGCCACACCCTCTTTCCTGGAACCCTGGAAAGAGGAACCATAACTACCTTAGATGGAGGAAGAAATGGCAGAGACACCCAGAGGTGTCCCCTTCCAAGGGCCTTTTGGTGTTCCTACCCCTTACATAGGGCTGTTCCGAGCTGGGATCCTGCAGAAGCCTCCTCTATCATTAGAGGCATTTTTCAGCATGTCTATTTTGGAGCTACAGCTGGGTGCTTCTCAGAATAAATAGAGCTGTGATATGGGGATAAAAGGAGAAAGGAATCTTACCATCTCTTTTGATTCCTGCACTCCCCAGTCTTTTCCAATCTTCTATTCTCAAAGCCTTTCCCTGAGACCCCTTCCTCCTCAATGCCTGCTTGGTGGCTCTCCTAAAAGCACAGGCTCCCTTCACAGGCAATGCTGGGTTTTCCTGCTTTGGCTCTACAAGTTCCAAACTGCATAGATTTAATGTCAAAGGTCACAAGAGTTCATATGAAGGCTGAATATCCCTTATCGGAAATGTTTGGAACCATAAAGGCCTTATTATTTGGGATTTTGGAAAATTTATGCAGATATGATGAGGTATCTTGAAAAAAGGCCTCATGTCATGTCTAAACATTTATTTCTCATGCACAACTCATACGTAGAGCAGCAAGGTGGTTTCATACAATGTTTTAATGTACCTAAGTTCTGGTGGGGTTAGATGCGTAATTTTCTATTTATGTGTCATGTTGCCTGAAAAATCTACTCGTAGAGTATTATTTCAGGCTTGGATTTTCAGACTGGGGATACTCAGTGCGGTAGTTTGATAGGAATCGCCCCACAGACTCATGTGTTTGAATTCTTGGCCACACTGAGTGGCACTATTAGGAGGTATGGCCTTGTTGGAGTAGGTGTGCCTTTGTTGGAAACGTGTCACTGTGGAGGTGGGCTTTGAGGTGGCTTATATGTGCTCAAACTACGCCCGGTGTGGCACATAGTCTCCTTCTCTGCCTTTAGATCAAGATGTAGAACTCTCAGCAACTTCTCCAGCACCACGTCTGCCTGCTTTTACAGTTTTGCAAGCCAGCTCCAATTAAATGCTTTTCTCTGTAAGAGTTGCCATAGTGATGGTATCTCTTCAGAGAGAAAGAGAGAGAGAGAGAGAGAGAGAGAAGAGAGAGAGAGAGAGAGAGAGAGAGGAGGAGAGAGAGAGAGAAACTAAGACACTCACCAAAGGACACTTTTCAACAAAGGATACAAGAACTGGACCCCTCTTTCTTCTGAGATGACACAACTAAGTTGATATCCCCTCTGGAGATTGCTGCGCTCTGGTTCCCAGGGCACGAGAGGTGAGATAGACTCCTAACACTCTGACTACACAGCTTTTCTTCAGCCTTACACTGTTCTTATCCCAAAGCTGTGTCATATTGAAATCCCTGGGAAGGGAGCTAATGCTGCATGGGACAGAAGGATAGATCCGAGTTGTTTGATGTGTGTCATGCGATAGGTCCATGGACTGAGGTGACCCGCATGGTAAGGCACCCAGTCCGACGGTCTCTAAATCCCTATGGTGAGAAGGCCTGATTGCTAAAGGGCAAATAAGCAGAATCGTGTGTGGCCTCATTTAAGGCCAAGTTATCCTGCATCCCCATGTGCCTCCCATGGCAAGTGGGTTTGACAATGCATGGGAATCACACAAGCCTCTGGATCAGCTTTCACTGCAAGCCCTTGTTTCCTCTTTTCCCTCTTCTGCTGAGATATGCTCAACTGCCTTCACTCCATCTCTTAGCTGATGTCTGCATATAGTACAGCTCAGCCCACAGGGTCCTGAGGAGACATATAGGGTGTAAGCAAATGATAATCCTGAGAGATGGAGACACGACATCAAACCCTCCCTCCCTCCCAGGAGTAGTCAGCCTCATCTGCTTCATGCTTTCACTTCTCAGCCTGGGGCTCAGATCCACCTGGTTCTTCTGCTGCCTGGAAGCACCTCTGAGGAAAGAGTTGGAGGTGATGAGATGCCTGTGGTGAGTTTTCTTTCTCGGCTTGCTTATGTTTCTGAAGATAGAGCCATCCTTTGTTAGGTTCCCATATTGGTCTATAGAAACCTTGGTGGACAGCTAAGTGGCCTAGCTATCACTATAGGGTAGAACAGAGCTCACAGAGCTGTGAGGGTCGGCATGTATCCTTCACGCTAGCTGAGAGACTTAAGCTGTGAATGCCAGGATCACATCTGGAGACAGGCCCCACTCTTCCAGGTATAGTGCCAGGGTTGAGAATGTGAGTTTTGAACTCAATTGAACTTAGAAGTATATCTCATTTCCCCTCTCTTAGCCTTCTGATTTGGGCTGGTTCTTTAGTGTCTCTTAGAGTCCGTTTCTCCATCTATTATGGGGAGTATGAACAGTATCTCTATCAAGGAATTCCTTATTCTTTAATTCACCACAGCACTCATTGAGTGTACTCCATGCTAAGCATGACCCGGGGGTGGACATAGTTTGGAGAAGGCTGACATGGCATCTGTCCTGAGGTTGCCTGGCCACTCTGCCAGAAGATGGAGTGCTACATGTATTTTACAGGAATGTTTGCTTCTGTCACTTAACACTGTAGACAATCTGTGATGATGACTGCTGTTACATGCAGCATTAGGAACGGGGCACAAATGAACCATCGTTTTAGAAACCACGTTTTCGTCTGGTAAACCATCCTACTCCTCCTTGTGTGGAGATTTGATTAGTCAGGATTTCCTGGGGAAGAGACCAATAAGAAGTGTAGAAAGAGATTTATTTATTTATTTATATTTATTTATTTATTATTTTATAAGCCACATATAAAGTATTTATTTCTTTTTTAATTTTTTTAAATTTATTTAATTATTTAAATCAAATCATAATTTACTTATTCACACAGGGATTATAAACACAAAAAGGCAGGATGTGGGGAAAGGGATGACACTGGAGCATAGGTGTTCAGGGGGAGTACAGATACCTTTCAGAACAGGGTATCGGCTGGGTGAAGGTTCAGGGGACAGGTTGCTATGACTCTGCCTATGATTCACTTGTCCTTATCTAAATTGGTACTGTCCGCCGAGGCTACCTATTTACAAGGTCTATGACTACTCAGGCTCATAAATTTCCACAAAAGCTGCCTGTTTACAATAGCTTATAGCCATCTGTTTCAGTGTTTTTCCACAGAGACCCAAGACTTTGTGTTAGCATGTATGTATGTCAGGCCTATTGCTGATTTTAGGCTTATGGCTGATTTTATGCCTTCAGTGTATAAGCAGGGCTGCCCCTGACATCTCCCCCCTTCTCTAAGTATAGAAGGGCCGTGGCGATTCTATTCTCATGAGGGTGGGGATAGAGGCCTGACCTCCAATAATTGAAAGGGACCTTGTAATGGCTCCGGTCCTCCTGTCGTTGTCCAGTGAGGCATGAGGGCCATACCCATCCCGATGTCTTTTTCCTGGAGAGGGATACTTTTGACATCAACCCCTATGCTGTCAGGCTTGTCCCTCAGGGAACCCAGAGAGATATTTTTAACTTTTATTTATATTCCCTTGCAGTGCTTAGCTTCACAGCCTAAGCAAGAATTCAGATCACCAGTCAGAGGGGTTCTGGGTGGTCCCTCTCTGCTTGGTCTAGGGGTGGAAGTCCCCTCTTTTAGGTTGGGTGGAGATGGGTTTTGGGAACACCTTGGATAGAGTAAAAACCTCATCTTGAGTCTCGTGGTCCTCCATAGCTAACTTATGATAATGTATCTGAATAGGTTTTGCTACCAAATTATCTATCTGTTGTATCACAAAGTTAGGCAGTCTATTTAAGGCCCAGGGACCAAAAGAAATCAGCAAAAATAACCCAATTAATGGTTCCAAGATGGGAGGAAGTAGGGTTGACAACCATGAAGAGGTTGAAAATCAATTCTTGTACCAGCTCTCATCTTTCTCTTTCTCTCTCTGTCTTTTCTCTGGGCCTTCTCTGACCTTTTTCATGCTCTCTTTAACCATCCCTGACTTGTCTATGTAAGAGCAACATTCTTCTTTAGGGGCTGTACACAGCCAAGAGCTGTACACAGTCTTTTCTATTGTAAAAGAGTAAATCAAGTCCAATAAAGTCCTTTGCAATTTTTGGAGATCATTTCAGACAGCGAAACGAGGGATTTCTTCAGATTAGTGACATCAATCTCTAGCTGTTTGGTGTCCTTGTCAATGGCCCATCAATGGTCTGAGTAGTATAAGTCCGGAGGCCAGCATCAGGATTAGAACTTCTACCAGCAGACATCATGGGTGTTTCATTTTTACCTGGAAAGGAAAAAGAAGGGAATTCTCAGAGAGATTTCTCTTCCCTGGAGGTTAGTTGTTATTCATCTTATTTATAGTTGGGCCTGGCTTTGTGGGGGTATCTATTTATTTCATTAATCTTTTTGGCAGCCATTTAGCTGTGCCTTCTGTGGTATCAAACAGGCATATCAATCCTCGGCCCCATATGAGAATTGGGTCCAGGCTATTCCATTTAAGGGTAAGAGGGTCCTTCCACATAGCTATGTTTATAGTTTTTATTGGTCTCAATGATGCCAGAGGCAGTCAGCAGCAGATTTGCCATGAGCTTAGAAAGAGATTTATTGTGAAGAGTTGGATCGCATGATTGTAGAAGTTGATAAGAATTCAGCTCTGTAGTCAGTCAGCTGAAGGCCCAGGAGGAATGGTGTTTACTCTAGTCTGAAAACTGGCAGGCTTAAGACCAAGGGAGAACCCATGCTTTGGTTTTGTTTAATAGACAGAAAAATCCTGAGTCTTACCTAGGAGGTCTTTAGGCCAGGGGATTCTCCATTACTGTGAAAAGATTCGATATTTGTTCTTCAGGTCTTCAACTTCTTACATGAGGCCCACCCACCTTGAAGAGGGTGATCTGCTTTATACAGTTCACCCTCCAAATGCCAGGACCATTCAAATGCACTGGTAGATCCAATCAGAATAAGGTTTAACTAGATGTCTGTTATCTCAGGACTGGCCCAATCAAATTGAAATTTTTAAAAAAAAATCATCGTGACAAATAATGGTCAGGAAGGTAGTAGCTGAGAATGGCTCTGAAGGAGTATGGGAAACCTCTGGGCTGTGCTGGGCAGCCTCCCCCTGGTCCTGAGAGGGCGGGAACCCGGCCTGTGACTGAGGCAGAGAATTTCACCACTAACCTTAGAGCTTGATCTAATACGAGGGGCATGCTTTATCTCCTTATGTTTTGTTCAGTTGTGCCAACACTGAAGACAGTTCACATTAAAATCTGATTTGTAGTTTCTCATGAAAAACCATAAATTGATTATATGACTGCAGATGTCTGATTGTACATGGAAAACATATGTTGAATTAGAGCCCAGGCTGCCTCTTTAGAAGTGTACCTAATGTCCTGTTGCCTTGGGCCTCTGCTAGTGATGCTCTGACAATCCTTCCCAAGCTTTTCTGACTGGTGGCTGTCTAAAGGGCCCCCACCCCAGCCACCACCATAGTTCTTCCCATGGCTCTTTGCTGGGGAAGGACCTTGATAAGAAAACTGTCCTCTCTATCTAGGGAGTACTCAACAGCTGAATGGTCTTGTCTGTGAGCCAGGAAAGGACCAACAGTTTTCCCCTGCTTACCACAGTTAATAAACTTGTACCAACATTTAATCTTATTTGTTATTGCTATTATTATTAATTTATTATTATGATTCTCGAGAGAAACCACTAGGTCATATGGATGTCAGATGCCCTGTCTCCTTATTAAGTCTTTTAGAAAGTAAGGTCTGGAGAGATGGGCCTTGACATGGAATCTTCTAGAACCACTGAATGGCAAAAATAATGTTGCTCCATTTCTGAGCACAATGAGCAAAATAAACATGTTTAGGTCAGAGAAAGAGACTTTCCAGAGAGCCTAGAATTTCTACTCTTACAAAACTGAAGGGATAGCACACTACTGAAGAGGGTATGAAGCAATTTTGTATGTTGCTGTCGGGCCACACAGTCCCATGAAGGGACTGCCACCCATGATGAGGAAGGCTGTGCATGGGAAACTGTTCAAAGGTGGAAAGATCATAAGGCAGTGAGGCCCAGGCTGAGGGCCTCCAGGGGGTGCAGAGACCTTATTCTTAAACTGCAGGCTTTTGACTTGGCATTATAAATTGTTTTCACACATAGGCACTGAACCTTTTACACAACACATAAATCTCAGGAAATAAAGAATCTGGAGCACTAAGAGGACTTGAGTTTGGTCCAAAGGTTCAGAAGGTGGTAGGCTCATTTTGGTACCGGGGATTTGTTTGACTCAGATGTGATGATTTATACTTGTGCATAAATGACTGTGATAAAGGAAGAAGACATTTGTTCTCATAGAAATAGGAGTCGTGGAGCCATGGCAGGCCATGCAGGGTCAAGCAGGGAAACATTTGGGTAAAGCAGGAGACTTTATTGTGGTTCCCATGGGAAAAGCAGGTAAGCATGCTCAGGATTGGCTGCTGTGAATAGTTTCTGCAGGCTCTAAGGAGTCAGTGCTTTCCCTTGTAGCCTCTGACCCAGGGTGTGTGTAGGTCAGATGGGGATCTGCTCAGTGTCTAAGAGCCTCATTGAAGGGGTGGGTGGAGCTTAGAATCCAGTTGGTTGTTTTGCATAGGAAAAGCATGCTTTTAGCCTCTGGCTGATGCCAGAAACAGCACCTCTACTGGGTTTGATAAAGCCCCAAGTGTCAGAGCGTCAGGTACAGGGAGGAGAAACACTGCCCTAAGAAGGTCCAGGAAGGCCCTCATTGTATCCTCTTGGGCTGAAAAGATCAACTCCTCCAAGTGCTTCAGGAGAAACATGCCACACTAGTTGGTCTGTCCTCTTCTAGTTCAGAGTCACTTTAAATAGAACCAGAAGCGACCCAAGAGTCCAGCCTTACTCCCTCTTTGTAAAGAGGTGACTTGAACCCAAAGCATTGGGCCTCCTTTACTAAAGTCTCATGGTTGGTCGGGGATGTCATTTACTTGCTAGAGAGCTCACCTAGCGAATGAACCTCTGGTTTCAAGTCCCAGCATCATGGAAACTACATCGTGGCTCATTCTTCTATTCTACAACTTTAGAATCAGAAGCAGGGGGATCACAAGTTTAGGGGGAAGAACAACTCCAAACTCAAAGAGAATCAGGAGTAGTTTATTCTGAAGCCAAAATATGAGTGAATGTTCTCAGGAACATAGATTTATATCTCCTCAAATACAGTTTTCCAACGTGGAAACAGTTTCATGGAGTTTTTGTGGTAATAGAACAAAGAAAGTTATAAATCAAGGGTTTAAAAAGTTGCACCAAGGGGATGGCTTACCTCAAGATAAGAGAACCTCAACCATAGGCCCCAGAAGGCAACTGATTCTTAGTCTTTCTATTGGTGGATAATATGATTTTTGTTAATATGTCCCAGAGATTTTTAATCTGTTTATCAGGATATTATGTCTGACACCGAGGTGGGATCTGACTCCTTATGGGGTTAAAAATAGTCAAAGAGAATTTGTCATTAGGGTTTGGGGCTGCAACATTCCAAAAGTTTCACAGTGGTTGAAGTGTTAATCAGTCTTTGTGGGCTCAGCCACATTTTAGGAATTGTCATTCATAAATCCAAGGTCACTCTTTGCTACATAATAAATCAGAGGCTAGCCTGGACTGTGTAAGGTCCTGTCTCAAAAAAATAAAAAAATAAAAAAAAAATAAAAGGACATGGCTAGCTGTAGAGCAGAGTCTAGAACTCAATGCTTTCCCCATGTTCCTTGGGGTTGGATAAAGCTGGAGGGAGCATGCCCAAGTGTCTCTGTCTGTAAGAGTCCTTAAACCTTAGGAAAACATGAGGTTAGAATGCTCCTAGGAGCAGCATAAACAGCTCCCTGGGACAGCAAGAAGACAACAGCATTAGGTCCCTGTCAGGCCTCCCAATTCTAAGCTTAGCCAAGACCACAAGATGTCAGAGTCAGGATGCTGCTTGGGATGAGGAAACCTCAGTACAGTCTCAGCCTTGGTCTGAGCCAAGTGTTGGGCAGCTGACTTCCCTTCTTTGGTATCAGTCTTACAAATGTCACTCAGTCACACTCATATAGCTGTGTCATCATCATTCCGGTTAAAGATCCTCTAATGAAGACAGAAAGTGAAGGCTGCAGGAGCCTCAGAAACAGAGAGGCCAGGCTGAGACCTCTACCCAGAATTTAGAGTCCAGACAGAGAAAGGAATCGGGAGGAAGTTCTATCATAAATTGAAAGTACAAACTCAAATGGGGAGGACAGCCTTCCCCCAGAAAGCTACAAACCCTGGGTTTCTGGACAGAGTGTGGTGTGTAAACTTTAATGGAAGGAGGGAAGAAATATTCATGGGGTGGTGGTGGCCATGACTAAGGTAGCAAAGGTAGGTGATTCTGGGAACAGGTTGGGAATTTTTTCCTATAGAGTTTCCTCCAACTTTTTGTCCTTATATGGGATTTTTGGATGTGTCATGGCATCAGGTGCATGATGGGAACAGTGGCTTTTGCAAGGTGAAGCAGTTATCAGTTGCTTTGATTCATGCCTGTTCTAGCTGGCTATGGATGGTCTTGAGTCTTTGTCCTTTTAGAGGTCACATCATGTCTGTGGTAACAGTCCTGAGGTTCTACCAACCTCTAGGTACATTTAATTTATCTCTCTTTTCCCCCATTCTCTGTATATACATGCCATGCATAAATACACACACACACACACACACACACACACACATAGACACTTACTACATGTTTCAAAATCCTTTGTTCTGATTGGAAGGTGAAGGGTAGGCTTTTCCCAAGGATCTTGCAAGTTCTAGAAAAAGCAGCAGAGTAGATATCTCTGAAACCCTGTCTAGTGCTGAGTTCTATAATGTTCTGATTTAGTCAGAGCTGGTCCAAGGGTGTAAATTGTTACCACTGTACCACAGAGGCAGAGGAGGACATGGGCAGACAAGGAGAGGGGCATCTGAAGTTATTAGCTAGTTCAGGAGTGAAGGGCTGAGAGCCAGAACCCAGGCACCCTGTCTTCTGGGGCTGTGCTCTTTCTTCTGCCCCATGGGCTCCTCCGTCACCAGGCCCTCTCTCCTCATGCCATGTGCCTGTGCTAGTGAAGCTCATGGACGGAACACAAGTTTCACAAGTTCATGTTTGATTTATTGTTCTACCCATATAACCTGTTTGTTGCCAGAAGGGCTGTAGTAAGCAGGGCAGCCTGTGTTCTAGATTCTCCCTTTCTTTACCTGGCGCCCAGCCATACATCGAGACACTTGACAAGAGCTGGCAATGTTGACAGCTGAGAATAGAACCCAAGAGTGGGAGGGGAATCTGCTCAGCCAGTGCTGCGGAGATAAAAAAGAGTTGTGATTGCCACTTTACCTGAAGGATGAGCAGGGAACAGAACTCAGAATGGACTTAGTATCTCATGGGAGCCAGTGGTTGAATATTAAGGCCATGGAGAAGGTTGTATCACCTTCAGAGACTATTATACTCCAAAATTCTAAGTATCCAAGACTGGAACCCAGAGAGCAGAGACTTGCTGGCTAGGTTCACATCCAGCAAATATAGGGAGGACCACTGGCTTGGCCTTCTGGGACTGGCTTTCCAGGTTACTGCTTATCATACCTGGTTTTAACAACCTTGCTCATTTTGATTACTACAGAGTTCTTGAGATGGGAGTAAAATGTATGTGATTAGCAGGTGATCTTGTTATGGAAGGATGTGGGAATGCTTCAGACCTTCACTACAATGTTGTGCTAAAACCATAGACCACTGACGGCAAAGCCTTAGGGAAACTCATGGCTGACACTTCCAGAGGGAGAGCTAGTATCTGAAAGTGGATGTAGAAAAACTTCAACATGTCCTAGGAAAAAGCTGTCGACACTAAAAATGCTCCAGAAGTGAAATGGGTTTTCTTGACAAGATAACTTTTCACCAAAATGTTTATGAGGAGGCTTGAAGGAAGGGTCTGTGATCATGACCATGACCAATATTCTGTATTGGAGGCATCTATCTGGCTCTTTGAGAGAAAGAGTTCAGAGAAGAGACAAATGAAGAAATTGAGAAGCTGTTTTATTTCAGCAGCGGTTCTCAACCTGTGGGTCAAGACCCATCAAGGGTGGAACAGCTCTTACACCGGAGTTGCCTAAGACCGTTGGAAAACACAGATATTTACATTATGCCTCATAACAGTAGAAAAATTACAGCTATGAAGTAGCAACAAAAATAATTTTATGGTTAAGGGTCACCATAACATGAGGAACTGTACTAAAGGTTTGCAGCATCAGGAAGCTTGAGGACCAGTGCATTATGGGGAAAGCACTGGGAGGGGTGTGCTTCCCAAGAAAGCAGCATAGCCTAGAATTTTGAATAGTCTTATAGGCATCTTTAATGGAGGGAAAATTATTCATGAGAAGATTGTTCATGAATAATAAATGGATTATAAATATTAGTTTGTTACTCTTCCCAACTGTTTTGGGTTCTGTTCTGTTTCCTGATAACCAGGATCTCAGTCAGGGTCTTTGGGAGTTTAAGGTCTCTGTCCTCAAGTTTTACTTTCTTTTGAAAAGCAGAGGAAGTTGAAACCCAACTGGAATTCCCAGTGGCCATCCTTCCCGCACTGTCAAGTTTATTTGCAAGGTTGGCTGCTTCACCCTTACCAGCGTCCGAAGTATCTGTCATCCTTCTCTGGGATAGAACCTGACTGTACGCCTTCCTGTAGAAGACCTTCCCTCCCCTTTATCTCTCTTTGCTCTCACTTTCTGCCCGCTCAGCTGTCACATTCCCCCTCTCATAAAGGCCTCTCCCTGTGGCCAATGATTTTAACTCCCAGGGTCCACTGGGGAAAGCCTCTAGTCTAGACAAGGAAACTTATCTCTGGTGTCATCAAGCTGGAACTCACACAAGGGGGTCTCGGGACTTCTGCAAAGGTTTAAGCATTCACTTCCCTGAGGAACTAGGGCTGTTGCTTTAGGCTCTATGAATATTCACACCCAAGGTATTGTTGGGAAATCATTCTTAGCTAATCTGGGGTTTTATATAAAACAGAAGTTGGGGTCAGATAGACCAACTGTCCTACTTAGGCCATCTGGGTCTCTTTCTGGGTGTCAGCTGAATGCAGTTAGAGTATAAAAACTTAGTGTGTGTGGGGTGTGTGTGTGTGTGATCTAGAAATTTCTCAATCATCAAGAGAGATGCCTTTGAAGACTCTGAGCTCCTGGCTATGGTCATAACTTCACACTTGCCACTATGTGCCACCCCTCCCCCTCCCCATCCTCCATGTTCACATCTTGTCTGCCAGAGGAGGTAGCCCACACCATCCCCCTGAGCCCTCTGCTAGGTTCTCTGTCCTTCCTGTCTTCTGGTCTGTGGTGAGCTGTAGTGAACTGAGTTGCTATTCTTTTTCTGACTTCCTGTGCTCTTCAGAAACCTTAATGAAGAGAGCTGATGGACGTGTAGGCCAAACACAGCCTCTGTTCCATGCAGGGAAGCTGGAGTCACACTTTTTACAGGTAAAACCCAGGATTCTGTCTGTGTTTCTGCTAGCATCCTGCAATGGGATGTGAGAAGCTTGGGAGGACCTGGATGTAGGGTGCAGGGCCTCCACTATTTTCATATTGGGGTCAATATATCTTAAAAGGTGGCCAGAACAATCCCAGAGAAGTATCCACTGTTGAATCAATCTAACATGGGATGGGAAAACTCAAATTTCTGTCTCAGATAACTGACTTCAAGGCTCTATTTGTTCTCAGGTTACACTCTAGCTGGAAACAGAAATGCAGTTGTGTCACAACGATGGATAACTTTGAGATCTTGTATTAACGTAACAGAGGATACCTATCTAGTCTGCTCATTGGTTACATTTTAGGATAGACTAGAGTTGATTCTGAATGAGGCTCTTGGTCCTGGTGGGATGGAAATCCAGTGGAAACACCATATTGGTTTTCTTATCATTTTCCCTTTCCTTCTTCTTTCCTCCCTCACCCTTTCCTCTTTCTTCCTCCTGTTTCCTTCTCTTCTCTTCTCTTCTCTTCTCTTCTCTTCTCTTCTCTTCTCTTCTCTTCTCTTCTCTTCCTTTTCTTTCTTTCCATTTTCTGATAAATTGCTAGTCCTCTCTCTCTCTCTCTCTCTCTCTCTCTCTCTCTCTCTCTCTCTCCAAGCTCTCATTTGTAGAACTTTCCTTCTGGGAGATTTTTTTTTTCCTGTGCACCCCTAGCCACCTGACTCCCCATCCCCATGCACAGTTCTGGGTCCACGTGACCATTTCCTTTCATGACTTCTTTGTTACCTCCATGCTGTGAAGGTTTCCAGTTGGGTTTTCCTGGTCTTTTATTTGAGTTTCCAACCAGAGAATGAGAAGTCCTGCTGCAGTTGGAACAGCAGTCTGGAAGCTGCTGTGGAAGAGCTCATGCGGGAAGGGGAGAGGAAGGCATTGCTCTTTTGGGCTCTGGCTCCTCCCTATTTTGAATTCTCATAGCTAGAGTTTTAGAAGAGCAAATTTCCCACAAAATTTTTGAGCTCTGAATAACTGAAACTACCTGTTTCTTTTCTTGGTACCCATTTCCCAATAGAAGGCTTGAGTAACAAGACACTGAAATAGAAACTACCAGGGCCCTTGACAGCCAGGAAGGCCTGCATTTCTGAGCTGTAACCACTGAGCTCTGTCACAACTCAGCCTTGATGAATACCACACTGTCAAGGGGAGTCGTGTGGCCTGGGAACTGGGGGTTCTGGGATCCCACTGATTGGTGAATTTCTTAAATTCAGTTCTCACTTCGGAGATAAGGGCCATGCCTGTGGCTCCTTAGCCTTCCTGGGAAGGTGTTAGAGTTACCCAGGATGTCAAAGGCTAGAAAAGAGGGAGACAAGGTTTCAGCGATACAGAATGAATGAGTTCTAGATCTCTAAGAAACTGTGACTAGTCTTGTATCTTGTGGTTAATAGTCGTTGGGAGTATATCTCACCCCCTGTCCCTGCTGCCAGATGGTAACTATGTAAATAGATAAATATGCCAGTTAGCTCTGCCATAATGCATCACACTGCATACCCTAAGTATATACAATTTCAAGTCCAGGCTCAATGTGTGGCTCCATGCGTAATATTGGTGGGATGGTAGTGTGTGTGTGTGTGTGTGTGTGTGTTGTGTGTGTAACAGTACTTTTGGGTTGTTATTATGATATAATGGGCTTGTCCTGTGAGTGCAACTGCTTGTCCATAGTGGAAGTATAGGGGAAAGATTCTGTTACCTGTGCTATTTGCAGAAATAACTCTTTCAGAAAGCACAGAGAGGCAGAAGGATGGGATGGGAGAGTGTTCAGTAACTCAAGGCTGAAGAGAACAGAAGGCATAGGATGGTAAAGGACCCTGAGACATGGTCAGACACTCATGTCCCAGGACATTGATGTGAGTCTAGGATGACTTTCCATGTCCCAGGTCTCTCCTGCCACATTGTATCAGTTGCCTGTCTATAATGTTTACACCAGACCTCAGTTTGCATTGGATTCAGAAATGCTGTTTGCTGCCTAGCCTGGCTTTGTGCTAGGAAGACTGGCCACTCTCCATGGTCTGTGTGGAGAATACAGGAAGTCAGACTGTAAGAAAGAGAGCTCCAGGAAGAGGCAAAGCTTTATGCATGTGGGACAGACGGTACATATCTTTAAATACATTTAACCAATATAGCATCAAGAGAGCTTAAAATCGTGTAACTGCATGGGATTCTAAATGTGGGTGTGTTTTTATGTAGTTACAAATTCAGTATGCAAATTCCAGACTCTGTGGCTTAACATTTTTATATACATCTTTTCATATACTACTACTCTTGTATTTTTATCACGGTTCATCTCTATGTTATTGATACTGCTGAAGTTTCCTTCTGAGCCTTTTGTTCTGGTTCTCATCATTTCCCTGTGGTAACCAGTACAGCAGTAAAGATCCTTGTGCAAACGATCTACTTTCCTCACCTCAGACTCATGGGGTGTCCAGGTTAGCCTTAACCTTCAACTAGATACAACCTAGAAAGATCTGGAAATGGAATCTCATTTGAGGAATCACCTAGATCAGACTGGCCTGGGGCATGTCTACAGGGATTGTTTACAGCCCACTGTGGGCAGCACCATTCCCTAGGCAGGTGGTCCTGAGCTGTATAAGAAAGCTAGCTGAGCATGAGCCTACCTGACAGTCAGCAAGCAGCATCTTTCATGGTTCCTGTCACACTTCTTTAAGTTATTGCCTTGACTTTCTGCAACAATGAACAGTGATGTGAAAACGTGAAAAGCCAAATAAACCCCTTTTCCCCTGAAGTCACTTTTTGTCAGAGCATTCTTATCAAAGCAATAGAAATGAAACTAGGACATGGGATGTGTTTCTCAAACTAGGTTAGCAAGTGTGAGTTATTTAGTATTTTAAAAGGTTGCTCACCAGAAAGCCAGTTCTGAGTAACTTACCACCCATCAAAGTACATTTCTTTTGTTTTCCCTCTGGGTCTCTTGGCTCCTTTAAGGAGTTTGCAGTTGGTTTCTTAAAGTTGATTCTATTAGCATTTTTAACCACAAGGGTTTCTCCATCTATTTTTAATTCCCCAAGTCTTTTCACACACAGGTGGCATCCTGTTTGCTTGACAGGGCATCTGGATTGTTGTTTTAGTTGATTCACGTTAGAACGAGGGCTGATTGCTGTAGTGTACAGATGGGGCATCATGCTGTTTGACAGTTTTGGTGTCTGTTTACACAATGCAGAACTTTGGTATAGACTGGATTTGTAGACTGGCAGATTGGAGGCTGGCAGGTGGAAGCTTGTTCAAGAGGATGTTTTTGTGGGATGGGGAGGGCGATGTCTATGATGAAAGTCTTGTGTTTATACTTTATAGGGTTTTTTTTTTTTTTTGAGTATTTGGGTTTTCTCTATTTTAAAAAGTTTTAATTTCATGTTATGAACATTTTTTTTTTCTTTTTAATTGCATGTACATCTGTGAGGGTATCAGAAGCTCTGGAACTAGAGTTACAGATGGGCTTGAGCTGCCATGTGGGTGCTGGGAATTGAACCCAAGTCCTCTAGAAGAGCAGCCTGTACTCTTAACAATCGATCCATCTCTCCAGCCCCTTGGGTTTTCTTTTTAATTACCATTTCTTAAATTAAATATATGGCTCTCATTAGATCCCTTAAATAAAATTATGTGTATTCATCTTACTACACACGCCACTCTGCTGAAGCCCTACATTCCTTTCAGGGCTGCATAGCTAGCAACAGATGAACTTAGCAATGGGATTTTTCTTTAAGCAGTCATGTCTAGGAGACATGTCAGAAGAGCAATGTGCATCTGAGTTACCCTTTGACACATGAACACATCCAGAGCTGCAGATCCCAAAGTGGAGCTTAGGCTGTTATGGACTAGGTGTGTTGGTTAAGAAGGAAAATTAAGTTCTCACCCAGCTTCTGCCTCTTAAGAAAGGGGACACTAAGGTGGCTGGTTCCATAAATTTTCCTTATGCTCAGAGTGGGAGAAACACCTGCCTTGAGGACTACAGCAAAGGAGTGAGAGCAAAGACGTGAAAAGAAGGAACCCCACACAGACTGGAAGGCTCCTCCTCTAAGTGTTTACCAACCAAAGATGGGAAATACTTGAAACACATTCTATCTGCCCTGAATATTTACAGACTCTTATCATTTTCTAAAGTAATAATATAAAATAACTATTTGTATATTAAGTGTATTAATTATCTTGGGTTAAGTATAGCACCTACAGGAGGATGTGCACAGGCTAGATAGAAGTGCCATGTCATTAATTGGAGGGACTGGAACACGCTTAGATGTTGACATCTGTAAGGTCTTAGAATGAGTTCCTTGCAGACACTGAAGGATGCCTGCATGTAAATACAAAGACTCTTCCCCTCCTTCCTTCAGCCACTGTTTAAATCTTGGCTGGAGGAATGGGTCCATTTTTTTTCTCCATGATAACTTAGTTTATGGGTCAAGCTGATGCAATGTGAAGTTTGTTCTTTTTTTCATTTCCTTTTAAAAAACAAAACAAAACAAAATAAATAAATCAGGTCTGTTCCTGTGAATGTCAAAAGAGGGAGGGAGGACAGCTGGCTCCTTGGGACACCTTGCCCTTGTCCACTGATCTGCTTTGGACCTGTCTTGGCACAGCAAAGAAAAGGATTCGCCAACAGCTTCTGTGTGTTCAGGGGAACAACAGAGACAATTAAGTGGATGGGGGTTAGGAGAGATGAGTCAGCAGGACCAAGAGGCAGCCAGTGCCTGGGGTTTGGGACCCAAGGGAGCTTCTGGACCTTACTCAGAGCCAATCACTCCAGGCATGGTAGCTAGGGCAAATCTTCCACATACAGCCTGAAACCCAAGAAGGGTAGCAGAGCTAGACCTAACATCACTGCTAAAGCCTCTCCAAACACCCCATGCCATTCTCTACTCACTCAGCATCTAGAGGACACCCAAAAACCTGCCAGCTGTAGTTCCTCCATGAGCTCTCGATTTGGCCTAGCAAGATGAAACTAGCCTTGGATCTGTGGGTTCATGGGTGATGAGGACTCATGCAGCCCTGCACCCATCTGACACTGACACTCCATCTTGTCTTCCTGAGCCTTACTTGTCTCCTGGGCTCAGGGATCTAGAACTTTGGACTCTGTGTCAGGGGAGGTCCCTCACCCTGGAACACAGACCCTCAAAACCTGTGGCCCTTAATGAGCAAAACCTAGCTATAGCCACATGTACAAAGTCCAGGGGGAAATTTTTAGGAGTTTTCTAGACAGTGCAATATGCATTAACTTCTGATGGAACACATTACTTTAACTAACAGTGAGTAGGGCCGGGCAGTGGTGGCGCACGCCTTTAATCCCAGCACTTGGGAGGCAGAGGCAGGTGAATTTCTGAGTTCGAGGCCAGCCTGGTCTACAGAGTGAGTTCCAGGACAGCCAGGGCTACACAGAGAAACCCTGTCTCAAAAAATACCAAAAAAAAAAAAAAAATCTAACAGTGAGTTACGTTAAAGATAGTAAGAGTCCAAGTTTTTAAACCGTGAAGCTGCTAAGCCCAGTCTTCCCCACCCCACGAGGGGAGAAAGTCTTTACTTATCTGTTCATGGCAGGATATTTTTATATAGCACAGCCTAGACTCAGCTTGAAAATCTGTTAAGCCTACATCTGTTTCTTGAGTGCTGATTACAGATGAGTGCTATGATGCCCAGCCTAATTTTTTAATGTTTTGTCTGTAAGAAGAATTTATCCAATTTCACAAGTTAAACTTGCCTTGTCTCACAAGTCTGTGAAGATTTTGAGATTTGTGTGTGTGTGTGTGTGTGTGTGTGTGTGTGTGTGTGCTGGAAATGGGGGTGAAAACTTGACCACCTCAGGTATCATTCTACACGTGCTGTCTAGCTTTTTTTTTTTTTTTTTTTTTTGAGACAGAATCTCTCATTGGTTGGAACTCACCAACTAGTCTAGGATGGCTGGTCTGTCTATCTGCCTCTACAACAATGGGATTACAAGACCATGCCCCCACACCTGGTTTGGTTTGGTTCGGTTTGGTCTGGTTTTTTTCTATTGGGTTCTAGGGAGTAAACTGGATTCTCATATATGCAAGGCATGAACAGTATTGGCTGATCCATTTTCTCTCAAGAATCTGCTTTGGTCTGTCATTAATGTCATCTCTCTCAATCTCAATTTGATACATCTTATTCAATAACTATAAGCTCTCTATATGGAGTTAAAGGCATGGGCGGGGACAGCTAGAACACTTGTCTTCCTTCCCTCTGCTACTTTCTCATGGGCATTTGACCAACAAGAGCTGTTTGAAAACTTCTGACTTCCCCTGCTTATCATCTGGCCTGCTCGTTAACCTCTCAAGAAGATGGGAGGAGAACTCAATCAAATGCCCAAACAAAGCCCTGGTTGCCTATGGCTCCAGGCTTCCCTACCCAAACAGCAATTTTGTGTCCCACATGATTGGAAGTGGAGCAGTCAGGGGAGAGTTAAGCCTGGGCTGACAGATGTCAGAGAGTGTGGGTTCTGAAAGGTCTTCCGGCTCAGGGGGGAAGCTAGCTCCTCTGAAGAAGGCAGATGGCCTGCCCCCTGCTTCCACGCACCTGGCACCTTTCTCTCTTGCCGGACTAGGTGGAGAAACCACTGAGTGAAGTAGGGTGGGGATCAAACGTCATGGGTGGGCTGGGAGCCTGTAATCAAGAAAACCGTCCTCCTTGCCTCGACTCTTACACTATCCAGACGGGAAGGCTGTGGCCATCGCCTGTCTCATGACTTCTCATGAGCCAGTGGCCATTTCTCTACCATCTGAGAGATCATACCGATTGAAATTGGCAATGATGGAAACACCAGAGAAATTGGCACATGCTCACCAGACTTTATCCTAACCGCTCCTGCTGCCTCTGAGGTCATCCAGTGAATCACCTTATAGTTATCAAAAATAAAAGCTTTCCCCCACCATATGAAGTTCAAATTCTTTAATAACACCTTGCCATCTTCTGGTCTTGTTTCTCCTCTCCCACTCTTATCCCCAGCCCAGTTACTATATCATTTCATTTCCTGATCTTATAGGTCATACTTTCCTGAGCTCAGTGTTTGTTGAACAGTAAACTTGAGGACACTTTGGGGCCCATATCATGCTATGACACACACACACAAAAGCATGCACTAAATTCTTTCTTTTGGATTATGGATCTCTGTTGGATAGAAATCCTCTTTTCTTGTCTGCTTGACTTCATATCATCAAGCTCTGGTATGGCTCCAGAAATTCAGAAAAGTGGAGAGAAGGAGGAGGGAGGCAGAGGGGGAAGGGAAGGAGGAGGAAGAGAAGATGGGAGTGGAAAGAAGAAAGAAAAATACTAGCTAAATACCATTCATGAACTGGCAAATAGGGAATGAAGGAATTGTGATTTTTAGAATTCATTATCCTTATTGTTACTATTATTTTGGTGTTTGTGTTTGATCTCTGTGCACATGTGTACAGCTGTGTGTGCTCATGTACAAACAGGCATGTAGAAGCTGGAGGTGAGCCACAGACGTCATTCTATAGGAACTATCCAACCTTGAATTTTTGAGACAAGGTCTCCCACTGGAATTCGCTGATTAGGCTGAGCTGTGAGTCCCAGGATCTTCCTATCTCTGTCTTCCCAGTGCTACAATTTTAAAGTGTGTGTGTGTGTGTGTGTGTGTGTGTGTGTGTGTGTGGTATTTTTACTTCGGCACTGGGGATTGAACTCAGATCTTAATGCTTGTACAGTAGACACCAACTGGGCTCTCTCCAGCCCCTGCTTGGCTTGAGAGGGAAGGTTTTAAAAGGGAAGATCTTACTCCATAGCTCAGTCTGACCTGAAATTTATATTCTTTCCACCTCTGTCTCAGTGGTGGGGGCACATGTGCCACCACGAGTGCTAGAGATTGTGGAAAGCAATGGAACCCAAAGGTCAAACAGGAGGGATATGAACCTGCCCATCAGCAAGGACCAAGCCTTGAACTAATGGGGAGGACAGAGGTTCCCTTAGCAGGAAGGTAAAGCCCTGAGTTTCTGGTGCTCTCTCAGCTCTTCAGAGAGCCAGCTGACCTGTAGGGAGGCAGGTGTGGGTAACAGAAGGCTCCGAGTGGGTAATGGGTGCGGGGGTGGGGAGCAGAAAATGTGGTAGAGTCTCAAATGCTTTTTGAATTACACTGAATTCTAGCTGGCAATAATCACAACCTTCCGGGTTCATTCCTTTGCCTGGAAAGAAGGGAAGAGATTAACCAAATGTCAGGTTGGGGGGTCCCAGAGCTGGAGAATGCTGGCCCCACAGGAGCCTGGGGGCTGAAAGGACCAAGTCAGTGGGTGCAACATGGACCCTGGGGCACAGCTGGGTCCAGGAGCTCAGAAATGGCTCCCCAAGACTGCAAGGTCATTGCAATTAGTTAAGTGCCTGTGCCCAGCAGGCCCTGAGATAGGAAAGGCCTGCCTTCCCCATTTTGTTGATGTGGAAACAGCCAGGGGAAGTGACTCAGAGACAGAGTGGAAACAAAGTATGCCTCTCGTGACATTCTGACTTTTGTTGGTCTGAGTGGCTGGCGCTTGGGCTCTCTCCAGTGGGGCTTCCTTCCATGGAACATGCTTCTTCTGTATTCTCAGGTCAGGTAGGGGAACTTGTGTGGGCAGAGTGGGAACTTGGGGTGGGGGAGGCTTTCCAGGTGAACAGACGGGCAGGAAGGCAATCTTGGTTATAAATGCAGTCTTTGGGCTGGAGAGACAGACCCGGCTGCAGAGGCTACCACATTTACTGCTGAGGAGGGCTTTGAAAACCTGGCTTTGCTGTTAAATTAGCTTTCCAGTTCTTTCTTTAGCTAATTCCCAGGCACAAACAAACAAGCAACATGTGTATTGAAATGCCCCTGGTTCTTCAGAAAGACTCTGTAGATGATAACATCAGCTTCATGTCTCAATAGAGAAAACAGACCTAAAATAGTCACCTGACCCAGGTGGCATAGCTGATAAGCTGCAGAGACCTCAGACCAAAATTGCCAAAAGTTACTGCTGGCATTTCATAAAGAAATGAGCATTGTCATACAGAAGAGAGTGTGTGATTCGAGAACGAGAGGATGTCTTTCAAACTGAATACAGTCAACACTGGGAGTGACAGCCAATACCCATAACTGACAGACTCAGAAGGGCGAGCAGGAGAGAGTGGAAGGCCAGGGCTAGACTGGGCCTTGTATACATTCCAGGATACATCTCAAACAAACAAACAAACAAAAACATGGAGACATATACCTGTACTCCCAGCATTTGAGAGGTGGGGCTATGAGAACCAAGAGTTCAAAGTCAGGAGCCGGGCGATGGCTCAGTGGAAGAGCATTTGCTGTGTATAAGTGAGGACTTGAGTTTGAATCCTCAGCACCCTTGTGAGAGCTGAGCATGAGTGCGTGTGTGACTGTAACCACACCAAAGGGGCAGAGACTGCGTGTATCTGTAATGACAGCACTGAGGGCAGAGACTGCATGTATCTGTAATGACAGCATTGAGGGCAGAGACTGTGTGTCCCAAGAGTTCACTGGACAGTTAGGCTGGCTGACATGAGATTTTGGTTTTGTGAGGCTTCACCTCAAGGCACTAAGGAAGAGAATAAATGAGGAAGACTTCCAATGTCCCACTCTGACTGCATGTATCCAAATACATATGCTTACCCACATACTCATACGCATGTAACTCCCACAGAGAGGTGTATCCACACACACCTAACTCTAAAAGAGAATTCAAGGTTACTTGCAGCTGCATAGCAACCTCAAGGCCAGCCTTGATACATGAGACCCTGTCTCAGAAAAAAGCAAAAGCAAAAAACTCAAAACAGAACAAAACCAAAATCGAATTCACTGGGCTACAGCATGAGTTTTCTGCATGATCCTTATATATCAGATTTTGTGGTAGACACATGAAAACATTGTCAAGGCCACCATCTGTCTACCAACCACAATTTGGAAACTCTGATTCACGCAACCTCCATCTCTAACCATCAGAGCCAGCCAGTGGCTAGGCCTTAATACCTAGCCCTCTCTAATAGCAGTGGAAGCTGACACAAACCTGGTAGCTTTGGTAACGGGTTTTAGTCAGCAGCGCGGTTGGTATGATGTCAGGAAGATGAATGCTTTACCCACTTGACTCATTCAGATGTGGGTTTCAAACTTGTCTCCAGGGCTGCTGTGCCACATCACTGGGATATCACCCACAGTGGACTTTGGAATCAGGCGTCATGGAAGCCTCAAGTCTTGGCCACTTACTGGCTCTGTGGCCTGGAAAAGCTGACCTCTGTAGGCCTCAGTTTCTTCTCATAGTACATAAGGACAATTCTCATCTGCAGAATTATTCTGGGAAATCAGGTTATTGTGTATACATAAGAGATAACACTGCCTTACAATGTCCATCCGACAAAGGACTTTCTTTCCTTGTGATGATCCCTAGAACCTTCCTCAGGCTGAGAGTGCAGAGCTGGGAGTATGGCTGAGTTGTCTGGAAGAGATTTAAATCCTATCTCAGTTCCACCTCCTTTGGGCAGGTAGATGACTTGCCATTAAGAAAGAGCATAATTGAGTTTCTTCCAGAAGATTAGTAGGGACTCGGAGACTCAATAGGCCCCTGGAGTACCCTTTGACAGTTTGAGCCAAGAAGTTCTTGTAGCCAATCAAAATGTTTCCTGTTTTAATTTGGGCCCATTTCCTTGTGTTTGTTATTCTTTTCCAGTGGCCTGGGCAGTTCTGGGGCCTAAGAAGTACACTGAAGCCCACGGTGGCTCGGAGCCAAGGGTTCACTGGTACCATGGTATGAACATGCATTGGACAGCACTTGGAGGGCCGAGGGCAGTCTAGGATACAGGGTGGAGTGGTCACCGGTGCTGGGAGAGCCAAGTATGGAGAAAAGAGTAGGGTTTTGGCTCATGAACTGAGGGTCAGAGAACTTTTCAATGGTTGAAAGCCAGAAACAGGCTAAGGCTACAGATGAGACATTCAAACAACCAGGAGGTACAGGCAAGTCCTTTTGCCAGTGCTAGGAACTGCCAGGTTGTTGGTCCTCATCTCATCCTGACTTGGAATTCAGTGGTATACATTGGTAGCTTGAAATCAACCATGATGGGAATATCCACACCACAGGTGGGAAAGGCCGAAGACAAACACTTTACCTTATTTAAAAAAAAAAAAAAAAAAGCGTGCCTGGCAGATGAACAAACTACAGGAATGTGGTAGTCACGAACAATTTTGGAATATAGGCAAGCCATAGCCAGGGAGGGATTTCCCTTTGTGTCCTACTACTACTTATGGGCTTCTCTCCCTTCACAAGACTTCTAGAAGGTAAGCAGGGTATTATTGTCCCATGTTGTAGGTGGAGAAAAAGAGGCTAGGAAAAGTTAAGCTGTTTGCACTGGATCTTGGTTGGATTTTTTTTTTTTGTTTTTTGTTTTTCAAGTTCTGGAACAGAGTCACAGGCAGAGTGAGGCAAGAGACTGGAGAATCTAGGTGAGTCTCAGATCAAGAGGACAGGCTTCCCTAAACACTACCTTCCAGTAACTCTGCTTCAGAGAGTTTGGGTAATTCATTGCAGATTGCTGTCTGTGTAGGGAAGTCTGGGCAGTTTTCATGTGTTACTAGAGATATGGGCACTGCCTTGTTCGCTGGGGGCGTCAGACTCAAATTCTATGTTTTCATTCTTAGTTCTTATAGAACCAATGGAGACAGTCTCCCAGGGAAGTTCAGGATTGTGTCTGGGCTGGTAAATGCTGCCTGGCACATTTGTTACTGCAGAGTTTAATGTGGCCCTACCCTTGGGACAATACTGCCGTTCTCTCTCTCTCTCTCTCTCTCTCTCTCTCTCTCTCTCTCTCTCTGTGTGTGTTAAGATTTTTCTAGACTTTATAGATATTCTGCCAATTTCTCCTGCAAAAGTCTTTTCCCCAGGACAAAATGCAGAACTGAGGGGCCCACATCAGGCTAAAGGTAAAAGCAGATCGTGGGTGACCAGAATGACTTTGCTAATATGTTTCTGTCAGCGCCCCGTGGGCCATGAGCTCACTGGGTTAGGGGAAACTGCTGAAGATAAGAAATCCACATCCTCTGGGCTTACAGGCCATGACTGACTTGTCAGCCCGTGTGGGCTGCTGTTGCTCAGAGGTAGACCATTACTATTTGGTCATGGTCAAGGTTTGGAGATAAGATGCTCACTGTGCTAGACACTGTTTGGTCAGGTTGGGAGATGGGTGGGGCTCCCAAGTATACCAGGTTGTAGTTTCTCACTGTTATACATGCAGGTATATACAATACATGCACACATAAACACATACATATATACATATACACACATACATATACACATGCATATGATTATGCCTATACATATATATATATGTGTGTGTGTGTGTGTGTGTGCACATATACATACTTGCTTTTAAGAGTAGTTTTAGGCTTACAGCAAAATGACAGGAAATGCAAAGAATTCCCATAATGCCACCCATCGACACCTGCATAGCTTCTCTTATTATCAATCCCATACTGAGAGCACTGTGGCCTTCTCTGTCATTTAACATCAGAGTTTATCCTTTCTGTACTGTCTACAAAACTGACAGGAGTATGAAGATCCTTGCCTACCATTATGGAATCACAGTGAACATTTCCATTATCTGAGCATACTCTGTGCTCTCGGTTAATCCCTGCCCCTCTCCTCACAGCAACTCCTGACCTTAAACCTATCTTTAAACTTTTGTTTTTCCACAATTGGAACCACTCAGGATGTACATAGACTCTTCTTTTACTTAAAACTATTCATTTACCTGTATATGGGGTCCACACCTTGAATCTCAATACTCAGGAGACCAAGGCAGGTGGATCTCTGTGAATTTGAGGCCAGGTTGACATACATACTGAAACCCTGTCTCAAAAAAAAAAATAAAATCACTTTAGGTTCTTCCATGTCGTTCATAGCTAGACAACTCTTCTCTCTTTGTGCATGCATGCTTGTGTGTTTGCAAATGTGTTCCTATATGTGAGGGTAGCACATCTGTGTGCGAGTATGCATGCACCAATACACATGTGCATATGGAGGCCTGAGAGCAGCCTTGGGTCCTAACAATGGAGTATAATCTACCTTCTTTGAAACAAGGTCTCATGGACCTGGAGCTCACCAGGTAGGTCTGTAAAGCCCAGGTATCTCCCTGTCTCTGCCTTTCTAACAATAGAATGATGAGTAAATGGCACCATGCATGGCTATTAAAACAACAGCAGCAGCAACATGAGTTCTGGGTAAAGGGTTATGGTGGCGGATTACAGCAGCGCGCTGCTTAAAGCAGACCACAACAGACCAGCTGATCCCACGGGGGAAGTAGATTTATTAGGATAGAGGATGGGGGAAGAAGTGGGGAGAAAGATGGAGAGAGAGAGAGAGAGAGAGAGAGAGAGAGAGAGAGAGAGCTGTCACTTGCCCCGAATATTTATATCGCCTGTGATGTATTCGTCCGCAGGTAACAGGTGACAGGTGAATTGTGGGAGGTTTGGCGGTTGTCTTGGTAACGAGGTAGAAGTCACACATCACCTAAATATGACATCATTCAGAGTTCGGGCTTGATGCTAACATACCTCCCTTCTTCTTATTATAAAAATAAAGGAAAAAAAGAGGGGAGAAGGGGAGCTGATGGTGAAATAGGAGTTGGGGCACCATGTCTCTTAAACTGCTTCCTGCTGTGTGGGGGCATAGTCTGTTGAAGGGAGTAGCTGACTTTCACCATCAGGGCCTGCTCCATAGATGTGTGGACAGCAGCTGATAATCCTGTAACAGGAACTGATTAATAAATTGGTTAAAAATAATATCAGGAGGATGGCCCAAGGGGTGTCTCACGTTCTCAAAGTGGCACTTTTCCTGGGAGAACTGGCAAAGACCATCTTCTTTAGCTGTCAGGACACCTGGTACCCATCAGTTCTGAAGCACTGGAATCTTGTGGGCCTTGGATGTAGAAGCGAGTGTCTTGCAGTGTTGGTAGAAGTGGTTGGTCCATGGACCTAGCATATGTATCTGAGAAGACCAGTACTCTTCTATCTGGGCAAAAAGAAAGCAAGTATAGAGAACATAATATTTAAATGGGATAACAGGTCTAGGGATGGTGGCAATCTGGATTGGTTCTTGGCATCCGGCTATGGAGTAGTTCCCTGGTCCTGTTTGGAGAGAGTGTTTGTTATTTGTAAGTGTATCTTGAACCTCGTACACCTAGATGTAAAGGCTGACCTGGATAGAAACACGTGTCTAGTCCAGTGAGGTTGAGCACAGCTGCTGGGGAGGGGTCTCATCTTCTGAGATTGAGGACAAGGTGGGTGATTTTGATGTTCTCTGGAGCTTAAGAGAGCACGGTCCTGTTGGAGTCAATGTGTATAAGAGGAGTCAATTTAGATGAAGGGATGAAAGGCTTGAGGTGAGACAAGTGGACCCAATGAGGTAGTCCTTCAAGTTTAGCAGTTGTAGGGGTCACGAGGATTACCTTAAAAGGACCCTGCCATTTGGGAGAGAGAGGTGAGGGCCGATGATCTGGAGGGGAGAGAAGCACTTGGTCTCCAATGTTTACAGTCAGTGGACAGGAGACAGTGTGTGGTCAAGATAGATGGTGGTCAGCAAAGTTCCACAAGAGAGAACGGAGATGGCAAAGTAATGGGGTCAGCAGATGGTCTGGGAGGGGAGAGCATTTAGGTGAAAGACCAGGAGTTAGAACTGGAGTCCATACATGAGTTCAAATGGGTGAGATAAGGAGAGGCTCTTGGGAAGAGCTCGTAGCCTGAAAAGAGCTAAAGGTAGGAGTTTTACCCAGTCAAGGTGAAGTTCCTGTGACAACTTAACAAGGGTGGTCTTCAGGGAGCGGTTAGTCCTCTCTACCTTGCCTGAAGATTGAGGATGGTAAGGAATATGAAAATGCAGGGGATGTCTAGAGCCTTAGATAGAATTTGAGAACCTGGGAAGTAAATTCAGGCCCATTGTCTGACTGAAGGGAAGCTGGGACACCAAACAGGGGATGATCTCTCTGAGGAGGAGATCAGAGACTGTCTGGGCTCCTTTTGTTAGTTGTGGGAAAAGCCTCTACCCAGCCTGAGAAGGTGTCCACCAAAACCAGGAGGTACTTGACACGTTTCACAGCAGGCATGTGGGTAAAGTCAAGTTGCAGTCAGTTCCAGGAAGGGAACCTCTAGCCTGATGGGTAGGAAATGGGGTGCTACGATACCTTGAGTTGGGATCTGACATCTGGCAGATTTTGCAAGAAGCAGTGATAGATTTTAAGAAACTTAAGTCCTCAGGAGTAGCTGTAGGTGGGTCTTAACAAAATAAGACAACGCTTGGCTGTTGGGATGAAAGAGTTGGTGAAGGTAGGACAGAGTTTGACGAGTGTCAGGGGTATAGGTGGGGATGCAGGTTGTAGTGTGAGAATGTCCTGGGGAGGTGAGATGAGTCTAGGCCCCTAAGGGCCGCAGCTCTGGCTGCCTCATCAGCTCGGTTGTTTCCTTGGAGACAATAGAGTCATCTGTCCGGTGAGATCTGCAGTGAACAATCCCAATAGCTGTGGGGAGATGGGAGCCTCTAGCATGGACATAATTTGGTTCACGTTAGTTACTGATCCTCCTTTTGTGGTAAGTAACCCTCGCTCCTTCCAGATAGCAGCATGGGACAGGAGGATATGAAACGCATATTTGGAATCTGTGAAAATGTTGAGGGATTGTCCCTGTGCCAGCTGGAAGGCATGGGTAAGGGCTATTAATTCAGCCTGTTGGTTGGTGGTATGAGCAGGAAGGGCCTGTGCCTCTACCACCTTGGTATCTGACACTATAGCATAGCCAGCTTTCCTGACCCCTTCATGTAGAAAGGAGCTTCCATCTGTATACCAGGTAAAGGTGGCTTGGGCAATGTGCCCTCCTGTATGTGTGAAGGATGAGGTAGTAATTCTTCTAGGGTTTCAGTGCAGGAGTGAGATAGGGAGTAGTCAGTGTTAGGCTGAGGGAGAAGATTGGAAATATTAAGAGGTGGGTATGATTGAAAAGTGAGGGTGGAGTCTTCTATTAGAGCTACCTGAAGAGAAAGAATCCTGGAGGGAGGTAGAGTCTGTAAGCCTTTATAGGTTAGGAGCTGTGACAGGTTGTGAGAAGAGAGGACAGTTATAAGTGATCCCAGGGTTTGTTTCTTTGATTCTCGAATAAGGAGTTTCAGCAGCTGCTAAGGTACGAATGCAAGGTGCCCATCCCTGGATGGTTAGATCTAGTTTTTTTGACAAGTATGCTACGGGTGCAAAAGATGGTCCCAGTTGGTGACCTAAGACTCCAAGGGCAAATCCCTCCTTTTCAGTTACATAAAGGGAGAAAGGACGAGTCAGGTCAGGGAGATGCAAGGCCGGGGCCTCGAGGAGAGCCTGTTGGAGCCTTTGAAAGGGCTTAGTCACAGGTTTGAGAAGGGTTCATGGGTGGGACCTAATGCTGCTTCATATAAGAGACGAGAGAGTAGGGAAAAGGAAGGAACCCAGGAACGCAAAAAGCTAGCCATTCCTAGGAACGATAAAATCTCTTCTTTTGTAGAAGGAACAGTTAGAGACTGAATCAGGTTCTTTCTATCTAAGGTAATAGCCTTGTGGGTTGGGGTAATGGCTAGTCCCAAATAGGTGACCTAAGGAGTGGACAGTTGGACCTTGGAAGGTGAGACCCTGTAGCCCCTACTGGAGAGGAAATTTAGAAGGGCAGCTGTGTCAGCTTGGCTAATTTCTAAGGAGGGGCTGCAGAGAAGAAGATCATCTATGTAAAGACAATCTTAGATCTAGGGAGAGATAAAGAAAGAAGTCAGAAGCCAGGGCCTGCCCAAACAGGTATGGGCTGTCCCGGAATCCCTGAGGTAGAACAGTCCAGGTAAGTTGGGTAGAAAAGTGGGTGTCAGAAACTGTCCAGGTAAAGGCAAATATGTCCTGTGACTGGGCATCTAGGGGGATAGAGAAAAATGTATCTTTGAGATCTAGGACTGAAAAATGAGAAGTCCCTGAGGGGATAGTGGAGAGGAGAGTATAAGGGTTAGCCACGACAGGATGGAGTGGAACCACTGCAAAGTTAATTGCCTGAGGTCTTGAACCAGGCGATAGGTTCCATTAGGTTTTTTAACTGCCAGTATAGGGGTGTTAAAAGGGGAGGAGGCGGGTCGAAGGAGTTTTTTTTCTTAAGAGATCAGAAATGATAGGTTTAAGTTCCTTAAGGCTCTGGAGAGAGAGAGGGTATTGAGCTTGACAGATGTACCTGGTAGGATCCAGTAACTGGATGACAAGGGAGAATGATGTTTAGCAACAGAAGGGTTCTGGACATCCCAAACTCGGGGGTCCACCTGAGAAGCTGAAAGGGAAATAACATATTAGTGTTAGTAGGGTGACTGGCTAAAAGGAGGAGCAGAGGAACTGCTGGCGAGCTTAGGCTCAGGCGAATTGGGGGAGCAAAGGAAATAGAAGCTCCCATCTTAGCTAAAATATCTCTTCCCAATAAGGGGACAGGGCATGTAGGCACTACCAAAAAAGAATGAGTGAGAGGTACACCCCTAAAATGCAACTAAGTGGGGGGGTCTGGTGGGGAAGGTAAGGTTGTCCTACCCCGACAATAGGAGAATGCAAAGGTGATGTAGGCCCCCAATACTCTATAGGACCGAGTAGGTGCTCCAGTGTCCAAGAGGAAGGAGATAGTTCTCCCACATACCATAATATCTACCCGAGGCTCCCTGCTAGTAATGGACATGGTCGGGTCATGGGAGCCCAGGCACCTTCAGTCTTCCATAGCCAAGCCTAAAAGGTCAACTGAGGGGTTTTGTGGCAGTGACGTCCCTCTGTTCTGAGCGACCTGAGGGCACTTAGGACATGGTCCCCTTGGCTTGCTGGGGTTGGGACAGGCCTTTGCCCAATGACCATATTGACCACATTTATAGCAGGAGCCAGGTGGTCTCTGAGCCTTAGAAGACCAAGAGTCTGGGGTAGTGGCTGAGACTGGTCGGATAGCCTTTGCCAGCATATGGTATTTCTGTTTCCGGGCTTTTTCATCCCTCTCATGGTACACTTTGAAAGCCAGCGCTAAGACTTCTGCCTGTGGAGTTAGAGGGCCCCTCTCCAGTCGCTTGAGCTTAGTTTTTATGTCGGGGTAGCTCTGGGAAAAAAATAGGTCATAAGAAGTTGTTTACCTTTTGGGTTTTTAGGGTCCAGGTTGGTATACTGCAATAAAGCCTTTGTAAGGTGTTCTAAGAACTGAGATGGGTTCTCTTGTTTGTCTTGGATAACCTCTTGGAGTTTCTCAAAGTTAACCAGCTTCAGTGCCGCCTTCCTTAGTCCTGCTAAGAGACATGTTATAAATTTATCTCTGGCTAAGATACCTCCTGCTGAATTGTAATCTCATTGAGGATCCTGGTCAGGAACTGCTGTAGATCCAATTGGATATGTTCTGTCTGTTTGATGAACCTGATCTGCATGCGCCTTTGCCTCTTCCCAAACTCGCCTGCGTTCATCAGGAAGCAAATTGTTAGTTAGAATCATATGAACATCATGGAAAGTAAGGCTATAGGACTGGGAGATGTATTGAAATTATTTGATGAAAGCTAAAGAGTTAGAGGTGTAGGAACCCAATCTGCTCTCTATCTGGGATAGTTTACTCAGTGAAAAGGTACATGTACCCTGATTAGGCTGTCCACGCCAGCCACTTCCCTTAGAGGAAGGACAGACGCTGGCTTAGGCGTCTCTGGAGGAGAAGGGGTTGGATGTTTGGCCTTAGAACGTGTGATGGGGGGGTGAAAGTCGGGGCCAACGCAGGATGGTTAGTATGGCCTGCAGCTGGCACAGAAGGAGGGGAGGGTCTGGGGAGGTTGAGCCAGTGGGCTCAGAGGTATCCTGGTGAGAGGAAGGAGCTGAGGCAGCAGTTTGGGTTATCGGGGCTTTGAAACAGGTCTACCTTGGGGTGGAGGTGGTTCATCAGCTGGATCTAAAGGCATTGGTTCTTCTAAAGGGGGTTGGGGAGGAGTCATGGTTAAGAAACATTAGGCAGAGAAGCTGAGCACATGGAAGGTGTGTAATGGAGATAGATAAATGTAAGAACGTAGGGAAGTTCATTCTAGTTATTAGACCGCCGGCAGTTAGTTATTAAGACCCATTAAAATGATTGGGTCTAACGTGCCATTAAGTGGCCATTTCAAACCATTACCTAAAGGGTACTGAGTTCAGACCTTATTGCACAGACGGACCAGTTTGGGAGCTCTTAATTTGAACGGTAGGTTTAACGAATCGAGGTTTTTTAGTAGACAACCCAGTGGAGTTTGAGGCGGCACAGAACTAGAAGAAGCTGAGCCCATTGTGTGACAGTCGTTAGTAATTTTCAATCAGCGTCCTAATTGAAATATCAATAACGAAAAGCAGCGGGCATAAATCGGAGTTTTTGAGTCATCACAGAAAAACCCAAGTGCCCTGGCTGATTCAACCCACCAGAAGCGAATCGGCCTAGGAGCCGTCAGAGCTTGAGAAACTCACACAATGTGCCAAAAGCCAGTCATATGGACTGGGGCAACGAAAAGCCAACCCCTTAGCCCAGGGAGGGCTGGCCAGACCCTAACTGGGCATAAAGGGTTCCTCCCGCCAATTGGAAACTCTTTATCAATTAAGTCCGGTGTGTGTTTGCAGACTTGTGGGTAGTCTAATAACCCGGGGTGGGATCAGCAAGTCTGCGCAGGTACCCAGAGAACCTCGCAAAGTGGCACAGTTTACACGGGAACACAGCTTACGCGGCAGATGGCAGGCGTTGGCGAGCAGCAGTGGCAGAGCAGTGGTGGCGGCGGCGGCGGGAGGTCAGAGGCAGCTCGCAGTGATGACGGCACAGCGCGGCGGGGCAGCCCTCGGGACAGCGGTGGCGCCACTTGGCAGCGGCTTACCCGAGGAATTCGGACCCGGCCAAAATGCACCAATAAAGGGTTACGGCGGCGGATTACAGCGGCGTGTGGCTTAAAGCAGACCACAACAGACCAGCTGATCCCACCGGGGAAGTGGATTTATTAGGATAGAGGATGGGGGAAGAAGTGGGGAGAAAGATGGAAAAGAGAGAGAGAGAGAGAGAGAGAGAGCGCTGTCACTTGCCCCAAATATTTATATCGCCTGTGATGTATTCGTCCGCAGGTAACAGGTGACAGGTGAATTGTGGGGAGGTTTGGCGGTTGTCTTGGTAATGAGGTAGAAGTCACACATCACCTAAATATGACGTCACTCAGAGTTCGGGCTTGATGCTAACACTGGGGACCACATGCTTGCATGGCCAGCATTGTGCTGTCTTTACCCAGCCCACAGTTCTTCTCTTCAGTGTAAGAATTCACTGTGTGGAAACTAATTTGAATATCCATTCACCTTGGCTGATTCCATATTTTGGCAATTACAGATAAAACTGCCATTAACCTCTGTGAGCAGGTGTTGGCGTGGCTGTTAAATTTTCTTTTTTCTTTTTTTTTTTTTTTTTTTTTTTGGTTTTTCGAGACAGGGTTTCTCTGTGTAGCCCGGGCTGTCCTGGAACTCACTCTGTAGACCAGGCTGGCCTCGAACTCAGAAATCCGCCTGCCTCTGCCTCCCAAGTGCTGGGATTAAAGGCGTGTGCCACCACTGCCTGGCCGTTGTTAAATTTTCAAATACTTTAGGTAAATACCAAGGAAGAGGATCCCTGGATGGTGTGGTAAGGTGTTGCTGGCCAGCTGCAACAGTCAACCGGGTTCACCTGAAAGAGAGGCTGGGAATGGAAGAGGGACAGGAGGATGGGAAGAGATGAAACCAGGACAAAGGTTTCTGATCGAGGCTCAATGCTTTAATGTTCAGCTTTCAATTTAAAGGGGAAGGCCCACCCCCACCCCCAGAGTTGTGTCTGCTTCATCCTGGAGGTGTGGGTGAGGGAATCCATCCTTAATCACTGGCCGGAGGTGTCTCAAGGCAAGCTCAGCAGGTGGTCTATTCATCTCAGCTCTTGTAGCAGACTGTGGGTCTGCCAAGGTGGTTAACACCTGAGTCCTATTGTTTTGGTCTGCTGTGGTAAACAAGGTCTCTCAGGCCTGCTCAAGGCTGGGGGAAGGGCACAGTAAGGGACTGCTGGGCTGCCTGGTTCACATTCCCCCACATTCTTATTGCAGTTTTCTCACTGTCTCTGTGTTTTGAATGAAAAGCTCTGCTATAGGAGCAGCCGTAACAGTGCAGGCTCAAGAGCATCTGAAAGTCTCATTCCTAAGTCCCTGACACTTTGCCCTGGCTGTCTAGGCACAGGCTTCAACCTTCTGCTTTATCTTCAAGCAGGAATTGCTGTCTCCACATTCCTCCGTACTCAGTGGCACATGACAAATGACCATGGAGTGTTCCCCAGTTCTCGCTGTTGAATCTTGAACTTTACCGATACATTAGACCTATTTAAGTATTCTTTCATACTTGTCCAGCATTTTAGGGGCATCTGGGGTGTCTAGGATGCGCCTGCTGATGCTGTAGCCCTCTGAATGAAGATGCTACCTAGACTGAAGGGGCACCTGATGAGATCACTAAAGACTCTCATACACCCTGCTTTCTTCATTATGGATGCTGGGGGCGGGTCATCTTTTGTAAACTGGATGTGAGTTTAATGTCCTTTTTAGCTTTGAGTCTGTGTTCCCACCAGCATGACACAGCATCATTTGCTGTACCAGGTCTCCCAATGGTCACTTATGGGTCCAGCCATTGGCCTTCACTGTTAGGACACTAGCATTTCTGTTTCAATTGGTTTGTGTTGCTATAATACTAGAGCCGAGCTGGCTTTCAAACAAAAAGCATTTGGAGGTTAAAAGGCAGGATCAAGGCGTCAGCACGGTCAGGTCTGGATAAGGCTGCTTCCCAGGGACACATTGCTGATCTTTTGCTGTAACAAAAGGAAGGTGACAAAGCTCTCTTGGGTCCCTTTTAAAAGGATTCTAATGCCACTCATTGGGGCTCTCAACATTTCTACCCTCTCATGCCAGCAGCTTGGGGGTTACAATTTGAGCATATGACTATCAAGGGATACATGCATGCAATCCACTGCAGATAAGGTCAAGTCCCTGGGGTTATGTGTCATAGATCACTCCACTTACCCCTTCAGATGCCAGTCTCAGAATCTATCTTTGTGAAAGCCTTGTGTACAAATTACCACACACAAACAGAAGCCTACCAGACCAGCAACTCCTCAAGCCAGCAGGCCAGCACTTACTAGATTATATGCAGTTGCTTGTTTGTGTTCCTGACTAGGACTATGTTATTTAGGGACAAAGTACCCCCCTCGTCTTCTCAGACCTAAAGTACCATTGCTACCATCCCTCCTGGGTCCCCTCAGGCCTTGCCACTTCAGTATTCTCCGAGCTGCTGGCTCTGCATCTTTGCCTAAAGGCTTTCTGACATCTCCCTTGTGTAGAACTGACAGGAACTGCCAGGAACACTGAGCATATGAAGTGGAGTAGAAATACTCCCAGCTCTCCCTCTCTCTGAGTGAGATATGGTTCATCCTGGGCTGTCCAGTCCCCTCCAGTTCCCAGAAGATTGAAACTGGGCTTGCCCAAGTTTCAGTACTCAGCACACAGACCTCTTTTTGCCTGTCTTTCCTGCAATGCCACATTGTTCTACACTCCTGTGGGTGCTTCCTGCAGATACCCCTCAAATGACTTCTGAATTCCTATAGATCAAGAAAAGTTCATATGTGTTGTTACTGTAGGGTAGAACACTAGGGTCCAGTATACATAGAGTGGTATGCAGAGAGAGAAAGAGAGAGAGAGAGAGAGAGAGAGAGAGAGAAGAGAGAGAGAGAGAGGAAAGAGATACATAGAGAGAAGAGAGAGATACATAGAGAGAAGAGAGAGATACATAGAGAGAAGAGAGAGATACATAGAGAGAGGTATGAATAAAAGCATATACATAGATATATATAGAAAGAAGTATACATAGAGACAGGTATACACATTCAGATAGACTTCTAGAACTCATGTTCTCCTCTCTGTCAGTCTAGTCCCAAGATGTACTCACCCTTGTGAGCTCAGCCTTGTGCTCTCCCTTTCTGCCTGCCCCGACCTAAGCGACAAGTCCTCTTTCTACTTGAATTCTTACAATACCTCTTTTGTCCCTTCCTAAAACATATCTCCTTTGTTGTTGTTGTTGTGTGAGTATACACACATGCACATGTGAAGAGTGTGTGCACACACAGGTCGAGGTCAGAGGGAAAATTTGAATGTCTTTCTCATTCAGTCTCCATTTTATTCTTGGAGGAATAAAGCTCTTGTGGAACTGAGAGCTCGTGGATTCAGCTAGACTGGCCAGCGAGCTCTGAGACCCGAGACCCACCTTTCCCTCTCCACAGCCCCCCTCCCTCCAGTGCTGGGGTTATAGGAGCACATCACACCTGGATTTTAGGAGGTTACTGGGGATCTGAACTCAGGTCTTTGTACTTTATTGACTGAGCCATCTTCTCAGCCACTACTTTATTGTTTTGTTTTAAAGGAATAGTTCCTTAGAGTGATGACTTTGCAAATCTTTCCTGGTACCTGGATCAGTATAAATAAACAATCATAGGCTGTGTTCTGCTTCTGAAATACTTGACTCCATATTTGTATTGTGACTCTGCCAGCTCCATTATTTTGCCTCCCGACTCCTGGTGTAGGAATTCCCTCCCTGTCTCCCCCCACTAAAGCCACACACACATGAGAAGGCACACCTTTTATCTCTAATAAGTCTCAGACCTACGGCTTAGCTAATTCTAGAACTAGCTGAATAGTTTTTGTTTTGAGACAAAGTCTTACTCTGTAGATCCGGCTGGCCTCACAGTTATGGCAATCCTTCCTCAGGTTCCCAAGTGCTGAAATGACAGGTGTTAGCCATAAGAACCAAGTTTAAGGGGTGATCGTTAGAAAAAATTCTTGGAAATTAAGACCATCTAATCCTCACCAACGACACAATCAATTCCAGCACAGAGGGCAGGGCTTGGGGCTACACTGGTGACCCCTGTGCAAGCCTCAGCTGGTGTTGCCAAGGAATAATTACAACTTTCCTCACTTCTTTTGGACATTCCCCCACTTTATAATTGTATGCTTTTGTTTATGTATTTTTTTCTATCGTGTGTGTGTGTGTGTGTGTGTGTGTGTGTGTGTACTCATGCATATGTGCATGTGCAGGCACCCATGTGGAGTACAAACTACTCTCTGGAGTAAGTTTCTCTCCTGCCACCTTGTGGGATTGAGGATGGAGTTTGTGGGATGGTCGGGCATCTCTCTGCTGAGCCATCTCAGAAGCCGAATCCCTGCTTTAGTGCTTTAGCTCAGAAGGAAGTCAGTCCTTAATAGTTCGGTTGGATGCAGAGGCTAAGTTAAGACAGCTGAGAGACATACTGAATTACAGATTACAAGAATTCTTAGTTTACTCCTGTGTCGGGCTAGGCTGTCCTCAGTACTGGTTGCAGCGTGCAGAAGCCCAGACTACCTCCATCTGTCTTGCAAAACAACTTTCTACCCTAAACAGCAGGGGGAGGGGAGGAGGAGAAATAGCTAAGGGGCTTTTCCCTTAGGCCGATCTTTCTGTGATACCTGATACTCTATCTGGTGAGTTCCTAGGAGGTCCAGGCCTCCAATGTGAAAACTCTAGCTAGTACTGAGGTTGTGGGCAGCCCAGCCAAGCTAATGACCCGGACCTGATCTGGAGATGATCTTTATCATCTTCCTATCCGTTCCTTTGGGGCCACCGATCCCCAAGTTCTTCTCAGATTTTCCTCTTCACTCCTGTTTCCCTTCTATTTATCACAGCCTCACTCCCTGCTTTTTCTGCTCTGCTGTGTCATGCCACAGCCGCCTCCTCTCACAGCTGCCTTATGTGCTAAGTGTGGGCCTCTTGCCTGGGAGCCAGTGTCGGAGGAGAACAGGGAAGGAAACAGGGCCAGAAGACAGGGATTGTGTGCTTGCGAGCGAGTGAGTTAAGATTACATACCTGGATGTTTTCCCCCACTGGCTCCCATGCACCACAGCCTCCCCAGTGAAGGCAGCTGGAGGCCTTTGCAGGGAGTTTTCAGGATTAAGAGAATGAGCTGTTGTATCAGTTGTGGATCTTGTGGGTGGATGAGCATGTGGCTTGCAGGAGCTCACTCTGTGGCTGTCTCTCTGTTGTTTCTGCAGGACTGCGATGTGCCGGTCCTAGCTGCTGTCTGAGAGGATGTCCGGGGTGTCTGAGCCCCTGAGCCGTGTAAAAGTGGGCACTTTACGCCGGCCCGAGGGCCCCCCAGAGCCCATGGTGGTGGTGCCAGTGGATGTGGAGAAGGAAGACGTGCGCATCCTCAAGGTCTGCTTCTACAGCAACAGTTTCAACCCAGGGAAGAACTTCAAGCTTGTGAAATGCACAGTGCAGACAGAGATCCAGGTAAGTGTGGAGGACTCTGTTCCTCAGCTGCTCTGCTCCTCCTTCCACTTCCTGGACAGATGGGCAATCTTTCTTGAGCTTAGCATTGTCTGGGCAGGACAAAGGTTGGCATTAGGAGAGATGTTTTCAGCTTGCTGCACCAGCCTCCTCCAGCTGTGCACGCAGCGTTACAATATACTGGCCTGTTTTAACTTGCCTTTACTGAACATTTACTATGTGAATCCTTGTGGTGAGTTTCTCAACATACATGCTATTGAATTCTGCCATGAGGAGACACAATGAGGACGTACCCACTTTCTTCCAGAACCCTCCTTCATGATAGCCCTCAGAAGATTGCTCTGGAAGGCTCATAATTTGAGCAAAGGAATTGGGTACCTTGGGGGAAGTCTCCCAGGTCCGAGGGAACTAAACTGGCTTTGTGTCACTAACTCTTCTAAAGTCTCAAAAAACTCTTTCCACTGGCGACTCCTTTCATCAGCGCAGTGGTGGCCCTGGCTGCCAAGTCACTGTGCTGTATCTTGCACAGTGCACAACAGAGCTCACACACCAGAACAAGATGCGTTGATGAGCATGCTGTCTCTTCCAGTTAGCATCATTGCTGTGGTGGGGTAGACTCCTGTTTCCCATAGCTGATCTGATTAGGGTCCCACTTGCTCCTCACATGCTTTCTGATGAGAGTGTGAGTGTGTGCAGCGAGTAAGGGGCCCTTTCCTCCAGACTCTGCTGACACTCAAGTCTTCTTTGGGTGTCCTATGTTTGCACACAACTGATGCCACCCACTGCCAACTCAACTTGTTTGATTTCCAAAAGTTAATGTGATTTCCAAGTTGCGAGTGTGGGGAGCATCCTACTGCCCAATTTTGATGACAAACGAACAGTCTTCAGCTATTCCCATTAGGATGTGCTCTGTGGATGTGCTGGAGGACAGACGGGACTGAAGTCGGGGCTCCACTGTCCATGGGAAAGAAATGGTGAACGGCTGGAAGGTTGTCTTAGTGAATAAGCAGATTTCAAATGTGGCACAAGCTGTATTTCTAAGTATCTAAAGGAGAGATGGTCACACATAATGAAGGTGTAGAACACTTGGCTTGGGAGTCTGGAGTTAGATAGGAGCTAGGGATCAGCAAATAGTTGTTTGCTTGGTTTGGTTTCTCGACAGGGTCTCACTGCATAGCCCAGGCTGGCTTCATATTCACTCTGTAGTGCAAACTAATCTTGAACTCATGAACGTCATACTTCAGCCTCCCAAGTGCTAGGATTACACGCATTCAGGCTCCCACACATAGTTCTTAGGCAGGGAGATCTTCGTGAAGTGGTGTGATGGCTCTGTAGTTACTTAAGGGCAGAATGTACAACAGGCTTCAGGAAAGACCAATGAACCCAAGCTTAGGAATGACTACAAGTGTCTGAAGAATTCTCTGGAGGGGCACAGGGACAGAGCGGATAACAAAAGAGTGACATCACTCTCTTCTTGGAACTTATACCCAAGCCTTTTGGTTTTTCCTGCTTGCAATGTTTTCTACTGTCGAAACGTAACCTTCTAATGCCATCCTGTTATTACAGGCTGTGACTTTAAAACCACCTGGACTAGCAGTCGTGTGAGGCTCCATCTGGGTGGCTTATGTGGGCTTGGATCTGAATGCTTAAGGAATCTGTGTGCAGATTTACCCCAAGGGGACCATGCCCACCTGTTGCTTTGCTGTAGGGACTTGAGATGATAGATGAGGAGTACCTAGCACATAGTAGGTCTCAGGATCTGGAACTGTTGGTGGTTAGAGCTGCCAGTTTTCCACAGGAAAAAAAACAACTTCATTTTTTTTTTTTTATTTATCCACTTATCTGTCTTATTTTCAAACTTAGTAACTACATTTGTATTTTAAAATAGCATACAGTGTTCTGCAAGGAGTTTGCCCTGGGGCTTGGGATATGATGTAATAGATTGCATGCCTGGTCCTGGCTTCTATCTCTGGTACTATAGAAAGGAAGGAAGGCAGGAAGGGATGGAGAGAGGGAAAGAGGGAGAGAGAGGAAGAGAAGGAAGAGGAGATAGAACCAGAGGGAAAGGAAGAAGGCAGGCTCAGAGAAGAGACTTATGCTCAAAGAAGCTTGGGAAATGCTTGGTTAAACAATGCTGAGGACTGGATAGTAGCTCAGTGACAGGGCACTGGCCTGTAATTGGGAGGTCTTAGGTTCTATCCCTAGAATACACCTCCCTCAGCCCTTCCTGAAAATCATGAACAGATTCATTTGCAGCAAGACTGCTCAGAACCCTCAGTTTTACCTGATGAATTACTGAGACAGGGCCACAGTGTGATATTTTTTTGTTTGCCTAAAGGAATTCTTCTTTTGTATGCAGGACCTGGTGATTCTCTGGCAAGCCTTCTAAGACACATCTCTACCCCCCCCACACACACACCCATTGTGCTCCATAGCAAAATGGGAGAGACTGAGAGAGAAAGGGGAGTGGGCTATGGGCTGGGAGGTAATAGTTACTAGTAGTTACTAATGGTTACTAGATGTGGATTTGTACTAACGAAGTGTTGGGGAACAGAGATAAGTTGATAGATCTATATGTATCAGGAAGATAGAGTCAATAAAAACTGATGATTAATTACATGTGGGAGGGAAGAAAAGGAAGGAGGCAAGGATGACTCAGACGCTGGCTTGGGCAGCAGAAGAAGTGCTCATGCCATTCACTGGGACGAGAAGGAAGTCCAACCTGAGACCTCAGCGTCACGTGTGTTCTGTTTGAAGTACTTTTGAAACATCCCTATGGAGGGACATGGTCCTGTAGCTCAGAAAGATGACAGGACATATACAAGAGGATTTGGATGCCAACCTGCAATGGAGGTCAAGCCAGAGAACCAGGGCCCCTGTGAAAGATAAGGAAAGCAAGGGAAGGATTCCAGCTAGGGCGATCAGGGAAGTCAGACTGAGAGCTGGGAGAGCAAGAGTAGGGAAACAACAACAACAAATCAAACAAACAGCAAACAAACAAAAACAGCAACCAACAGAGGCAGGGTCCAGCCCAAGAAAGGAATGGTTATCAGTGAGGGATGCCAAGTTCTACCATAGGAGACCTTTGGTGTAGAGAGAGAATTAACCAATATGGCGGATCATTTATTACCATGAAAGGAAGAAAAGAGGGGAAGACACAGCAACACATTTACCAGCAAAGGGAGCATCATAAGGTCCTAAATTGAGAAGGCACATAGTAGGTCTGAGGCCATCAGTGCCCCAAGATTGACAACTAAAGCCATGTTAATACCTTTGTTTTTACTCCATCTCATGGGAAACATGGATATAAATGTAAGCTATTGAGTGATATGAGATTATTTTTTTTAAAGATTGGTTGATGTAGGTTACAGGGTGGAGATTGGAGGGAGACAAGTATGACTATAGGTAGAGGTCTGTGGAGAGATGGTAAGAGCATCAATTAGGATAGCAATGGATATGGTAATACTGATGATGGCTCCAGCTATGGTAGGAATGATGGCAATGGTGGTGGTTATGACGGTGGTGGTGTATTGATGATGGTGGTATTGGTGATGGTGGCAGTAGTGGTGGTGGTGGTGGTGGTGGTATTGGTGATGATGGGGTAGTGTTCTTAATGATGGTTGTGGTGATAGTAGTGATGTTGGCAATGATTATAGAGATGAAGACAGATGCTGCTGCTGGCAGCAGTAATAGTAGTAATGATGGCAGTGACCATGCTGGTGATGGTGGTGATGGTGATGATGATGGTGGTGGTGGTGGTGATGGTAATGGCAGGGGTAGGTGACTATGCTGATAATGAAGGTGATGGTGATGATAAAAGCTAACATTTTGCCCCACCCTCATACTTATCTCACTGGCTTCTCAAAAGGCCCCTCTGAAACACATAGTGTTATTATCTCTACTTTCTATTTAGGGAAACTCAGTGCAGAGGAGTTAAGCAAATTGTTACTTAAGTGGTGGGTTTTGTTTTCAACCCCAGACAACCCGCCTCCAGAGCATACACTCTTAACCAATTCAGTCTATGGAAGGAAAAGCTGTGATTCGGAGGATCCAGGAGTTGGAAGTGAGAGGCTCTGATGATGGGTTAGGATTGCGAGGCACAGGAGGAGATATGGAGAACTGCAGCCTGACTCAGATAGATGGAAGCCTATTGTATGAGATGAGAACTGGAGGAAGCTGGATGGGGATGGGGCATCCTCCACTAGGTTTTGTCCCTGAGTACATTTGAGATGCCTTCATGTTTTCAAGTGGCAACATTGAAAACTCTGTTGGTAGGTGATTCTGGAGAGAGATTCAGTCTTGGTTCAAACATTTGGATTGGTCAGCCTCTGGATAATGGCTGAACCCTGTGGATAAGCCGATAACAGAAAAGCAACCTGAATAAGCTGTCTTCCACTCCACGAATACTGCTGTGTGCCTCCAGTACCAGGCACCTGCATGGGGCATCGACATTCTCCCATCACATTGTAATTCCCTGTTCTTTTAGGGCTTCCTGACCGAGGCTATGACATCGAGTCATACCCATCAATGAACCTATTAAAAGCAATGGAAGTGCTCTGATAGAAACAAATAGAACCTGGGCAAACATGCAACCCAAAGAGGTTGGTCCAACTTTGCGCAATGCCTATTTGAGGACATAGTCCCCTGTGTGTAGAGATGGGGCCCAGGCCCAGCATCCTTGCCTAAGTTTCTCCTGAAACTAGCAGCTTCTTTCTCCCCGGCTTCCAAACACCATACTGTCTCCCGTATCACTTGGTCTTGACTTTGATGAATTTTTCTTTCACTCTGTTCTTTTATCATTACCTCCCTCCCCCTGTTCTCAAAATGCTGCCAACCCCTTCAGACTTGCCAAGGCATGTCCCTCTATAAGAACACTGGTGCAACTCCAACCCCTCTCTTAGTTGTGTGTGATGAAATAGAAGCAACGGAGACTTGCCCCAGACAGCCCACATTGGTGTCATGATCACACAGTGTCCATACTCCAGACAGACTGCTGGTTTCAAGCTTTTAATCTTGACTCTTCCCTGTGTAAACATGAATGCCCTCTTGTGCTTTCTCTGTGATGAAACAAACTATGGCGAAGCAGGCATGGCATCACTTAGCTATGATCCCAGCTTTCTAGAGTTTGAGGATCATCAGTACCAGGCCAGCCTAAGCTACACAGTGAGACCCTATATCCAAAACAGAACAGCTCTGTGAATAATTACTGGCCCAGGAGCCTAAGTTCTTGCAGAAAGCAGGCAGCAGCTAGCAAGACCAGCAGTGCCCAGATGAGACATGGGTGCTACCCTTCTTGAATTTCTACTTCTTTTTGTTTTTCTTTGAAATCATGTTTGTTGGGAGCTCTGAGTCTCCATGACAGGTAAAGGCTTATGTCATTATACTTTCCTCTAATGTGCTAATTTGCTTGTCTGGGAAAGGGATTAAGGCAACACCTTGTAAACAAGAATCCTCCTTCACATTTTTAAAAAATCTGCCTTCTAGTACCTTTTCCTTTCTTTCCCCTCTTACCCATCTCCAACTCATTTGCAAATAGGGTTGCCATGGGTCCTGAGTTCTATCCCAGGTTGTATGCACTGTCCAGGGATGACTAGCAGTACCCTGTTGATGTCAATCCAACCATGAACTGGAGGATAAATTTTATCATCACCCAGGTCTAAGTGCCATGCTCCTGATCAGGATGCTGAAGGGCTAGCTCGCACTCTCTTCTCCTTCTGGCTGACTCTTGTTGGTCCATTCTGTGCCTGACTCTGTCCATCGTTAGAACTTTTCTGCTTTTCATATGGGGCAGCATTAAGCTAAGGGTAGGCTTGTGACTGTGGTACAATGTATCTCAAGAGTTGCTCGCATCCATGTGATGATACAATGTATCTCAAGAGTTGCTCTCACCCGTGTGATGATACAATGTATCTCAAGAGTTGCTCGCATCCGTGTGATGATACAGTGTATCTCAAGAGTTGTTCTCACCCGTGTGATGATACAATGTATCTCAAGAGTTGCTCAAACCCACGTGATGATACAATGTATCTCAAGAGTTGCTCAAACCCACGTGATGATACAATGTATCTCAAGAGTTGCTCGCACCCATGTGATGATACAATGTATCTCAAGAGTGGCTCTCACCCGTGTGATGATACAATGTATCTCAAGAGTTGCTCTCACCCATGTGATGATACAATGTATCTCAAGAGTTGCTCACACCCATGTGATGATACAATGTATCTCAAGAGTTGCTCGCACCCATGTGATGATTCAATGTATCTCAAGAGTGGCTCTCACCCTTGTGATGATACAATGTATCTCAAGAGTTGCTCAAACCCACGTGATGATACAATGTATCTCAAGAGTTGCTCGCACCCATGTGATGATACAATGTATCTCAAGAGTTGCTCTCACCCACGTGATGATACAATGTATCTCAAGAATGGCAGGAGCCCAGCACCATCTTCATCCTAGATCCCCTTTCAAGCCCCTACGGTGTACAAATGTAAAGTCAAGACGTACTTTTACCAGGTGTAGTACCTCATATCTGTAATCTTAGGATTTGGGAAGCCAAGGCAGGAATATTTCTGAAAATTTGAGACCAGCCTGAATCACAGAATAACTTCTGGGTTAGCTAGGAATACATAGCAAAACCCTGTTTTAAAAGGGGACAGGGCTGGGAATATGAGTTAGCAGTTAAGAGAACTTCTTTTTTTGCAAAGGACCCAGGTTCAATACCCAGTACACCACAAGTCTACAACACAACTTGTAAGGGATCTAATGACTTCTTCTGTTTTCTGTAGGCACCAGCCACTCGTGTGGTACACATACATACATGCAAGCAAAACACTCAGACTCATAAAAATAAATCTTTAAAAAACATAATACAAAGAAAAGAGAAAAGAAGGAAATAATTCCCAGAGGAAGAAGGTTAAGGTATTATGACACATGGCCCTGTCCTAACTTATCAAGACACTTACCCCAAGGGCTTCAAATTTAGTCCTGTCAGCTAACTAGATACAGGGAATTAGGAGATAGATGCTTTTGTACCCCTTAATTCATATGTTGAAGCTCTAATCCCTAATATGATAGGGAAATAAGAACCTTCAGGAGGAGCTAACATTGACTATTGGTGTGTTTCCCAAAATACCTATGTTGAAACTTAATATTTAATATGACAACATGGGAAGGCGAGGCCTTTGGGGATGTGATTAAATCATGAATGGCATTAGAATTGCTTAAGAAGAGGTTGAGATCCCAGTGAGCTGGGTCAGCAGTTAAGATTGCATGCTGCTCCTGCTGAAGACTGAAATTTGGCTCCTTGCACCCACACCAGTGGCTCACAACTGCATGGGATCCAGTATCAGGGTATCTAAAAAGCTCTTCTGGTCTCCATGGACAGTATACTCATGTACACAGCTCCTCTTCCCATAGGCACATAATTAAAATAAAACTGTAAATATCAGTTTTAAAAAAGTATCGAAGAGAAGACCCCTGGCCATCCCTCTCTACTGTGTGAGGACTGGGCATAGGCGCCATCTTGAAACCCTTGCCAGATGCCAGATCTTTGACCCTGGACTTCCCAGAACTGTAAGCAACGTATTTTTACTGTCTATAACTGACCAGTAAGGAACTTTGTGATGGGCAGAAGGGACAGATTAGCACCAGGGCCAGGGCAGGAGCTCCCTAAGGTTGGCAGGCAGTCCCTGTCCCAGAGGCCCTGTTCCTTGTCACCTAAGTGTTCCTCACTTCCCTCCTTCAGAGGCACAAGGGCAATGCCTCAAGGTTGGAGGACAACAGGAAGAAAGGGGAAGGCTCCCTGTCCAGGAAAGCTACTTCTGAAAGAAGGCTTAGCCCATATCAGGCTAGCCCCCCCACCCCATAAAACCAGCCCATGAAACAGACAGGAAGGGCTCAGCCAGGAAACCACAAACCATCACCACAGAGTGACATAAAAAGAGGCACATTAATACGCACTTCTTCTTTTCTGCACCCCTTCTCACTTCCTGTGTGTACCTCCAGCCCCTCAGACATACAGACACTCACCACAGTGAGAACAAAGAAGAGGTGAAGACTGATGGGTCTCTCTTCCTTTATCTGTGTGCATAGACTCGTGACGTCTGCAAATGAGGAGGCAGGTGTCTGGGCTGCTGTTCTATTTTTGATCCGATAGTTTCATGCTTGAATATCCTCCTTAGAGCGTTTATCACCTCAGAATGAATGCTTTCAGAGTGATAAATTGTGCAAAACTTTAGTATTTTTTCTCTGCTACCACTAGCCGAAAAATATCAGTTCTCTGAATCGAGGATTCAGAACTTATGTAACTATTGTCTTTACTTCCTAACCCCACCTTAACAGATTACTAGAAACCAGTGGTTAAAACATCAGGAATGTTTCTCTCACAGCTCTAAAGGCTAGAAGTCCCAAGTGCAGGTGTCAGAAACATGTCTGGTCACTCCTACTGTTCCCCGACTTTGGTGGCATCACTTAACTCCACCTCTCTATTCCTATTGCCCTCTCTCCCATAGCTCTTATAAAGACACCCCTGATTAACAGCCACACAGAGGGTCCAGAAAGACTGTAAACTGAGTTGTTCAACTTAATTGTATCAATATAGAGCCTCTTTTGAACTGTGATCTAAGGATGAGAACATGAGCACGTCTTCCTGGAACAATCAATCCCCTATTAGCTACCTGATTGAAATTATTAGTGTTACTTTCAGGCATACGCAGTGAGTTTAATGCAAGAGTGTTTCATGTACATGCTACCTTGACACCCAGCTGGGGTCAGGGTACTAAGCCCAGATGATACAAGTCTGTCATTTTCCCCCACTGCCAAGGGTCTTAGTCACCAAAAAGCCTGTGTGCTATCCTGCACCACATCTGGTTTCCTGTGAAGCTGTCAGGAGATATGGTGCCTTGTCAGTTTTAAAAAAGATTTATTTTTAGTTATTTGCGTGTTTTTTCATCTGTGTGAATGTATGCTAGGTTTGTGTGTAGGTGCCTGCCGATGACAGAAGAAAGCATTGAATCCCCTGGGGCTGAGTTACAGTGCATGAGAGTCACCTGATAGGAGTGCTGGGAACCTAACTCTGGTCCTGTGGAAAACAGGAAGCACAATGCTACTGATCCTTCCTCCAGTGTCATTTCTTAGATAACCTCAGCCCATTCCCTAGCTTGTGATGCTGACTTCAGTGGTACCCAAATTTTGAATGTGGTTTACAATTTTCCATAACTGGGACATGAAGATTGGACTTCAGTGGCATATGGCCCTGGGTGTTAAATGACCACATACAACAAAGAATCTTTTTGTTAGTATTACTATTGAAAAAGCAAAACACCATGACCAAAAGCAAGTCAAGAAGAAAAGGGTTTATTTGGCTTTCACTTCCACATTGTAGTCCATCATGAGGGAAGTCAGGGTAGGAACTCAAACAGCCTGGAGTCAAGAGCTGATGCAAAGGCCATGGAGGGTGCTGTTTACAGGCTTGGTCATCATGACTTGCTCAGCCTGGTTTTTTTAGTTTTGTTTTTGTTTTTTATAGACTCTAAAGACACTAGCCCAGGAATGGCACTACCCATAATAGGCTGGCCCCTCCCACATCAATCACTAATTTAGCTACGCCCTACAGGCTTGCTTACAGCCCAATCTAACAGAAGCATTATCTCAATTGAGGCGACTTCCTCTCCAGTGACTCTAGCTTGTGTCAAGTTGGCATAAAACTAGGCAGCACATGCTCCAAAAGTCAACAGCACCCCACCGAGACTCACTAATGCAGATTATTAAGCACTATAGCAAACTCAGAATACTCTAGACCCATCCCCCATAGCCAGTAACACTTTTCAGCTGTTCATTCTGAAGCCAGACATGTGGCCCATCCCCCAAGCCATCTATCTTCACAATGATTTATAAAGTCATTACTTTAAAAGGTATCAGAATAGCAGGAAACTTTTATTTTATTTTATTTTTTTTAAAGAAGTACATTTAACCTGCCTGGTACTTTCCAGTCTGCCTTTTCTTATTCTTTCTTCCTCCTGACGCTTATCTTAGCATTAAGAGCTCTTCCTTGTGGCATATTAACAATCAGAATTTTGAACAGAACAGGTCTATATTTAACAGAGTATTTTTATTTTTGAAGACAACCCTATGCTCCAAGTCAATTAAAGATAAGACACATGTTACTGTCTCAAAATCTTTTTATTCTCTTTTTTTTTTGAAGTTCTACCTTCTCTCTACATGTGAACAAAAAAGGGAATGAAGACACTGCTGTATTGGGCTTGGTGCTTATACCCTAAAACTCTTATAGATCTTTGCTCTGGGCTGAACAAAGTCATTTTCCTCTGGACTGTTTCTTCCAGAGGACACGTATGGTCAGATCAGCTCTGGGTGTGGCCCAATCATCCTGGCCTGATTTTATTATTTATAATCTTCCTTATGTTTCTGGTAGTATCCACATTCACTCATGCTATATCATCATTGCTTATGGTCCCATCATGATAACTAGTATTTATTGAATAGCTAATATGTACCAAGCATTGTCTGAGCTCTTTATGTACTTGGAATGTACATAAGGCCAGTCAGTCACAGTTATGTGTCATATGTCAAAACACCTTTGTCTGTCATCTAAAAAGAACTGGAAATAAACTTAAGCCTGCACTTGTGTCTCTTGGAGAGTTATCACTGGAAGATTATTTTTGAGACAGGATACAGTTTTTAGAATCCTCGACCAGTCACTGATTAGAACTCAAAGAGGGTCCATGTCTATCTGATCCAAGATCAGACGCAGACAATTGCTCTAGTCCTATTTTGCCAATGTCTTTATTAGATTCCTAGGAGTCTTAAAAAAATATCCCCTGTAGTATGGCTGAAGACTACAGAAATGCATCACCTCATAGATCTGAAGTCTAGAAAGCCAATATCAAGGTATGGGTAGGGCTATGCCCTTGAACCCTGGGGAGGAATCCTTGCTTGCCTCTTCTCCAAACAAGCATGAGGACTATAGGTCAGACGCTCAGCACCTACATCAAAGCTGGTGAGTACAGAGCCTACCTGTGATCCCTGCTCCAGGGACTGAAACATAGTGTCCTCAGAGCAAGCAGGCCAGCTAGATCAGCAAAATCAGTGAGCCTGGTGTTCAAGTGCTAGACCCTGCCTCAGCATATGAAGTGGAGAATGTCTTTTGGAAGACACCTGGCATAAACTTCTGATCTCCACATATACCTACACACATGTGGATATGCGTACATGCATGCATGAATGCAAACCACACACATACAAATGAATGTTAGAAAGTAGATGTACACAAGCTGTGACAGCTATGACATCACTAGATAATGTCATCTCATGGGACTACTCTCCTAAATGTGATCTACAACCAACTGAAAGGTCCTCACATAGTGTGTGACTTTAAAGCGTCCTGGGTGTGGGGACAAGTTATGTAGAGATAATCTTTCTTTGTTTCTAACCTACAAGTGGATAAGTCAAAGATCAGGGATAGGAGTGAGGGAAAGGCCTTCTGGAATCTTCATACTGTTTAACAATTTGAATAAATCAACATGAATCTAGAGGAAAGGAAAATTTGAGGAATATAGACATTTTCAAGAAAGTCTTGAAAATTACCAGAAGTCTTTTAGAGTCTAAACTGTAACTAAAGACATCTAGAAAGCCTGCCCTTCAGCACCAGAAGCCTTGGTATGGGAAGAAGCTGAGGTCTTCCTGGAGCAAAAGAAACCCTGGGCTTATCTAAAGAGCCAGCACTTGTTAAAAACTCAGGTTACATATGGCAACTGAGTGAGCAGGGAAACATCATGTACTGCCATTTTTAAGGAGTGCTTTATTAATAGAGGAAGAAATATTGACTGTGGCAGCTGGTGAGCTGGGGGTTGGGCACCAACACTACTGCTCCTGCTGTTTGCATGTGTGAGCACCCAAGGGAGGCAGGGCTGGAGGCATCGAAGGGCAGGTGAGCCCCCTAAATGGAAGCCATTCTCTTCCTCCCACTTGACTCACAAGCTTCTGCATGGCTCAGGGCTGTGTGCTCACTGGAGCCGTCACACAGGTCTTCACGGTGTGCACGTGGCAGATGATGGCTGATGCTTTGAATACAGAACCATCTGCAGCTTGATAGGGCCAGGGTAGACGATCACAAGGGATACTGTGGCCCAGGAAGGTTGCTATCCTGTTAGAAGAACTTTCTCATCAAAACTAGATTCACAGCCTAACTTTTTAAAGTACATATCTTATATTTTGAGATAATTATATCATTTCCCCCTTTCTTTTCCTCCTTCCAAATCACCTGAACCCCATCTTGCTCTTTTTCAAATTCATGGCCTCTTTTTCTTTAATTGTTGTTTTGTGTTTGTGTGTGTGTGTGTGTGTGTGCTTGCGCACTCATGCACACACATGTGTGTTCCTAAATATATAAATACAACCTGCTCAGTCTGTATGTTATTTGTGTGTATGTTTTCAGGGCTGACCATTTTGTATTGGATAACCAATGGTGTGCTCTTCCCTGGGGAAGACTCTGTTCTCAGAACTACTTCATTGCCTGAAGTTTTGTCTTGTCTTGTCCTGTCCTGTCCTGTCCTATCTTGTCTTGTTGAGGGTTGTGGCCTCATGAGATCCCCCCCCCCTTTAATTTTAACATGTCCAGCATTTCCAACTTTGTTCATGTCTTGTTTGTGCAGCCACATTGATGCAACTTCATGAGTGTAACTTCTGACATTTCCAGGAGAAACAACCTCACCATAAACTCCCCGTTCCTCTGGCTCTTCCTTTGCCCCCTCTTCCATAAAGATCCCTGAGCCTTAGGTGTAGGATTTATGTTGTAAGTATATCTGTTTGGACTGGGCTCCACCCTCTTTATTTTGATTAGTTGTAGTTTTCTGTAATAGTCTCCACTTGTTGCAAAGAGGTATTTCCTTGAGGAGAGGTGAGAACTATGCTTATGTGTGGGCGTAGAGTTACATACTTAGAATGTAGTTGGGGATTAGGCTGCTTTAGTAATTGAATGGATTATAGATTCTCCTCTAAGTTCCATGACTTTATTAACTCCAGATAGCTAACTAGGTTTCTAGTAGCAGGCATGATTTCCCTCTTATTGGGCTGACCATTAGGTCCAATTAGAGAGCTATTGATTCCCACCAGGATTTGTGTGCACCCTTAGGGAGGGTTATGGAGCCATGCTGGTTGTTGTTGTGGTTCACAGGCCTCCACTGCGTGGGACTATTGGTTGTTTCCCTGCTTTGGAGGCTTGCATGATGCCTTCTGTTACTGTAACAGCTAGTCTTCAGGTAGGCAGGTTTCAGTTCAGATCCAGCTCCGGTGCTCTTCTGAAATGCATGGTCACACACTAGTTTGCATGATACTATGTTGATACTCTTTCTGTGTGGTTATGAGCATCACATTCATTTCTCCCAGCCATGTCTGAAGGATGGACATAGTTTGCCTCGAAGTTCTGACACAATGTATTTCCTCAGTTATACAGTTAACAGACTTCACAGGTAAAAGGCCCAACTCATCAGACACTCCTTCCCTCAGATCCTGAACCACCACACTTTTGCTATGAATTCGTTGATTCCAACTTCCTCCTCAGGCTCAATGAACTACTAGAACAAGTCAAAGAACTGAGGAAAGTACAATACTTAAAGCTGCAGTTTTATCCTAGTGGATACAAATGAATACCTGCCAATGAGGAAGTACACAGAACTTTTGAGAGACTCCTAGACAGGAAGCTTCTGTACTCAAGACCCATCACCTGCTAGGCAAAGCAATGCACATTACCAAGTCTCAGGTGAATGTCCTGATTCAGCTATAGTAGAGCTTCCAAAATGAAATAAGGCATTGTTGATGATGAATGAACGCTTTGGCCACATGGTTCAACTTGATCTCCATCCACTCCCCTACCCCCCGGCCCCAAGCTTGAGCTAACTCTCAGACTCAAAGTTACAACTATCCAAGTACATGGCTGGCCTTTACAATTTAAAAAACCAATATGTGGATGGTCAGTAGTCCCCCACCCCTTCCCCCATGCTTCTGAAACTGTGGGTCTCCCATATGTTAAAACACAACATGAACAACAAAGCTAGTTCTACTGCCTGGAAAAATCCCAAGATTTGGAACCAAGGACAAAGACCAGCCAAGTCCTCTATAATCCAACCTCAGTAATCAGTCTGGTCACATGGGTGGAGGGTAGCAGTGTTATTCAGTGAGGCTGTCTGTCTCCAGCACCATCCACATTCATCCTCAGGAAAGCTTGGGCTATGCCTGCCTTGCCTCATGGTAGCGCTTCAGGATGATGGAGTATAGTAGTCAGGGATGCCTATCATACTCCAACCATTGGTTTCTGGTCCAAATCGATGTTTCAGACTCACCTAGTGCTGTCTGTTTTCCTCTCAGTCCTGGAATCATCTATTTCCAAAAGGGCCTTGGACCCTTTTCCAGAAGAATGGTGCTTGGAAACGCAAACTTAGGCTTGATTTGAAAACCACTCTGATGTGGCATTGTTGATTAAGCCCTTTAGTAGAGTCAACTCAAAATTCAATCCCTCTTCCCTCCAGAGTAAGTCACTCAAATCACACCTTCAGAGCAATCCCCTTATTGCGTGGTCTGCTCTGGCTTTCCCTTCTCCATGGTTTGAGTACTTTCTCTACCTGTTAGAAGGGTCTATTTTTTCCATACATGTCTCCCTTTGCTAAGCTCCCCTGTAGGTAACTAATCTCACCCTCATTCAGTTCTCTCTGTCCTTGGGCTGGCTGCCAATGCCAGCTCCTCAGTCTTACTATTCTGACCCTTGGCCCCATCAGCACTCACAAGAGTAGGAAAGAGATAAAGGTGTGTGAGGGGGGTCGGGGGAAAGGTATCAAAAAGATAAAAGAATAAAACAAAATTGTTTTGTTAAATGGGATTCTGTAAGAGAGTACTGCATTAAAATATGCTCATTTAAAGAAGAATAGTATTAACCTTGAGCCAAGCAACGTTCCAAAGAGTTAACTAATTTAATCTTCACAAAACCACTTTGCTCAGACTTTATTACTTCCTCATTTTTTAGGAAAAGTCTAGATCTGAAGCTTTTAGGAAAAGCTTTTTGAAAAGCTGGATCTAGATCTGAAGGCCTGTATGTACAAAATTATCAAAGAACAAATTTTAAAATGAAGAAAAGAAATGGAGAGAACCAACTGTTCAAATCTGTCTTTAATATCCACCCTTAGTCCCTGAGCCACCTTTCCAGCCCTGGCAGGTTTTTATAAAGTCCAAGACCCTTGACCCAGTAGTTCTACTCTTTTGGATTAATTGAAAGTAAACACCAGTGTATCATTTATACACACAAACACTTTACATTAATTTTTGAATTTTCATGACAATAAGAAAAATATAAATGCCTTAGGTTTCTAGAAACAGAGGGCTAAATAAACACATTGTTGATAGAGTAGACGATTACTCATCTCCAAAAATTAACAACAAAGCTGGGATGTAGGTCAGTGGTAGACCTTGCTTACTATATACAAGGCCCTAGGTTCAATTCCCAGTGGAACAAAGCAAGAGAGAAAGAAACATTGCAAGGGTGTCATGATATGTGCCTGTAATCCTAGCCCTTAGGAGACTGAGGCAGGAGGATTGTGAGGTCAAGATCATCCTGGGCTATATAATACCTTGTCTCAAAAAAAAAAAAAAAAAAAAAAAAACCAATATATTATCAATGTGGGCGAATCTTCAACATTAAGTTAAGTGACAGAAGTTGGGTAGGAAAAACTGTCACACATTAAGTAATTTCATGCATATGAAATTATAGAATAGGAAAACGTATTGAAACCATGAGAGGAGAAGAGAGAGTTAGCCAGAGGGTTGATCTAGAAAAAGAATTGTCTAAAGATGTGGAAAGCATCTATTTTAATCGAGTATGTGGGTCACAGGAGAGTATTTATGTGTCAGTACTGCATGACTAAAATGCATACATTTTAACATGTTACATATTTATATATATGTATACACACACACGTGTGTGTATGTGTGTGTACATACATATCACCTTGAAGAAGAACTGAAAGAACAACAGTGGGTCATGCTTGGGGAGTAAGAAGGGCAGCCTCTATCCACTAAAGCAGCTACACATGCAAAGAGCTCTCTTGTACTCCTGAACTTATTTTGCATATCTGAGATTTTCAGTTCTACGTAGGCCAGGGTTCCTAGTTATTACAAAATGAAGTGCTCAGTTAATAGATTTCAGTTTGGTAAGGGGTAGGTTCTACACTTCAGCACCAGAGGTGGGGACTGCAAGTGGGACTCGGTGGAGATGTGAGGGATTCTGGGTAAAATATCAGGGTGACCAGGTGAGTAGAGATAAGCAAGAGTCAGTAGCGGAAGCGGGTAGAGATAATGGCAGACCTGTCTGCTTCACAGCATAGACCTTATGTTCTCGTCCATGCTTCTCTCTCTGGAGCCACTGTAGATCACATCCTTCACCTCAGCCTCTGGTTTTGATTGCAGAGCTGATATTAGACTGCTGGTATGCATTCTGGTCCCCACGCCCCACCCCCATGCATGTCACAGAGCAGTAGTGGGCTTCTCTGATAGCCACTGTCTTTCTTTGTAGGAAAGGGAGTTTTACAGAAGTTCAAGAGAATTAAAAGGAGGCAGCTGGAACAAGACATGCAGGTTGTCCAGGATGATGCATAATTGGACATTATTTTAAACCAGCATTACTTAAATATTAGTCTTGACATTTTCCTAGTAGAGAGAAAAAGAAACACACTTGCTTCTATTTCCAATAAAGGAATTAATTGCATTTTGCTTACTAACTTAGACAACTTCTTGGGAGGCATGTTTACAAAAAAATCATACAGCCTAAACAATGAAGCCTCCCTCTTCTTCCTGGCCAGACTGCAGCCTGCAGTCTGGGGTAGGCTGATGTAGGCTGGGTATCCATGCATTTCAGACTCCTAGCTCACAAGGGTCAGTGTCTGTGATGTTTTAAACCTGCATGCAGGAACTCTGCTCTGCCAGGAGTGGGCTCAGCTCACTTACTCGATGTGGACCCAAGGGAGAAATGTGATTACCAGCAGCTAAGTTGGGCTAGTCAGGGCCTTCTGATGGGCCTTGCAGTTGACATTCGTGTTAATCAGGCTCTGTGTCTGGGCCAAGAAGTGTGGGCATTGGTCTGTGGGTGTGGGACCTGCTGAAACCATGGGTAAAAGAAGAAGAAACCCCAAGAGCAGAACAAAGAGGCTAGTGCCTTCCTGTCAGCTTTCCTGAGATTATCTTTTTGTGGGTCTGTCCCTTAAAGACAGACTCATGCTTCTGTGTCCTCCAGCTCTGCCATGCCCCAAGTCAGCTTGGCAAAGCAAAACATCAGAACCCAGAGGTCCAGGGTTCACCATCCCAGCTTAGTCTGTGCATTAGTTTATTTACCAGCTATAACGCAGTGGTAACACCTGCTTGCTTCCCTGTGTCACGTGGACTCAGTGCCGTCATGTGTGGAGAAGACCTAGCAGATCTTGGTCTTGTACTGCATCCTGCTGGCTAGACTGGAAGCCATTCAGAAGGGGCTTTTCATGGGGCACATGCCCAGCTGGTATTAATTGTTTTGAACTGTGCTCTCAGCCTCTGCATCTTGTCCTCACTTCTGCTACTTCCACCCACTTGCTCTATGTCTGTCTCATTTTGCCAAATTGTTCATTCATCGGGCAGAGCACACTGTGTCCCAGGGCCTGTGCTTACTGTTAGAGAATCAGAAATAGATAATAGCCAAGACAGATTGCCACACAGGGTTTGGGGATGTGCTTTGGGAGCCTGTGAGAGCCCAGTGGGGGTGCATCCCTGATCCTTAGCCCTCTCATCTCCTCCCTAGGAGATCATCACCTCCATCCTCCTGAGTGGGCGAATAGGGCCCAACATCCAGCTGGCTGAATGCTATGGGCTGAGGCTGAAGCACATGAAATCAGACGAGATCCACTGGCTGCACCCACAGATGACTGTGGGCGAAGTGCAGGACAAGTATGAATGTCTACACGTGGAGGCTGAGTGGAGGTAGGAATGTCATCCTCCCTTCAAGCACTCCCAAGGCTCAGCATCTCCTAGACAATTGGAGTGGCTTTCTAGACTTAGTCCTCCCACTATGTCCTGATGAGAGTAGTTTTGAGAGCTAACCTGGCTTCGTGGAGAATCCTCATTTCAGGACATACCGTAACCTAGGTTACAGTTCCAGTCCAGATGCTGCTGGTGCTGTGGTAAAGGGGAGTGAAGGGTGGGAAGGGAGGAGAGCCCAGGCCAATGGTTGGTCTTTGAAGTAAGGAAACTAGCCTCATGGATAGTTCTTGCATACTGAGAGGGAGAAGAGCTTTGGCCCGGTGAGTCCAGCTTCCCAGTATCAACCAGAGTCTATCTCGTTGCAGGTATGACCTTCAGATCAGATACTTGCCAGAAGACTTCATGGAGAGCCTGAAAGAAGACAGGACTACGCTGCTGTACTTTTACCAACAGGTGAAAAGCACCCCAGTGTCTCATGACACTTTCTTTAAATGCTGAGAAAATCCATTCTCTTCAGAGGAGATGGGAAGATAAAACGAGCAGCCTTCTAGAAGGCTTCCCCTGAGGCTGTTCCTTATGCTCCTATCTCCCATCTGTGTGGCCAGGTACCTGTGAAGCAGGAAAATTGGTGCACCGAGAGGTGTGGTTTCCAGCCCTTCTGCCACTGACGACCCTGGTAGTCCCAGGGACTTCATTTGCATGACTTTACTTTCTCCTCTTTAAGTTTAGAATAATAACATCTGCTCATCTGCTTTAGAGAGTTGTCACAGGGACCTAGTGTCGGAGGAGTGCTGGCAAACTGGCCTGAGGAAGAACTTATCACATGTTGGAGTTCTTACCAATTCCCATGGTGTAAATACTCCTGTTGCAGTCTCTTTCAGGCTATCAACATGGCATCCACTAGCTCACAAAACTTTCAAAAGTGTGCCAGCTGGCTCTCCTGAGCTGCCTGAACTTCTCTCACATACCTTCAGACTGAACAAGTAGCAGCCACAGCACCTGCAGAGGAAGATCTGCAGCGCTGACAGAGAAGGCACTACGCTTTCTCTCTGTCTCTGCACCTCACTTCCTGTTGGCCAGACATCAACCCAGATGTCTTGTGGACTCTGAGTGACTGACATTTAAAACTACTTATCAACATGGGCTTGGATAAATCACTAATTCCTCCTCTAAATCTTCTTTCTTTCCTTCCTATCATCCTTCCTTCCTTCCTTCTTTCATCTCTCTTTCTCCTTTATTTTTCTTACAATAATGAGGGCTGAACTCAGAATATCACACTCGCCAGGCAAATGTTCTTCCACTAAAACCAAATCCTCAGCCATTTTTCTTCTTGCAGTGCCTCAGTTTTAGTCTTTTTCAAAGATTCGTTTATTTATTTATTTTATGTGAGTACACTGTAGCTGTCTTCAGACACACCAGAAGAGGCCATCTGATTCCATTACAGATGGTTGTAAGCCACCATGTGGTTGCTGGGGATTAGTCCCAGGACCTCTGGAAGAGCAGTCAGAACTCCTAACCCCTGAGCCATCTCTCCACCCTGTCTCATTTTTATATTATTTATTTATTTATTTATTTATTTTGAGAAAGGGTCTCTCTATGTAGCCCTGGTTCTCCTGGAGCTTGTTGTGTAGACCAAGCTGGAATTCACCAAGAACTGGGATTAAAGTCATGTGCCACCATCTTGGCTCCAGAAGTATCTCATTAAGCTCATTAAGCTGACCTTGACAAACCCATGTAGCTCAAAGAAACCTTGAACCTATAATTCTCCTGCTTTAGCATGCAGGGTAGCTGAGATTACAGGCCTAACCACTAGGCCCAGCTTCAGTTTTACTCTGTCAAAAATGGCAATGGGAGAGGGGCAATGCCTCTGGTGGTGGGATACTGTCTTAATTACTTTCCTATTGCTGTAAGAGGGCGTCATGACAAGGGAACTTACAGAAGACTTTATTAGATTTACAGTTGAGAGGGTAAGTTCAAGACCATTATGGTGGGGCGTATGGCAGTTACGCCAGCAGGCATGATGCTAAGGGCAGTGGCTGAGAACTTATATCCTTATCTGTAAGTAAGAGGCAGAGAGAGAGAGAGAGAGAGAGAGAGAGAGAGAGAGAGAGAGAGAGAGAGAAACAGACATTGAGAATATTCTAGACTTTTGAAAGCTAAAAAAAAAGCTTGTTTCCAGTGACACACTTCCTCCCACAAGGCCATACCTCCTAATTCTTCCCAAATAGTTCCCCCAACAGGGGACCAGGCATCTAAATTTATAAGCCTATAGGGGCCATTCTCAATCACACTACCATTATGTACATGAAAGACAAAGCCCAGGAGGCATCAGTGTGTTTATCTCCCAGAGCCTCTGCTTTAAGAAGGAAAAGTGAGGGCATGAGTCTGACCCTTGACCTCTCTCCCACCAGCTCCGGAATGACTACATGCAACGCTATGCCAGCAAGGTCAGTGAAGGCATGGCTCTGCAGCTGGGCTGTCTGGAGCTCAGGTAGGTAATTGTGAGCCCTTTTCCGGGAAAGCACAGTGCTAGCTTTGGACTTGTTTGCTTATCTCTTCTCTAAGAAGTGAAGTAGACATGTGAGAGACCGGAAGAGGAGGAGAGGAGGCTAATAACCTGAAGGACTCACTGTCTAGTCTTTATGATAAACAAGGGAGAAGAGCCACTCCCTACTCTACCTAGTCACTTCCCACCTATGGCCTGTCCCTGCCCACCCCATGTCCTGTCTCCACCCCCTATGCCTGTCTCCACCCTCATTTCTAAGCTGCCTGTCTCTTTTACCTACCCATCACTGCTGCTGTTACTCAGTGGTTCAGAAATGCTTCTAGAACTCTAGCCTGAGTCTAGGAAACCACTCAAAGGTAGGGTCTTAGTCTGGGCTGTCCATTGCTGCATCTCAAACTCCAAGAAGTAGGTATTCAATCTGTACCTATGTTAGCATACCGTCAAATCATGACTTCCGGTTCGTAGTGTTTCGAGGTTGGCACGTGTGCTGTTAATTATAATTAGAGACAGAATGAGTATGTCTTAAACAGTCTTCCACTAGGAGAAAATGACCAGACAGAAGAAAGTTGAACTGGAAGGAAGTGAAAGATTTCAACTAGCAGATAATGGGTGGAGTTAGGGTGGGGAGCTGGGCATTCCAGACCCAGGAAATGTGGGAGCAGAAGCCGTGGCCAGAGAACCGCAGGGGATGAGATAGTGGAAGCAATGACCATTGTGATGACATCATTAGGATGACATCATTAGAGTGAGATAGGACAGTCTAAGAAACCAGGCCTTACCCTTGTCTTTGGTGTTTCATTGCCATTTGGGGCAGAAGAGGACCCTGTGGCTAAACCTATGTGCTTAGCCTGGTCTTGACCAAGGCCACGACACCTTCAGTTTGACCAGCCACCTACTGCTCTACCTCCCTCCACTGTTCTGCACCCCCATCAGTGTAAAAGTAGCTCCAACATCTGAGTACACATTGTGGTTACCTGGGAGGTAGATACACTAGCGTCCCAACCCCACCCTTGGCCCTGTCATCTACAATAGTTTAGAAGATGAACTTTTAGCTAGCCTCTGAGGTAGTTTAGAGACAGTTAGCCTGGTCAGAATTACTGAAAGACTTTCAAGGACTGTTCCCCGGGAAACCATGACCAAGTGTTACTTCTGTTTGGCCCAATGTGTCATTCTGGGGGATTTCTGACTCTACCCATGACATCCATGCAAGGTGACTGAAAACGGAACTGTGCTGACACTTCCATTGAACTGGGGCCTTAGAGAGAGGTTGATGGTGTCCATGGTAGGGATTATGTAACCAGAAGGTGAAGGTTCCATTTTGATTTGAGTAGCTGAGATTGTTGGCAAGTTAAGGACTTCCATTTCAGTTAGTGGCAGCTGGTCCTAAAAAGCAAGGGCTCAATAGCACTGAGTATAGGGTCTGTCATCTTGGGTGCTCAGAGCTGGTGCACCAGGGAACACATGAAGTTTGTTACATGTGCCCTTGTCTGTCTTCTGTGAAGACATGGCTCTGCTGTAGTCCTGAAGCTTGTACCAGATATTACAGGTTTCCACTCAGAAATGAGAAAATGCTGAAAAGCGGTTCTATTGAGCTTTATATTTGTGGGGCTCATGCTAGACTGTGGTGTCATTTTGAGACTCCAGTAAGCCACTATTGATCTGCTGGCAAAGGATTTCATATTCTTATACCCTTTAACCATCCTCAAACTAATATTGGTTACAGCCCAAATGGCAAGCAAATTAGACAACCAGAGAGAGAGGGATCTGAATTGCCTCTATAGTCTCATTGAGAGGGTATATAGTGTACTAGAGTCTGTTCCTTAATCACCTCAGGGTTGTCCCCAAACTCACATTGTTTCATGATCCAATATCCTGCCATGTATGTTCTGAGCCTGAGAAAGAATCAGGCTCTAACTCTGAGGGCCAGGGATGTGGTATTCCAGTGGGTATGTGGAAAACACCTATGTAAAACTACTAGGCCTCCAGGTCCAGTGAGTGTCAAGTGGAAAATGTAGAATACATGGCTCACATAGTGATGGGGTGAGTGGATGTTTAAAATCAGGTGATTATTATTTCTTACCAAGAGTAGGACACATTTCTGAAAATCAGACCATAAGGTAAAATCTAGAACTATGGTTCCTCTACCATAGTTAAACTCACCGGCAATTGTGCCTCCTTCTACCAACATCAAGGATTGCATAACCTGCCTACAGATAAATGACATCACCAGAAAAAATAAGATATCCTTTCCTGGTTTACAGAAGCATGATATGCACATAAGACAAGAAACTAGTGACATTGAACCTCAGGGGATTGGTTCCTGTTGAGAAAAATTGGGCTGATTGGAAAGAACAGAGGGTCTAAAGCAAGGTGCCTGGACAGGAATCCTGAGTCTTCATTTGCTGTGCTGCTCTTGACAAGTTATGTAATCTCTCTATGCCTTAATTTCTTCATCTTGAAAATAAGACCGATGTTAGCAGTTACAAGCTTGGAGGGCTGTTGGGAAGAGTGAGTTAGTTAATATATTTAGAGTCCTTAGAACATTAACAAAAGTGTTCTAGAATTATTTGTTTATTCATTGACTCTATAAGGGGTCTGAGATCTGGAGAGTCCTGAAGAGAGGGAGAGGGACCAGGAGGAGGTGACAGGCCTGGAAGGCAACAAAAGGTGACCAGAATGGCAAAAAAGATATTCAAGGGGAGCAGTCAGTCTACCTCTGTCCCTGTGTCAAGTGGGCAGGCTAGGGCCTTTCTCATTACTCTTGATTATATCTGTGGTACAGGATTTTGGATTTTGTGTGTGCGAGACAAGTGCTCTAGCACCGACACAGACACCACAGGTTCAGTTTACTCTTTGTTGTTGTTATTTAGAGAAGTTTTAGGTTCACAGCAAAAGTTAGCAGAAGGCACAGAGGTTTCCCATGGATCCTTGGCCCTGCACACACACACACACACACACACACACACACACACACACACACACACAACTTCCTCTGTTATGAATATCTCTGAAGAGCAGTGTAGTTCCTATGGTGAATGAATATCCACAGATGCACCAGAGTCACCCAAAGCCCACAGCTCACAGCAAGGTTCACCTCAGTGTCACACATTCTGTGAGTGTGGACAAACGCCATGCAGAAGTTTCACTGCCATGAACATCTGTTGTTTGTCTCTCCCTCCCCGGCCACCACCGATCTTTTTATTATTATGGTTTCGCCTTTTCCAGGGAATCACATAGTTGAAATGATAGCTAATTGATATTTATTTATTATTTATCGAAGAGTGCTTTATAGATGCCAAACACATCACTTTGTGTAAGTATTCTACTGTTGGGTTTGGGGTGGAAGCCAAGAAAATGTACTTCAGATGTAGAAGCTTAAAAATGAGAGCTTTATTTTCTGAGCTCTCAGGAAGGTGGCAGCTCAGGATCCGAACCGTATCCCTGAGGGGAGACTGTACATTTTTAAAGGATGGGAACCCAAAGCGAGGGAGGAGCTGGGAAGAGCTGCAATGTTATCCAATTGTATTTTGACATCATGGGTTAAGCAAGGGAGCACCCACTGGATACTGGGCCTTAACCAGGGTACCTGGCTTCAAGGTCCTTAGTTCATTGTCCTAGACATTGGGTCCGGAGCTCAGTGTGATGTGTAGAGAAAGGAGCAGGTCAGCTGCATGCAGTTAATTAGAGCATAACAGGCAATTTGGTTATATATTTTTACAGTTTATTCACCTTGATTTAGATAACAGCAATTTCTATATCCTTTACCAGTTAACAGACAATTAAGAAAACATTTGGAGAAGTGGGTCAGATGTTTGCTCCTAGGTCCAGGATCATGAACTTGTTTGACCCTGTCAGCAAGATGAAGAAGTTGTCCTTGAGATGGCTGGACTCAGACAACAGTTTACAACAGAAACTGGTCAGCTATAGGAAAGTCTCTGGCTCCCCAAGGGCCTGGAAACTTGAATTCAGTTTTTAAAAATGAAGTGGCAGTACTTAGAGTAAGTTTCATTTTCTTGTTCCCCACTACACATTAAAATATGAAGTTCATGGGCCATAGGCTAGAAACTAGTCAGAAACACCAAATAACTTGTCGTCTTTGACCAGATGAAACCAGGAATATTTCCCTTAACCAACACAACAGAACTTTCTGAACCAAAGAATGTGAATGTGTCTCCCAGGACTTGTTAAGTAGTTAGTGACTGACAAGGTTTGGGTTAGAGAAAGAATACTCACCTTGCTTTGCTTCACAAAATCCACAAGGAATTTGACCTTGTGGTTACCTGTAAATGTTGGCAACAAGATAACATTTTTATTACTGCCAAGTGGATTTTGCATTTCTTTATTTTCTTCAGTCCTGGGGATTGGGTGTGGATCAGTTATGAGTCTGCACCCACCCATGGACTGCTGCCATCTAGTGTTTGCTTCTCAGAATTGCAGGCTCGGCCTGGGGAGAACCCGCGGGTACTAGAGGCAGTCCAAACAAGTAGTACCTCTTGTCATTCCCCTCTTCAGCCTGGGAAAAAGCTCTGTTTTAAAGTTTTGTTTTTGATTGACACATAGTGACTGCATGCACTCATCAACATATGATTTATTTATGGTAAGAGCGTCCAATATCTGTTGCTGTTACTTTTGAATTGTGCAATTGTTGTTAGCTTCCGCCATGACGCTGTGCAGCAGAGCACGGAGCTTATGTCTCTTCTCACACTGTAGCACTATAAAGTGGTCGGGTGTGGGAAAGTAAAGGCTTCCATATTTGGGCAGCTTCTTCAAATTGTGTAAGTCGGTGCTACCTGCCTAGCTTTATCTGCATAGGGAACTTTAAAACGGGTCTAGGAAAGCATGTACTTAAGGAAAGGATCATCCACTCTTCCTGATGAGCCAGTCCGAGAATCTCTTCATCTTTGAAGCCTTTTCTGCCCCTCTCCCTCTGCTCATGCATCTTCCCACATGCTAGACTGTGACATCTGCCAGACCCTTAACTTTAGGTTGGTTCTGTCTACCCTGATAAACAAAAGCATCAATGAACTAATGTCTTAGATTTTTTTTTTTTTTGACTACTTTGAAATCTCAAAGCCCACCCCCAAAGGCACACCTCATCCAACAAAGCCACACCTCCCCTCCCAACAGTCCACCAACTGGAGTATTCAGACATATGAGCCTATGGGGCCATTCCACCACACTCCCTGGTTCCCATAAACTTGTGGGTTCATAATGCAAAATGCATCTAGTCCAACTTCAAAAAAAATCCCTGTAGTCTTTCAGTTTCAACACAGTTTAAAAGTCTAAAGCCATCTAAGACTCAAGGCAATCTCTTAAGTGTAACCATGTATAAAATAAAACGGCAGATTGCACACTTCCAACATACAATAGAACAGAATATATATTACCATTTAAAAAGGGAGAAAAGGAGACACAGTGAGAAAATACTTGGCCGAAGCAAGACTGAAAACCAGCAGGGCAAACTCTGGATCTTGTTGTTCAATGTCTAATGTCAGAGGGCTTAGATGGCTCCATCCCAGGGGTTCTCAAACTCCCTGATGCTGCAACCCTTTAATACAGTTCCTTATGTTGTGGTGACCCCCCCAGCCATAAAATTATTCTGTTGCTACAACAGAACTGTATTTTTGCCACAGTTATGAACTATAATATCTGGTATGCAGGATATCTGATATTCAACTCCCAAAGGGGTCATGACCCACAGGTTGAGAACTACTGCTCTATTCTTTTGCTGTTGCTTGCAATATGCTTCTCTCTCTCGGGAGGCTTCCACTCCCTGGATGTAGCTCTTCTTGGCAGAGTCTCATGGCTCCAGCACCTCCAGCACATTGGGATCTGCAGAGCAACCCAGGCTTTGCTTTCCCTGCCTCATGCAGTGTCTTCGAAGTGGCTTCATGCAGGGACTCCCCTGCCACACACCTGGCCTCAGGGGCTCTCCTCAACCATGGAAGAAGACTCCATGGCTCCTTTACTCATGTATCCTTTCTGACGTGAAATCTAGGATCACGTAGACGACACTGTCGAGTTTGACTGCCCATGTGGCTTTATTACTAACCATGTGACAGAATCCATATTAGGCTGTCTTGTAATCTCCTCTACCAAGAAAATTAGTCCAACACGTTTTAATTTAGAATCAGGCAGATTCTTAGGACAAGGGAAGTCAGCAGCCTCATTTTTGTTTTCTTAAAATATCACAAGAATGATATATAGCCATGTGTCCAATATTGTTCTCCTCTGAAACCTCTTGAATGGGTCCTCCACAGTCCACATTGCTCTGAGTGCTATTGTTTCCAAGCCTGTACTAGGATGGTCCATTAGACCTTACTTAAAAGATTCAACTGCTTTCCTAGCTAAAAGTTCCAAATTCTTCCACATTCCTCCAAAAAAAAAAAAAAAAAAAAAAAAAACCAGCATGGTCAGGTATGTCATAACAGCATAACAGTACTCCACTCTGGGTACCAACTTCTGTTTTCTTTTTTTTTTTTTTTCTATTGCTATGATAAAATGCCATGATCAAGACAACCTGTAAAAGAAATCATTGAATTTGAGTTTACAGTTTCAGAGGGTTTACAGTTAAATCAGTGGTAGAAGAATGAAGGAGCAGTTGAGAGCTTGCATTTTGATCCACAATTACAAGGCAGAAAGCCCAGTAGGAATGTTGGGAGTCTTCTGAAACTTCAATGCCTACCCCTGATGGTATACCTCCTCTAACAAAGCCGTACTCCCCAATCCTTCCCAAACAGGTCCACCAAATGGGGACCAAGTAGTCAAATATATGAGCCTACGGGACCGTTCTCATTCAAACCACCACACTTGGTAACACAGAAAGGACTAAAATACCCTTTATAGTACCGTCTTGATATTTGTACTGTTAGATCAGGGCTGTGTGAGGGAAGCCAGTGTGTGCAGTGACCCAGGGCGTGAGTTGTAGCTCACTCAGTCCTACAGGGAATGTGAACAGCCACACCGACTAGAACAGTCCAGGGAAGGCTTGCTCTGAGGTTTTCTAGAAATGTCATGGGAAGCAGGTAGCACTGGCTTGGGGAATTTCTAAAGCTGCCATGACTGATTGTGGAGAGCCACAGAGACCTTTGAGTGGGTGATGAAGCACCCTAGGCAGGCCCTTATATCTCATAGTTGAAGCTCCTCCTGCTATCCTTCATCCTGTGATTTCAAGACCTGCCCTACATAGGCTCATTCCTCTTTCCAGGCATTGTGTTTCCAAAACCCAGTAGAGGGAAGTGGCAGAGCAGAAAAGCCATGGTTCTGCATTTTCTAACTTCTGTCCTCATTTAGGGACATTTAGAGATGGGTAATTCCTTGTCAAGATGGGGCTTTCCTGTGTACACATTGAAGTAAACTTCTCTAGATGCTGCCATCAGCATGCAGCCAGAAGCACCTCCAGATACCGATAAGGGTTTCAGGCTATGGGGGAGGGGGTAGTGCCAAGTTGCCCCCCAGTGGTCCCTGCATCTGGTAGAGACAGATGCTCCTAGGCCAGCACGTAGATGTTGGATCCCCTACTCAAGGCTTCAGCCTCCAGCTCCCAGCCCTCTTCTCCATGCCATCTCTCCTTCTCTCCCCAGGAGATTCTTCAAGGACATGCCCCACAATGCACTCGATAAAAAGTCCAACTTTGAACTCCTAGAGTAAGTTCTGTGTCAGACATGAATTTCCCCCACCCCTCCCCCAGTATCCTGCTGTCCCATTCACCTGCCCATCTCCCAGGAGCCCTAGGGCCCAGTTCCCTTGTCTCTAAGCCCTCTCACCTCCTTTTGGTTGGTCAGAAGTTCAGCAATGTGTATCAAATGTGGCTTCTGTTTCCTTCTTTCAGAAAAGAAGTCGGTCTGGACCTGTTTTTCCCAAAGCAGATGCAGGAAAACTTAAAGGTGAGGGAGGCAGAGAGCAAGGAGCTCAGGGAGCCCTACTCAATGTGGGTTCTGAGACAAGAGCTAGAGAGTCATGAGAGGAGGATCTACTGCCTTAGGCTACCTAACATAAGACAGCAGATGCTTGTGATAGCCCCTCCAGGCCTGGGACTCAGGATGAGGTACACCTGGCTCAAAACTGCCTTGGAGTCTTGATTCATTTCATGACCTGGGAGGTGGGATTCCATGCCTCCCACCTTCTCTCAAAGGGTTAGGGTATGCTTCTGTGGAGACAGGCAGGGAACAAGCTCAGTATCTGTCATGGTGGGGACCCCGGGAGACTGTTGTAACAGTAGGCAGCCTTTCCATGAGATCTAAACAGGAAGCTGAGTTGACCCTGTACTCCCCATCTGCTGCTCAGCCCAAGCAGTTCCGGAAGATGATCCAGCAGACCTTCCAGCAGTATGCATCACTCCGGGAGGAAGAGTGCGTCATGAAATTCTTCAATACTCTGGCGGGCTTTGCCAACATCGACCAGGAGACCTACCGCTGTGAACTCATTGTAATGGCCTGTTCTTCCTACCCTCACCCTGCCTGACCACAGGCCTCTGGGTTGGAAGGAACCCCAGGGAGCCAATGTTGGGGAGGGGGGAAGGTGGTCAGGGAGAGAAAAGAGATGGGAAGAGGTGAGCTGTATGGTGGGGTTTAGGATGGAAGGGCTAGAGAGATGGTGGTGTTTATCTACTTTAATGAGATTATTTAGAGCTTCTGAATATGGCTGGGAAGTATGGGAAACAGTCCCCTTTCTCCTTTTATTCCAGCAAGGATGGAACATTACTGTGGACCTGGTCATTGGCCCTAAAGGCATCCGTCAGCTGACAAGTCAAGATACAAAGGTAGAGAGAGCCCAAGAGTGAGCCTCAACCCAGCTCCGGCTCAGGTCCTTTTCCTCCTCCCTGCTTCTTCTTCTGTTTCCCCATCAGCTCTTCTCCTCCTGTGCCCCCATTGCTCAAGGCAGAGACTTTATAAGGGCTTGACCTTGGCCTTGGTATAGATTTGTTGAGAGGATCTGGGGATAGCAGCAAGGGTCAGATGGTTTATTATTTGCTGTGATGCTGATACACAAAGTGGAGTGAGGAGCGAGAGAATGCTGTGGCTGTTCTTGTGGTGCATAAGGAAGAGCCCCTCCCTCACTGGCAAAATAATCCAGTGACTTTCTGGGAACCTGGGTCCAGTTCTGGATCTACACTCCAACCTGACATACAATCTTGGCAAGAGTACCTTTCTCCCTTTTTCTTCTGCAACCTGAGTATCTTAGGCTTCTGAGATGGACTTTCTAGCAAAATTCTCTCTATCCTCAAAAGAGATTCCACCTCCTCATCCTTACCTTCATCTTGACCAGTTTCCTTGGTCAAACCCTGAGGTTAAACGGTCTTCGGTCCTCTCTGCTTCCTTCACAGCCCACTTGCCTGGCCGAGTTCAAGCAGATCAGATCCATCAGGTGCCTCCCATTGGAAGAGACCCAGGCAGTCCTTCAACTGGGCATAGAGGGTGCCCCCCAGGTGAGCATTTCTGGGGTACCTGGGAGCTCTGTGGATAAGATTTATTCAAGCCTGTCCAAGTCCAGGAGGGACTTCTCCTCCTGTTAACAGATCTTGTTAAGAAAAGTGTACCCACAACTAGCAAGAGAGAGGTGTCTACCACCAAACTCAGTAATTTGAGTTTAGTCCCCACCTTCACCCTAACAACGAGCTTATGTACCGGAAGGAAAGAAATGACCTGTAGAGAATTGTCCTCTGATCTCCACATTTACACCATGGCAACTTTGTGGCCTCTCTCCTGCAGCCACTAATAAATAAATAAATATAAACCAAAATAAAACTCCACCCATTATCCAAACAATGGTAATGATAAAATTTAAAGGAATATTTTTTTTTTAATATCAAGAAAGAAGTAGAAAAGGCTTTAGGGTAGGTAGAGGTGACTGAAAATAAGGTACATACATAGCAGAAGTCTAACATTTAGAAAATAAACTGGTTTAGAAATCAAGACCTGAGGGACATGGGGCTTTTTTGTAATTAGAAGTAGGAAAGAGACCTCAGACCACCAAACATTTGTCTCTTTTCTCTTAGCAGCGTACACTGAGCCCCCAACCCCATCCGCCTCCCAATTCTCAGTTTCTGCCTGTACACACCGATCACTCACCAAATACAAGGCATTGTGCTATTTGCTCAAAGATCAGAATGAGACCCACATCTGGCCTTGCAACAAAGAGCACTAGGTAGCCAGCAGGAGGGATGGACAGTGTGCCCTCTGGTGGCTGTCTCTAACGACACACAGAATACTCAGGAAAGGTGTGGGTGGAGTCCCACACAGTGGGGCCAGGTCCTGCAGCCCCTTCTTCCTCCCTGGGAGAGGGTCTCTAGCCCAGACTCTGCTTTCTCACCGGTGGCTGGCCCCTTCTCTACAGTCCTTGTCCATCAAAACCTCGTCCCTGGCAGAGGCTGAGAACATGGCTGACCTCATAGATGGCTACTGCAGGCTGCAAGGAGAACATAAAGGCTCTCTCATCATGCATGCCAAGAAAGGTGGGTTTCTCTTTGGAGGTAGACTAGCTCAAAGGTAGATGGCAGAGAGAAGATCAGGCATTGGCCCTTAAGTGGAAGCAAAGATTTTAGGAGTGCGAGGAGGTGCTAAGTCTAATCTAGGTGGTCAGCTACTGGAAGTAACTTCTGGAGGGGCTGTATTTGTGGCCCCTGGCATATCAGAGCCTTTATAGATAACATATAACTGTTCTGTTCTGTGTGACCCTGATTGGGGACCAGTCAGGAAATGGGCAAGACTGGAGCATGTGATATTGGCAGGAGGAAGTTTTCAAGAAGGGTTCTAGTTCCAGCTAACACCATGGCGCTGACAGGGGGGCCTTCGAAGCAGTGTTCCATCTACCATCCATTCACCTGCATGTCCTTGGCTCCAACCCTCCCTTCCTCTACTTTCCCTTAGATGGTGAGAAGAGGAATAGCCTGCCTCAGATCCCCACACTGTGAGTACAAGAGAGATGTTTCTAAGGGACAGGGCTGGAAGACCGTGCAGTGAACACCACCACCTCCCTTGTTTCTGCAAGAATGCTTGAGTCTCTTCATTTCATTAGAGTGTGTGTTCCCTCCCAGCACACAACCATGGGAACGTTCCCTGTCCCACCTGGTGCTGGGAGAGGGTCTCTAGCCCAGACTCTGTCTTCTTGAGAAGAAGGCTTCTGTCTTTCCTTCAGCTCTTGTCCCTTGGAGTCCTGGGCTACACTCCCAGCTTACTGACAGCCAGGTTGGCTGCTCTTAAAGATCCAGCCCGTGCTGGGTGTGTGGATGGAGGTAGATTGAGGGAAATGTTTCAGGGCTCTGGGGTCAGCCAGCTCCTTCCCTCTTATCTTCTCCTACAGAGACCTGGAGGCTCGGCGGTCCCACCTCTCAGAAAGCTGTAGCATAGGTAAGCGTGCTCACTGAACCCTCAGCCTCTGCCTCTGCTCCTCCCTAATGCTTGCCCAGTGCCTATTCTTCCTCTGCTGATGATACCAAGCTTTCTCTCCAAGTCAAGTCTCTATCGCTTCTCAATGATGGCTCAAAAATAAGCTGGACATGGTGGTACACACCTTTAATCAATGATGGCTCAAAAAATACCATTCTTTGTAATAGCAAATGTAAATAGTTTGTACTTGGTGCTATTTTGATCTTGGTTAGCTGTATTGGCACAAACAATACAATAGACTGAATGACTTGAAACCAGCCATTTATTTCTCCGAGTTCTGGAGGCTGGCAAGCCTCGCCTCTGCAGATTCTGACTGGAGAAGACTTGCTTTTAGGTTTGTCTCCTTGCTGTGTGGTCACACAGTAGAGAGCGCAAGCTACAAGTAGTTTCTCATCCTCTCCTTTTAAGAACACTAATTTTAATCAGAGACCTCTCCTCCTGATGTCATCTGACTCTCATCACTTCCTAGAGGACACCAGATATCACACCGTAGGGTAGGACTGTGGCACGTGGATTTGGGAGAGATGAAAACATCAAGTTAACAATAGAGTAAAATGAATAATGTGTCATTTGAAACTAACAAAGCTGAGAGAATAAGCTCGGATTCAAGCTAAGTGTCTCTGGTTGTGTGGCTTCCTTGAATCCTGGTATGGGAGCCTGAACTCTCCTGAAGGACCCTGTCTCCGCTCCCTTCTTTGGATGCCCTGGCTTCTAGGCAGGAGCCATGGCTTAATTCCTGGCTGAGGCCAGTGAAGACACATAGCCCATGGGCTGGGCCCTTTTCTGTCATTACAGAGTCAGACATCTACGCAGAGATTCCCGATGAGACCCTACGAAGGTCAGGAGGTAGGTTCTTGAAAAGGCTAGTCATCCCTCCACCACTGTAACCACAGTCACGGCCCCGGGAAGTGACACCATGAGTATTCTTGGAACACCACAGGGGATCTTCTGTCCTTCCTTCATCCTCATCTACATGTGCTCGGACAGAGAAAAACCGAGAAACCCTTGGTTTGGGAGCTGATATTCTATCACAGATTGGCCTTAAGTGGGTCTGTGTAGCATCAGTGAGGACCTTAAGAATGTGGACCTAGGACCCAGAGAGATGCCATTTCTAGCTACACCCTTGGATTTTTGCTGTTGAACATTCAGGTTCCCCTGGGGAAACCAGCTTGACTCTGGACTCTGTGACCCTCCCGTTTTCTCCTTCTGTGCAGGTCCACAGTATGGTGTTGCCCGTGAAGATGTAGTTCTTAATCGAATTCTGGGTGAAGGCTTCTTTGGAGAGGTCTACGAAGGTGTCTACACAAACCATGTGAGTCCCAGACTCTTATCTGGCATCTCTTTCCTCTGAGGAGTGAGAGGGAGTGGGGTTGGAGGTAGCAGCTGGCTGACACACAGTGGGTCCTCATTCACATGGTGTGGGACTATTTCTAGAACACCCAGGGAGTGAAGGCGATGAGACTCATTCCTGAGATTGGGGAGCAGTGTACTAGGGGTGAAAACATGGTGGGCTTTGAGGCTTATGGGAGAATGCAGAGGAGGGAGGACAGTAAGATGAGGTTAGACCAGGACCTAGTGGATCAAGCAGGAATCAGTGTTCAGGTCACTGAAGCTGAGGTGAACCTTGTCTGTGTGGTTAGACTTCAAGCAGGCTGGAGAAGGCAGACCCCATAGAGAGCAGGATAGTTGAAAGCCAGCAGTAAAGACAGAGGAGTCCCTGCTCTCTTCTATGGAGTCCCTGTGTGTGTTCTGCTTACCTGCTTGCCTTTGGGCAGATCATGTGACTCTGTATCCTCATCTGGACACAGGAATTGAGCTTTCTGGGCTCTGAAGCTCTTTCTAGTTCTAACAGAATGATCTGAAAGGAAGAAAACCAGGAAGAAAGCATGAAAAGAGAGAGAAAATTGTGTGTGTGTGTTTTGTGTGTGTGTGTGTGTGTGTGTGTTGCCACTCAGGAGCCACACCATTTGCCTAGTTAAGTCTGAGATGATTGTGCTGAGGCTGGAAAGAAGACAGCTTCTTCTCAAAAGCATTGGGGTCCCTGAACATACACTTCTATTGCAGAAAGGGGAAAAAATTAATGTGGCCGTCAAGACCTGTAAGAAAGATTGTACCCTGGACAACAAGGAGAAGTTCATGAGTGAGGCAGGTAGGTATCCCCTGGGGAAGGGCCTCTGAGATGCACCAGGCCTTGGCCTCGGGGAAAGCTGGGAGGCTGGGAAGGAAGTCTCAGAAGTAATGGGACCCCACCCCTAATCTTGACTTTAAAAAGGTCTCTTATCCCATGCTTCACAGTTGGGGCAGGAAAGTGCATCTCTCTTATGTGTCTAGGAGAAGGGCTGTAGCTTGGTGGTGGACTACTTGCCTGGCATGCATGAGGTCCTGTTTGATCCTCAGCACTGGGGAAAGAACAGCAAAATATTTTCTGTATGACCTTTAACCTGCTCCATCTCCCTCGCTCTCCTTCAGTGATCATGAAGAATCTTGATCACCCCCATATCGTGAAGCTGATCGGCATCATCGAAGAGGAACCCACGTGGATCATCATGGAACTGTATCCTTATGGGGAGGTGAGCTCAGGGGCTTGATGAGGGACTCCGTGTGACAACCAGGCTGTACTTGAGCAAGGCATGGGAGGCATTTACATAGCAAGGGGTCTTTGCAACTTCCTGCCTTCTGTATATAGTTGTTAGGTGGAGGAATTGCCAAAACATATTACTATCCAAAGGTAGTAATATGCCCCTTAAAGGAAATGAGGGGTCAGTGGCTATCAGTAGCCTGGTGCCTTGGTACCATGCTGGGGCAAAAAGTCATTCTGATGTTTTATATCTCTCTTTCTGCAGCTGGGACACTACCTGGAGCGAAATAAAAGCTCCCTGAAGGTACCCACTCTGGTCCTGTACGCTCTACAGATATGCAAAGCCATGGCCTATCTGGAGAGCATCAACTGTGTGCACAGGTAGGAGTGTGAGACTTTTACCTGGTCCCTGAGAAGGAGACAGTATGTAGGACTTGAGAATGATGTCCTAAGCCAGAACCCCAGCCTGGTCTGTGCCTGGCCACTGCGAGTGATGAGCACCCTGTACTCTAAGATAGTCTCCATGAAACATTTCCTCACCCAGAAACTAAAAAGGTCCAAGGATACTGAGAGGAAGTCCAAAGTCTGAGGTCTCACTGTAGCTCTGTGACTTCTGCTGTGTCCTGGCAAGTACTGGGGGAGGGGCTGTCCTCTGGCTCAGAGCTCCACCTCCTCCACTTTGCCCGCTGGGTGACACATAACCTAGGAAGAAGGGAGTGGGCTAGAGAAGTGTCTGGAACCTCCTAGGGTCTTTTGGTCTCCAGCCTAGTTCTCTAGTATCCCTGAACCACCTTCTACTTTAACTATGGCTACATAGGTGGCTCTTCCCTACTCTCCAGTGACTTTGTTCTCATTCCCTTGAGAGCATGAGCCCTGAGGAGACCACACTAGGCTGCTCACCCCACCACAGACATGGCCTGTGTGACTTTGAGCCTGATTCTGTGTAGAGCCATGTAGTTACAAACAAATACATCCCCGCCCCCTTCATCCACGGACTCCCTTGGAGCACCATCTCAGTCCAGCCTGTGTCCTGGAACAAAGTCATCAACAGAAACAAGAACCCTGTTCCTTGGGAATCACATTCTAGTGAGAGGAACAAATGCGAGTTGCACATGGCCTGGGGCTAGGGTGATATGTTCACAGGTTTGTTTCCTTTATTTATCTGAACCTGTGTGTTTTAAGAATCATCCTTTTAGTAGCAGAAACTGCAGGAAGTGGCATGGCCTGTGAGAAGCAGGGGGGCCCTTTAGGGTTAGTGGTGACACTAAGAACACAGATGGCCCAGGTCAACAGACACTCCTCAAAGAGAGCCAGATGCTTATGAGTTTCAGAGTTATGTCACCCTGGTGGCACTCTCTTTCTGTCAGAAACCTCTTGGAATGTTTCTTCGGGTGGATGCCTAGCCTTCTTCACGCATACCAGGGTCCCAAGGCAGTGCCTCATGTTAACCTTTGATTCTTTCAGGGATATTGCTGTCCGGAACATCCTGGTGGCCTCTCCTGAGTGTGTGAAGCTGGGGGACTTTGGGCTCTCCCGGTACATTGAGGACGAGGACTATTACAAAGGTGAGGGCTTCCCAGGGGCCAGTACAGTTTGTAGACTTCAAAATCCCAGAGCAAGGAAACCTGGGGTTCAGGCAGCCTCGGCCATGTCTCGGTGGTCTCTGGAGCGTAGGAATACAACTCTGGGTCTTACATCCCTAAATAATCCTTGCAAACCTATTTGTCCACACAAAGCCTCTGTGACCCGTCTCCCCATCAAATGGATGTCCCCCGAGTCCATCAATTTCCGCCGCTTCACAACCGCCAGTGATGTCTGGATGTTTGGTGAGTGGTGGTTCGGGTAGGCCTGGGAACGTGCTGATTCTCATGTCTGTGGCCTAGGCAGGAGGGCAGAACAGAGAACAAGGGTCTTACATGTGCCCCTCAGGCCCTGGTGTCACTGAGAAGTCCCAAAGGTGTAGGGAGTCAGGGACAGAGCAGCCATGACATGGGCGAGGGCCTGATTAGGATAAACTGGGCTCACTCCCTCATAAAGACTCTTGTCACAAGCATGTACAACGTCAGCCACCCAAAGGGCTGTGTGGGAAAGGCTTCAAGGAGTCCTTAAAGAAAACTGGCCAGCCGGGCGGTGGTGGCACACGCCTTTAATCCCAGCACTTGGGAGGCAGAGGCAGGTGGATTTCTGAGTTCGAGGCCAGCCTGGTCTACAGAGTGAGTTCCAGACAGCCCAGGATACACAGAGAAACCCTGTCTCAAAAAAACAAAAAAACAAAAAAAAAAAAAAAAAAAAGAAAAAGAAAAAGAAAACTGGCCAGCTTCTTTTGGCGAGGAGGTGCAAGGAGAGAGAGAACCCAGGTGTATGTGATGGATATTACCACTTTGCACATGACCCCTGGCCCTGCAGCTGTGTCTGAGAAACAACGTCACTGCTCTTCCTGAGCATTCTCCACCTGAAGAAATTAAGGCTCAGATGAGTCAGGGCCTTGCCCAAGGACACAGGCAACAAGTGTCAGTACTAGTATTAGAACTCTTCAACCCATGAAGAAGAGGCTTTGTGCCCCACCCACCCAAGAGGAAGTTCTGATGACCCACATAATAGCCTCCTCTGGATCCCCAGCATCTTAATAGCTCCACGGGGAAGGTTCTAGGGAGTAAACTGTGGTTCATGTACTATAAGTATAGGCTATAGCTATCTTGGCTGAACCGTTGTGGTGGGCAGGACCTCAGGGGAGAATGCGCCTCCACCAGTTGGGACCAAACACCAGTGGCCACAGTCATCCCTGGGGAGAGCAAGTTGGTCCCTCCCCTGAGTCTTCCCTCTCTGCTCTCAGCTGTATGCATGTGGGAGATCCTCAGCTTTGGGAAGCAGCCCTTCTTCTGGCTTGAAAACAAGGATGTCATCGGGGTGCTGGAGAAGGGAGACAGGCTGCCCAAGCCCGAACTCTGTCCACCTGTCCTTTACACACTCATGACTCGCTGCTGGGACTATGACCCCAGTGATCGGCCCCGCTTCACGGAGCTTGTGTGCAGTCTCAGGTGAGCATATCGTGGGGAGCTGTAAGGAGAGGACGAAGCTTCAGATGCGGCAGGGGTTTCCAGCCCAGCGTAGTGGGTGGTTTTTGTTCCCCTTTATCAGACAGGAGAATTGAGGTTAAAGTTGGTGACTTGATGCCTAATAGTGATAGGTAAAAATGGCACTTATACCAGAACTTCCTTCTGATCAGCACATGGAAGGTGTCCTTCCTTCCAGTAGAAGCACACTGGGTAGCAGAGAGTGTTGGAAGACAGGAAGTTGAGACCAGGTTCACTTTCCATGCAAGTTCAGGGTGTGGGCAGCCTGGGGAAGCCTTGTTCAGTCTGATGCCACATGAAGCAACTACTTATGACTGTGACCTTTCCTGCTTTCCCTCTCCGCTTGACTGTCCTTCTAGTTATGGAAGAATGGGGTTCTTTTGATCTGTTATCAAGACTGTGCCCCACAGGTTACCTGTCTATTCATTCTGTTCGAGAACCAGTGGCGTAAAGCTTAGATCCTTCCCATTGCCCAGCTGCTGTTTCTCTAGTGCCAGAAGGCCACCTGCAGGACTGCTATCTGTCTTGCGGATTCAGGGTCTCCATCTGCCTGCCTACCACTCATGAGTCATCAACTGCTTTTGGTTTCCTTTAGGGTGGTAATCCGCAAACTTCTGCTAAGGACTCAGGTGTAAATATTTGGAGCTTTGCGGTCTATGTTAGTCTCTGTTACAATCAGTTGGCTCTACCATTGCAGCCAGAGGTGCTGGTAAAGGAAAAGGCTGGCTGGGCTTGATAAAGTTTCATCTGTGTATGCCAAAACATGGCATTATTGTTATGTCATAAATTTAAAAAAAAAAATCAATCATGAAAAAAACATGGTGACCATTCTTAATGTGAAACTACGAAAACTATGAAAAAAATAGGTTGGGAGGGTGGGTTTAGTCTGTGGCCATCATTTGCTGACCTCTGTCTTAGGGAAACTTGCTTAATGAGCTCAGATAATGTAGCAAACTGTGAGTGTGTGTGTGGGGGGGGTGTATACACTGGGGAACAAGACCAGGGTTTTGAGAATGTTATGCAGGTGTATTACCACTGAGCTACACTCCTGGCTCTAGTGATGTTATTTGAGGGCAAGAAAATAGGCTCTAAGCAAGACATGGTATCACATGCTTATAACCCCAGCATGGGAAAGGTATAGACAATAGGATCATGAGTTCAAGATCATCCTCAGGACACATTTTTTAAAAAGGATAATGGGAGGCCCAAGGGAGAAGCTAAGAAAGCCCAGGTAAAGATGACCCTGCATTTGTTTTTTTTTTGGCTTGGAGTCTCGAACACATTGTGCAAACTGTAGTTTTATAATGCCTATCTGCTCCTGACTTCCCTCAGTGACTCTTCTAATTCTGCACCATCTGTTAGTCCTTTTATCTGGAAGTCTTAGGAAGCCAGAAAGTTGTAGGATAAATGTAATTGAAAGATACAACCAGAGAGGATAAAAGTTCTGGGGTGAAAAAGGAAGGGTCTTGAGAACCCCAGGGAGCCTTGGTAGTTGCCTATCTCTGGGCTGACACCCACTCCTGTCTCTTAGAGAGACTCAGAGCCCAGAGTAACTCTGTCACCTCCTTCAGGCACAGCCTGGCAGTCCTTCCTCCATGGTTAAGAAAGGATCCAACTAACCCTCCCCAACCCTGTATCAAACTTTAAGAACTTACACAAAATGCTATCGAACTTTCAAAATCCTTTTGATTGGCAAAACATAGTAGACTATGGACACGTGTGTGTGTGTGTGTGTGTGTGTGTGTGTATACATTTGAAGAGACAGTACCACATGATATGCATTTGATAATGCATAATGTTTAGTATTCCTTTGAACACATGGACTTGAAAGACCCTGCAGTACTGCACTGAGAAAGTCAAGACCTCATTATAAGAGTAGATAGTAGCCCCAGAGCAAGCTATGGAGTGAGAAGGGGAGTATCTAATGTCACGATGAATCTGGGCTCCAGACATGAATTTAGATGGGACAGTGGAGATTTAAACAGGGCTTGTTGCCAATAGGTGGTGCAGAAAGACTGGAGATAGTAGAGGTAGAGCTGCCAACCAGCTTCTGCCACCCATGGAGCTAGCTTTCTAAGGGCGTCTACCAATTGAATCCATTCATGTGACCCTCTCAAACCTTGATGTGAGGGCACTCTCAAGATCTATATCCTAATCTATCTTAGAGGCATCTCTCAAGTCACTCTGTAGGGGAAATGGAGGTAGATATGGAATCCGTGATGGCCCTCATTCAGGCATCCCCTGACTTTAGTGTGTTCCCCTTTGACCTGATTTCTCTCTCTATCTGACCCGACTCCTCAACAGTGACATTTATCAGATGGAGAAGGACATTGCCATAGAGCAAGAAAGGAACGCTCGCTACCGACCCCCCAAAATATTAGAGCCCACTGCCTTTCAGGAACCCCCACCCAAGGTAAGCGGAGACTGGGTCCCATTAGTCCCATGGTCACAGTAAAGCCAGGTTCCTTTGTGGCTTACTGCCCTCTCAGACCACAAGGAGTTGCTTTCTTACAATCCCAACCCCCAACCATCCATGGGTGTCCCATCAGGAGAAATCTGAGGTCAGCACACAGCCTTGGGGTGGGGCGAGTTGGAGCAAGAACTGTCCTTCAGAGTTGCCCATGATAACCAGTATGCTTCTAGGGATGGGATGACAGACCAAGTATCCATTATGATAAGAAAGGAGAATGTCCCAAGCCCCTGAGACTCAGGCCCTATGTCCATGCCTGCAATGACAGTCTTAGGCTCAGGATCCAGGATCCTATTGCCCCACCAGCAGGTGGTTAGGTTTCCAGAAACCAGGGCTGTATTAGCTAGAGCTTACAAAACAAAATACCACAGGCAGAATGACTTAAACAACAGTTTCAGGGAAATGGGAAGTCCACAGCCCAGACAACCTCAAATTTGGTCTCTGGTGAGGATCTTTTCTCATCACTGAGGTGAAACACCAGATGAAAGTGACTTAAAGAGGGAAGGGTTTACTTGGACTGTACATTTGAGAGTATAGTCCATTAGAGCAGGAAAGGCATGGCGGCCAGAGCCTGAAGTCTCATAATATCTGCAGTCAGGAAGCAGAGAGGTGGATGCCTCTTCTAAGGTAGCTTTACCTTTTTATAGGGTCCAGGATCCCAGCCCTATGAATGATGAACATCTGGAGTGAATCTTCTCTCCATTAATTTAATAAGGAAAACCTCTCAAAGACATGCCAAGAGTCTTGTCTCTTTGGTGATTCCAGAACTGTCAAGTTGACAATCAATATTAACTGTCACGAGGCCCCTTTCTGGTTTTTAGATGCCCTCCCCTCTTGCTTTATCCTTATGTGTTGTGGAAAATGAGAAGGACTCTCTTAGTCTCCTGAGCAATTCTCATTAGAGCATTGATCTCATCATGGGATAACATCACCCAACTCCACTCCTCTCTCAAAGACCACACCTCATACCATCATATTGGGAGTAGGATACCAGTATATGTACAAGTGTTGTTGGGACTGGGCATAAAAGAAGAATCCATAGCAACTTCTAGTCTTTTCCAATGCCTTCTCTCATAGTCTCTCTTGCATCTCCTCCCATCACTTGACATGTAACTAGTGTTCAACGAGTGGCTGCAAAATGAATGCAATGATAATTCTGTTCCCATCTCTCCACTGTAAACAAACAGAGCTGCCTCTGACTTGGTGGTTCCTTTGGTGTGTCCTTTTTGCTGAAGTGGAGAGTCAGACTGAGATAGCCCTGTGTTTTCTTTCTAGCCCAGCCGGCCCAAGTACAGACCCCCTCCACAGACCAACCTACTGGCTCCTAAGCTGCAGTTCCAGGTAAATGTGTAACCAGATGAGGGGGGGCTCGCTCCTCCTTCCTTCAAGGCCTTTCTGAAATGCCATGCCAACTCCTTTGAGGTGCGCAGCAAACATCTGCATAGGGGATCAATGATGCCTGAATTGGCTCTTTTTGGTAAGCCAAGAGATAACTTCAACTTATATCAAAAGAACGAGAATTCAATCCCTTCTCAGAAGTTTTGCCTGCAGCCCAGTCCACCTGTCTCAGTGTCTGCTGCTTCCTGCTCCTGCCTGCAGCTGCCTTCCTGTGTCCTTGGCTTCTCTGACCTCCTACACTGAGCAGAGCCTTCGAGAAGGAATCCAGGGCTCTAGGGATGGATGGGCAGTCCTATGGACTTGAGTGCCACCCAAGGCTCTGTGGCAGAGGCTCTGTCTAGGACCTAGGTGATCAGTGAAAACGGAACAGGGGCCCATCTGAGCTGTCCGCATCCATCATTGCCAGCCTTGAATCTCCCCAAGGCTTAGCCTTTACCACAATTCCTTGTGTACTCTCTTGCATCTGAGTGAAAGATAGCCAAGCTCCTGCCTTTCTTACCCTTCATCCCCTAGCATGAGTTGGCTTGAAAACAGAATATCTCAAATGCAATGACAAGTTAGCTCTGCTGAACTGCTCGGCAGAGAAGAGTAAGTCTCCCAACCATGCTTTCCTTGTCAGGGAGATGAGCCTGTGTCAAAATAAATAAACTCAGCCAAGAATGGTTAGACAAATCCTCTCCACATAAGGAAAATGCTTGCAGGAGGTGATAATAATGCCTTCAAAAAGAGATATGTAGGCTGCCAAGATATTTAGTAGATAAAGGTGCTTGCTTGCCAAAAACCTGATAACCGAGTTCAATTCCTGGACCCCACTGGTGAAGGATGAAAAGCAATGTCCAGAACTTGGTCTTGACTTCCACAATCATCACTATATGGCAAAATCTGTACACACACACTACAAAGGTTTAAAAAAAACATTCAAGTAACATTGTTAGACTGGAAGGTGGTTAGTGGGTAAAGCATCTTCTGTAAAAGCATGAAAGTTGGAGCTTGAAGCCCTGGAACCTACATAAATGCCAGGTGAGCATGGTGACTGTCTGTAACTCCAGCCTTAGAAGGCAGAGACAAGGAATTCCCAGAGAGAATTGGTAAATTTTGACACAAGCTCTGGGTTTGACATAGAGACCACGCTTTGGTGAACAAGGTGGGAGAGTGATTAAGGATGATTCCTGACATCAATCCAGGGCCCTTGTGTGTACTCACACACACATGCACACACCACACACACTCATGCACAACACACACTCAAAAATGGAATAAGTTTTTAATCAAGATAATTATACCCCAGACACACATACACAGACATACATACACACATATACACATACACAAACACATATATACATATGTATATATATACATACATATACATAATGGATACATACACACACACATATATGTATGTGTGTGTGTGTGTGTGTGTATATATATATATATATATATATATATATATATATATATATGAGAGAGAGATCTATATTTATGAGGTTTGCTCTTGTGATTCAACCAACCAATAATGGAAAATATGAAAAAAAGAAAAGACCAAAGCCCATATCTGCCATGAAATAGGTACAGATTTTTTTTGTTATTATCCCTAAACAATATACTATGCCACTTACATAATATTCAGTGTAAATGATCTAGAGATGCTTTATATCACACGACAGCTGTAGATACACAAGTATAACACCATTTTACGTAAGGAATTCCATACCTATGGTGCATTCTGGAACCACACACCCCTGGGCCACTGAAGGATAACTGTGTGGACGTGTGCATTCATTATCTGTAATCTCATCGTAACCTATGTTACAACGATGAAACATAACCCTTTTCCAAAGGGTCTCAGGAGATGAGCTGTCCGTGAGCATCTCCCATATGAAGAGCACTGTGTAGGGGGAGTGTCTGGCAGAGGAGAGGCCACATTACTCTGCCACACCTCTTCAGCAGGGAAATGACACGTCCCATTTTTTATGTGCCAGGGTAGAGCAAGTCTGTACCCCCATGGTGTGTTCTTGTCCTTTCTTGTGTGCTCCTGTTTGTAGCAGCTAATTGTCCACCCTCTCGCCTTGTCCCTGTGCCTTGTGCTTCTTTTGCTTCTCATGAATAGGTCCCTGAGGGTCTGTGTGCCAGCTCTCCTACGCTTACCAGCCCTATGGAGTATCCATCTCCAGTTAACTCGCTGCACACCCCACCTCTCCACCGGCACAATGTCTTCAAGCGCCACAGCATGCGGGTAAGAGGACTCTGCATGCTGGGTGTCAGCCTCTCCGCGGAGGCTGCTGGAGGGAGGTGGCTTGGGAAGTGCTCCCTGTTTCTGTGTGACAGTCAGACTCCTGAGAGCCTCTGTGGCCCTCTTCCCTTTGCAAACTCATCAGCTGGACTGACCTGTTTTTGTCCAGACTGGTGCTGTGGCCAGTGGCAGATTCTCTCCCTTTCCTGAGTCTCAGGAGTCAGGTACAATAGGCAATGTAGAGGCTTGTGGGCAGAGCATAGCAGGGCCTGGGGTTGCTATGGAATACAGGATGCTGGAGGTGCCTCCCCATGCTGCCTTCCTGACTGATTGCTTAGGGTTGCTAAATCTATCCCTGGAGGACTTCCTCATGCTGGCATTCCCTGCTGCTTCTGTGAGTGGGGCTTTTGGATATGAAGAATAGAGGCTGGTGCATAAAACAGGCTCACAATCCAGCTCCACTGCAGCCTCTTTGTCTCCAGTGAGACCCTGGAGGCTTCATGGACCAGAATGTCAGGTCTTCTGCACCAAGCACTTTGCTTGTGAGCAGGTATCCACAGCCACCATCAAGTTGCTGTGAGCACTTGATACATTTTACTAAGTTATGAAATAGACCGAAACACCATTTTAGCTCTCGCTCTATATGTATATACATTTCAGACTCAAGATCCATAACTCTAAAGCTTTTTGTGGAGAAAAAGAAAATGCATGTTCATTACAATACGTTTGAGAAACATAGGCAATTATGTCAATACGCTTCTGTGCTGTTATTCTTAATTTAGCGAAAATTTGAAATGAGCATAATTTAGAATTCCAGGCAGCAAGGTCTGTTATGAAGTCAAATTTCTCCAAACTCGCTCTATTTTTCTCTCTTACATTAATTTAACCAATTTCAGTCTTCATAGGTGATTAACCATGATTAACCCACAGTTTTAAGCATGTGCTGTAATTTAGGCAATGCTCACCACCACCCCTGCTCTGGATTCTTTATTCATTGTTAATTAAGTTTCAGAGAGCTTTGTTTAAAATTGCATTCTTTTGGAAAAAGGCTGCTTAGTGCCTGTAGGGGGCAGCACTACCATTGTTTGGGCTTCACTTCACTGCCAGGACTTTGTTCAGTTCCATAAAGACAGCCTGTGCAGGTCTTTTGTGACAGGCGTTTAGAAGTGACTGTCATAAGAGAACTCTGAAAGAACATGAAGAATTCTTCTTTAAATAAGTAAAAAAAGAAAATTAAAGTATAAACTCCATTTTATGGTATACGTGAGACAGTCTCTTCCCAGTCTCTTCCCAGTGCCACACTCACAAGATAACAGGTTTCCCAGGAAGCATCTGAAAGCATTTAACAAATATTCAGATGGCAAAATGATTTCCTGTATAGCGTGGCTCCTTTGGGAGTCCATGGAACATTGCACAGGGATGATGGTAGTCATCCCCCCACCCCATATCCAAATTCAAGAATGAGGTTCAGAAGGGTGTGGTAGGTGCTGTCCTAGGTGCTGAAGGAGGAATAAGGAGGCTTTGCCTTCAAGGCACAGCTGCACACTCAGCTGCATCACTCCTAGGGAAAGGGATCAAACTGGACTGTAGGAGGTGAACAAAGAAGAGGTGGCAATAGGAGCCAAGACTAAGTGGTGCAAAGCTGTAGGGTAAGGGGTGGGGCCACTGCTTTGGTACAAGGTAAGGAGGTGGGGCCACGGTTTTGCTAGAACAAGGAAGGTTTTATGTGGAGGTGTAAATGAGGCAGGAAGGATGAGCCATAGCAGTTTACAGAAAACAACTCATGAGCACGATTCTGTAACACAAGTTCCCGATTCCTTCCGAGAAGTGTAGGTGTCTGCTGCCTAGGGAGAATACCCAGAATGTAAAGAAGTTCAAGGTTTAAAAGTTATTATTGGGGTTGGGAAGATGGTTCCAAGGATAAGGCACTTCCTGTGTAAGCATGAAGACCAGAGTTTGGATCCTCACACTCACCTAAACGCTGGGTCAGCGTGCTGGTTCACCTGTAATTCCAGCTCTAGAGACACAGAGAATTCTGGGAGCGAGGTGGCTAGGTTGGTCAGCCTATACCAGTGAGTTGTCAGTTCAGCTGAGGGAGATACCATGCTTCAAGGATGTGAAAAACAGTTGAGGAAGATGCCTATCTCAGCCTCTAGCTGCTGCACATACATGTTCCCACAGCATATGCCAAGACACATACACACACGTGTGCACATGCACACACAGATTAGGAATAAAGCAAAAGGCCTCTCCTTTTACCCTTTAGTTTTATTGTGTAACTAGAAATCATCAGAACAAGCTTTCTAGCATGTGTTTGCTAAAATATTTGCCAAGGTCAAGCCTGGAGCATACATTGCATATAACCTGTGTCAATCTCTTAGGACCTATAAGACTATATAGTAGATTTTGGAGTTCAGTAATTCATCCTATCAATATTTAATATTCCTCAGTCTCTATGTTTCCTTTTATATTTCTGACTCTGTATTTAAAACTTTTGACACTTAGTTCTACCATTTATTAAAAGCCCAAGGTGACCATAGACCAGCATTGAGTTTAACTGGGGATATTTTTAACTTTAAAATGCTTACCTTCATTTTTGGAGCATTTGTGTCTTAGTCTGTTTTTTGCTTCTATAACAAAATGCCTGAGGCTAGTACCTCATACAGAAAAGAGGCTTAGTTAGTTCAGTTTTGAGTGCTAAGAACATGGACAGGCACTCACTAGGCTCCACTGTAGACCCCCTGGTCACATCATACCATAGCAGATAGCATTGTGTTAGGGGCATAAATAACTGTCTATTAGTCATTTAGCCCTATGAAGACAGAAACACAATGGTTTTTAAAACTGCTGTTCTCCCAGCATCCAGCCCTATGCCTACCACACAGTAGATGCTTAACCAATAGTTGCTGAATGGGTTGGGTGAAGACACCATGTAGTTGAGAGAGAACACAGAATGAGAACAGAGAAGCCAACTCTCCCTTCTTTCAGGAGTGCACATGTTTGTTAACTTGTTCATGAACAAGTCATTGCCTCCATGATCTCCAAACCAACCCAACTCTCAGCACTGTTGCTCTAGAAGTCAAATTCCTGACACACGAACCTTAGGGGGCCATACTCACGTCATAGCTGGAACTTCACAAAAGGACCCTGTCACTGGCAAATGGTTCCCCAATCAAGAAGATACATACAACCTTCTTCCTCCAGTAGACCCAGGAGGCCAAGGTGATCAGTCACAGAAGATAAAAAGCAAAAGAGTTTAGAGGGACTTAGAAAATAATTTTGCAAAGGCACCCTGGAAAGACTGAGGTAAATAGGAAAACACCAACACCCACTTAAGAAACAAAACTAAGAATAAATCCAAAGCCTCACTGGTATGCGAAGACCAGGGTTAGGCTATTGAGGAGAAGGGGGCATTCATCTTGTGTCTGTAGAGTTACGCCTCTGGGAGTTTGATTATTCGTCTTCCCTCTTAGCTCATTCATTTCTTTTAACTTTCAGCTGAATCGTTCAAGGTATTATCCTAACCAAGCATGCATGATTGATGGGCACAAACAATCCTGTGCACCTGGAGCTTGGGGTAGCCTCACTGTCTGTAGGTGTTTCCAGACCTGTCACCATAGAGCTTAGATGGAAACAAGTTCCAAAGAGTTTGGAGCCAGCTTTGTATTTCTGAGCCTAATAAGAGTCAGCAGCCATCGCAAATGCCAGCCAAGAAAAATGGGTGGATGGTTGAAAAATAAGATGTCATTGGCAGATTGTGTGACAGTTTGAACCCAGTGCTCTGGGGTTTGGCATCCGGTTACAGCCAGGCGTGTGAATGAGGCTGAGATCAGAGCAGAACTCTCTGCATTTGTGACTCTGGCTTTAGGAATAGCCAAGAGAAGAGCAGCGGGTGATGTCAAGGTTTGCCTCCCTGGGGCTCTTCAGCTGGTCCTCCTGGTCCAGGCCTGAGGATGGGGCTCATTGGAGCTGTTGTCCTCACAGGAGGAGGACTTCATCCGGCCCAGTAGCCGAGAAGAGGCCCAGCAGCTCTGGGAGGCAGAGAAGATCAAGATGAGGCAGGTCCTAGACAGACAGCAGAAGCAGATGGTGGAAGATTCCCAATGGCTGAGGCGGGAAGAAAGATGCTTGGTGAGTAGTTCCCTTCTGTTCCTACCCAGTAGAAAGGATACTTACCATGCATATCCCATACCTCCTATTCTGGAATCTGAGTCCTTTGCTTTGGTCTCCTCTGCAGGACCCTATGGTTTATATGAATGACAAGTCCCCACTGGTAAGTCATCAGGAAAGGCCTCTCTCAGAGCCATAGCCTGAAGGAGCCTTATTTACTCAGGACCAGTGTGTGAGACCCTGGGTGTGTCTGTCTCTGCCCTTTAGGCTGACCCTATACCTCTCTTCATCTGAAAGTCATGGGAGTGCTGGCTTGGGTCTTTAGAAAGGTCACTTGGGGTCAGGAGCTCTCAGGTCCCCTCATTCTTGGCTGCAATGTCTAAACCAGAAGGGGGTGGGCAACAGAAGGAATAGGATGTTCCCTGGAGCCAGAGTAGTGACTCCTTTCTCCCTCCTTTCCTTACAGACTCCAGAGAAGGAGGCCGGCTACAGTGAGTGCTTCCTTGGGGCAACTTCCTTGGGGTGTGTTGGGGGATGTAATGCTGTCGTAGCTCAAGTCACGTGATGCTATCCAAGCTCACGGTCCTGCAAGGAGCAGAGGGTTGTCTTTGATTTTAAGGAGGAAAAAGTACCATCTGCCTTGTTTTATCCTGAATGTGTGGAGTCATTTGGATTTTGGAAGGAGCCTCTCCTTCAGCTCTGCCCTGCCCCCTACTCTCCATCTGCCGCAGCCCTTTCTACTCTTCAGGAGCTGGCGACTTCTTTGAACCTTCTTTCCTTTTTATCTTCCATCTTCATTTCTTAAGTGAACCTGGAACACTCTCCCTGTTTCTGAGCTAATGATCTCATTCTCCAGACAAGAATTAAGAGCGGGAGGGTAAGCGTCTGCCTTGGACGAACAAGCTCCTGTGTGGTGCTGGGATCAGATGCAAGCTTACTGGCTTGCATCTTTGCTCACTCTTAGAGCGGTTTCCCAGGATGGATGTGCCATTGCTCATCAGAGTAGAGTCAATAGTATGAAAACTCATCTTTGGTTTTAAAGTTTACCCTCCCCCAAGCTGCCGCTGTACCACGGTAGGCTCCACAGACCTGCAGACTGTAGGTTTCTTTCCCATGGGTGTGCAAAGCCAGTATTGCTGTTCCTTGGGAACTTGCCCATCTTGGAGGAAGCACACCAAGGTGTGGAATCCCCCTACTTGCTGTATTTATGCAGCCCTGCCTTGGCTTTTCTCTTTCTATGCCATGGACAGATCTTGTCCCTGGCTGTTGGAAAAGCAGGAAGACCAAGATTCTATTTCCTTGATCCTCTTCCCAGAATTTGGGGTTTATACTCTTGGGGTCTCCTGATGGTAGAGATGGGGTACTGGCTTGATTATAAGAAGGTAGAAAGAGATAGACCCGGTACTGAGACCTTCACCTACTCCCTGTCCTTCTTATTACAGCGGAGTTCACAGGACCCCCACAGAAGCCACCACGGCTAGGCGCACAGGTATGTTACTGGGGTTACAACTGTCGAAAACCATAGACCTGAAATGTTCAGAGGCCCTCAGAGATAATCCAATCCAATGTCATCATTGTACAGATGTGCCCCAGAGAACAGATGCATCTTGTCTAAGGTCTCATAGCTAATTTATAACAAAATGGGAGAAGAGCCAGTTTTTTTTTTATCTCCCGGGGCTCTTTCCCAACCAGCCTAGGATTGGGAGGTGTGGGTGTCTTCTCTTCCTGTGCTTTCCCCCAGATATCAACATTCTATTGTCCACTGGTTTCCTTGGTTCCAGAGTGTGTATTCTCAGTATCAGCTTCACACAAAAATCACTGAAGAAATGTTAAAAGAACGGACTGTAAGACTAGATGATGTTTACACTGGACTGGCTTAACACACTAACATTTTGTTTGGGCCCCCCAGTTGGAGGACCACGACCCCAGAGGCAGAAGGAGTGACTCTACCCCTGGGGCAGAGCGCTGTTGTTTCAAAGCAGAGGCCTCTTCCCTGGTTGATGTCTATGCACTACTGGATAATAGTGGTAGAGCAGTCCCCCAGGCTCCCATGAACCACTAGCCATCCACCCCCTCTCTTTCAGTCCATTCAGCCCACAGCCAACCTGGACAGGACAGATGACCTCGTATACCACAATGTCATGACCCTGGTGGAGGCTGTGCTGGAACTCAAGAACAAGCTTAGCCAGCTGCCCCTGAGGACTATGTGGTGGTGGTGAAGGTGACTAACAGGGTGGAGTGGGTCAGGGAGGTGGGGACTTCTGGACTGACCCTGGGAGGAAAACCTCTCACTGACAAGCCCTGTAGACCCCAGGGGAACAAGGGGATACTAGGGAGCCCAATCCCAGGCAGTGTCAGAGGACAGATGCTATCCCAGAGTGCAGTCCAGGAGGGGCAGCTTTTCACAAGGCAGGTGGAACAGCTGCACTGCTCTTTTGCCCTTAGAATGTGGGGCTGAACCTGCGGAAGCTCATCGGCAGTGTGGACGATATCTTGCCCTCCTTGCCAGCATCTTCTAGGACAGAGGTGAGTGCTCTCCCAGCAAATGTCTCTGCAGAGCATCAGAGCTGTTAGCACCACAGGGCTGAGCCTGCTGTGGGACCTAGTAAAAAAATCCCAGTCTAAGCCTCAAATAGTCTCAAGGGGTATATGCAAGTAAACGCACACCTTCCCCCCCCCATCCATTGCCTAGTAACCCTCTGCATTTAGATACCTATAGAGATAACAAACTATTGCTGAAGTCAAGGGGGAGTCCTGGTGCTCTGGTAGAATGATGCACTGTAATGTCCAAAAAAGCTGCGGCCCACATGCAGAATACCTTACGTGGCAAAAGAAACTTTATTGAGCTGATAAAGTTAAGGGTCCCAAGCAGGAGAGGCAATAATGAGGTATCCAGGGGCAAGCGGCCAGAGTCAGAGACAAGGGAATGTGAGGGCAGGGCTATGCCTCTGCTGGAAGGGATCACAAGGTAAGAGATAATCTCAGAGCTGGGAAAAACAAGGAGCAGACTCTCCCCTGGACTCATTAACAGAAGCACCTCTGGTCATCCTCCGTTGACGCCCTCAGCCCACTGTGGGACTTATCTCAGAATTCAGACCTCCAGGACTGTTCAAGAATGAACATGTAAAGTTTGCACTGCTGTGCTCCCGTGGCCATGGCAAACAGATCTGTTTCTTGTCTGGAAAATGCAGTGCTTTGACGCCTTGCCTTCCAGTGGTCATTTATGCTGTCATGTGATCTCTACTGCCTGTGGTTGCCCAAGGCAAGACAGAACAAGGACAGAGCTGCTACCTTCTGGGTGACAGCAGTGGCCTACCAAGGAGTCCCAGCTGGGCAGGTGCCACCAGAGGGCTGAGACTGCTCCTGAGAACCTGGACAGATCACTGAGTGACTTTCCCAGTGCAGAGCTGATGGGAGGGCTTGGCACAGCCAATCGATTTACGCGTTCATTGCTTTTGACAGTAGCTTTAGTGCTATGTGTTCATCATGCTAAGCACTGGCAATGCAATGGTTAAATAGATATGAGATCTGATCTCTGCATTTGGCCACAGACAGCTAAAGAATCAGTGTGTTACTTTTCTCATTGTTGGGGCAAAAGAGTTCAGGAAAATGTCCAAAGAAAGGAAAGGTTTATTTTGGCTCCATAGTTTGAAGGTGCAGTTCACTGTGGCGGGGAAGGCGTGGTGTGAGGGGCGTGAGGTGACTGTTCACATTGCATCTACAGTTAGGAAGTGGGGAAATGACAAACGCTTTCTCCTATTTGCTCATCCCAAGACCTCAGCCCGTGGAGTGCTGCCACCACATTTAAGGCGTGTCTTCTCACCTCAGTTAACCCTATCTAGAAACTCCCTTACACACACACCCAGTGGTTTGTTTCTACCGTCACTCTAAATGTCATCAGTGTGACAATCAAGATCACCCATCAAAGTAGGTGAATGTGGTTGACCTCTGGCCGGCATGCTGGGATTGCTACTGTGAAGGAGGCCACTGGGATGCCTGCTGCATTGATCTTTGTGGACCAGCTCCACTCTGTACGGAAGGGTGTGCTCAGCCCAGGCTTGAGATTAGTTTGCTCTTAGGGAACTTTTGATGTTTTAGCCAATGCTTCTCCCCAGTCCCAACCCATTACTCATTCAGCCTCTCCTGTGTGCTCGTCCACCAGATTGAAGGGACCCAGAAACTGCTCAACAAAGACCTGGCAGAGCTCATCAACAAGATGAGGTTGGCTCAGCAGAATGCTGTGACATCCCTGAGTGAGGACTGCAAGCGACAGATGCTCACAGCGTCCCATACTCTGGCTGTGGATGCCAAGAACCTGCTAGATGCTGTTGACCAAGCCAAGGTTGTGGCTAATCTGGCCCACCCACCTGCAGAGTGATCAAGGGAGGGGCCACCTGCCTGCATCTTCTGCCCCCACCTGTCATGGCATACCTTTCCTGCCTTGCCTTTGGTTATTGGTCTTCTAGGGAAAGCTGAGAAGAGTCCTCCCTTCGCCACTTTGCACGATCCCCCCTTCCCCACCCCACCCCAGACTGTGCAACTTGGGCTGCATCTGGACAGAAAGGACTCTGGGCACAGACACGGGGTGGAGTGACATAGTTCATAGGGGTACTTCTGCCAGCCACTCCCTCTTACCCTAGCCTGGGTTGCCGGAGCATCATTGGGGTCATGACTGTACCCCTACCAGCCAAGATGGCTTTCTGCATGGACATTTGAGAGCCAGTATTTCTCCGTCCTCGTCAGCCCTCAGGGACCCCTGATACAGAGGGGACAGAGGGGTTTTATTTGTAGAGAAGCTTGTGAGATGAGGACTGGGCCTGGCTCTCTTGTACAGTGTACATTGGAATTTATTTAATGTGAGTTTGGCCTGGACGGACAGCCATGGGCCATAGTCCAGGAACAAACCAATCCAGCCACAGGGCTCTGTGTTTTTATGAAACCGAGTGCCACGGGAAGAAGCAGAGAGCCGGAGGTCAGAACGGGACTTCGTGCCCTTCCTGCATTTCTCCTCTCCCTCTTTTCTTCTCCCATCTTTTCTTACTCCTCCTTTTTTCTCTACCCCCTTTTCACATCTACTCCTCTCCTCTCTCATGTCTGTGGAGAACATTTACCTTCCTTCTTTTTGATCTGTGGTTGAATTAAAATCATTACCATTTGCTTTGTGGTTAGCTTGACTGTCTCGTTTATTTGATCCGATCTTTGTGGGAGGAAGCAGACCTGAAACCACAGCTCTGGGAGAATCAGCTATGTTTCTGTCCAGTACAGAGCAGGAGCTGACTGATGCCAATGAGAAGTGTGTGATGGCCTCGCGCCCTTCATCCCATGTGGGCACAAGTGACACCTCATCTGAAGGTAGCTCTCCAGGAAGACACTGAGTAGTTCCCTCTGTGGGACATGTCTCTCTTGACTATCCTTGAACCACCTAGGCTCTGGAGGGGACTCGATGATGCCAGTGCTGAGGTAGCTGGCATGAAGGCATGACACTCTTGACAGCAGCCATTTCAGCTTTATTTTGACATTTTGCTCACATGCAAGGAGGATGGGAGATGTGGATAATCCAACAAGCATCTCCCCACCAGGAAATCGTGTCTTGGGGCTTGACATAGAGAAGGGAGGTACAGACTGCATTCAGTGGAGAAAGGGGGAGCCAAGGTCTGAGACTGAGTGGAGTGTCATTAGAACTGGTAACAGGGAGTCTGGGTAAGACCTCTGACAAGCAGGTCCCCTAGGTCTGTCAAGGGGCTGTGTATGGGCTTCTGAAGGAGAACACCCTAAGACAAAGAACAAACTTGCCCTATTTTGCTTCCTACCTTGGTCTCTATATTCATTAGTGACTCTGAATCCCACTGCTGATAGCTTCTGGGATCTAATTCCTTAGGTACTGGAGAATGTTCTAAAAGGCCCAAACTCCTGGGCTCCTACGCAGTGAAGGGTCATGGAATATTACAAGAACAAGTTGCACAGAGCTGTCCAGAGCAGGTTAGCCTCCTGATGGGACCCTGGGAAGGCTGGGGAAGAAACCTCCCCCAAAGCTTTGGTATATGTAGCAGTTCTGGAGCCCAAAGCAACTGGATTGGTTTCTTTCCACTACTCACGATGAAGGGTCCAGGTGCTGAGCTCCCTCACCCAGCAAGGGCTGAGTGAGAGTAATAAGAGGGGAGACTCTGCCCTGAACGAACACACAATGGAAAGAGCTTGAAGCAAAGATATCAGTTCCTATGCAAGGCATGCTGAGAGTGGAGAATTGGGAACCAGGCCCTGCGGATGGCAAGAAGGGTGCCAACATTGGAGACTGCCGTCTTACTTTGTTCACTTGATGATCTGAAGGTGGTCCTGAACTTGCAGCAATTACTGTCCTTTTTTTTTTTTTTTTTTTTTTTTTTTAGCATAGAACAGTGAGACATTACGTTGAGAGGAACTTGGAGGCTTTAAGGTGCTTTCAGATGAATAATGGCCCAGCCACTTGTATCCATTATTGCTGTTCTTCTGCCTCAAGTATCCACCAGGGCATCTAGATCAGAGTTTCTCAACCTTTCTAATGCTATGACCCTTTACAGTTCCTCATGTTGTGGTGACTCCTGACCATAAAACTTTTTTTGTTTCTACCTCATAACAGTAATCTTGATACTGTTATGAACTGTAATGTAAAGCTCTGGTATGCAGTATATCTGGTATGTGACCCTCGTGAAGGAGTTGTTCGACTCCCCAAAGGGTTGCAACCCACAACACAAGTTGAGAACCACTGCTCTAGAACTTTCTTTGTGTCCCACTCCTTCTGGAAGTAGTCCTATCCCTCTGACATTTCCCACAAAGCACATAGAGACAGGTTCAAAGCAAACTCTGAGCCTCTTCCTAGGCCTGGATTAAAAGCATCCCAGCCTGCCTCCAGCCTCCCCACCCCAGTTGGCTGTTCACTCTGACACTCTAAATCCACAGTGTTATGAAGAACTCTTCCACACCAGGCATCCCCATTGTCCTCATGTGCCCAGTGTTCTATTTCCCTTTGCCCTGTCTGACCCCTCCATCCCTTTGTTTGACCTTTTGTCATATACAGTTCCTATTGCTCTTTCAGGAATATTTTTTTCTCCCCCATGTCACCACCATGTTGTCACTTCTGCTGAGCAGCCTTCACCTCTTCTAGTTCCTCAGCATTCCTAAATAGACGTCTAGTTGAGTGGTCTCAGTGCTTGTCACAGTAATGGCACCATGAGCTGTTGCAAGGAGGATATGAAGTCCAGGCTAGGTTGGGGGCCTTGCAGAAACATCACAGGTAGATGGTATCAAGTCAAAAGAATATTCCAGAGATGGCTCCAGTCACAGAAGGCCAGAAGATAGTTGTCCAAGCCACGTAGGAGCCAACATGAGAGACATGAAGTCAGATCATTCCAGCCAGGAACGGAGGGAGGAAGAGTCCGATGGTCCCCAGGAAGCAGACGATAACGAACAGCCAGAGGAATATCCGGTCTACCACCATGGCCACATACTTCCAATCTTCCTTCACCTGGAGTTAGAATTGGGCTTACAGTGACAAGAGTCAGGTTTTGGGAAGGGGAAGTGTCCCTCCCACATCTACCCCCATTGAGGCAGCAGTCACCACAGTACTTGTGTACCCTATGTGTGGCATAACCAGGCTTTTGAAGCCAAGGTTATCTCACACATAGAGATGGGTGGAGAGAGAAACAGGCTTAGCTCAGGACTGATACATCCCTGGAAATCCCCATTCTTTCTATCTTTCCCCATTCCCACGAACTGCCAGGTTCAGGAGTCCAGAGGGACATGAGGAGACGCTAGGACCGCCAAGAGGGCATGGGCCTTCAAAATCAGGAAAATCTAAATGTAAATCATATAGCTGCCCAATAATGGGCTATCTCCCCACGCAGCTGAAGGGGACAGAAAGAGGCAGATTGTAGCCCAGGGCAAGTCAGTGTGGAAGAGGTGGGGCTTAGCTCTTCAGCTCATAGGCCAAGCCACAGGATCTAAATTCTTAGACATTTCCAAATGAATGTCTACTCAGTAAGATCATCCCACAGTAACCACAGACCTTTCACTCCTCCTTTGGTTGGTAAGGGGACAGCCAGGTTCTGAACACTAAGTACTTACTATATGCAGCACTGGGGAGGGGAGGCCATCCTGGTTCAGCTGAGAATCTGCAGGGTTTGCGAGTGACTAGGGAAAGTCACAGAACGCCCAGAGCCCAGTGGAAGAGACCCTCTGCCATAGTGCAGAGACCAACGACGATGCACAGAGCTGATGCATTTGTGCTTGGTTTCTGTCCCCGCACAAAGCAGTCTCCAGTCTATCTCCCTGCCCTGCCCCCACCCTCCTATAGAAAGGTTGCCCAGCAAAAGCCAAAGCGGATGGAGACCAGCATCTGAGCTTCCCCAGTTTCTGCTCACTCTCTCCCACTTAGGTTGAACAGAGTGGGATGAGCCCTGTGGTATATTCTGCCATCAGCCAGGACGTGACCAAAGAACCTCTAGCTAGTGTTCCACATGACTGAGGGAGACAGTCCTTACAAGAAGGGAAGGGGTTACCCAAGGGGATGCCCTGGGCTGGTATTTTTCCCTGCTAAGCTGTCAGAATCACCCATGGAGGGGCCCTCCCCTCAGCCCAACTCACCGAAGAGTCAGCATCCTCAGACCTCAGGTGGTCAGCAATGTAGTGCACACCTTCTAGTGCTTTCTGGATTTGAGGTGACAGGAGGATCTCACTAGCCTGGGATGGAGCCTTGGCCTCAGGCCCCATGGTTCTCAGATGCAGGCTGCCATGGCCATAGAGAACACCCATGGATGAGTCTGGGAGGCCTGCACACATACATATGTTTTCATCTTCTTCTTCCTCCTCTTCCTCTGTTTCTTCCCTTTCTTCAGCATCCATGTTGGTCTCCAGCCAATGATAAGTGGGGCTGAGCTTCAGACCCGGGGAGCCATGGAGCTCCGTAGGTGGCAGGGGCCGGTTCATCATCAGCCACCGGGGCACCCGGCCGAGCAGGGCCACCCTCACCCAGTTGGGCATGTTGTGGGTGCTGGGAGAGCGGTGGTGTACATTGAGCACAAAGACTGTGATGACAATAGAGAGGGTGACGAAGATCATGGTGAAGAGCAGGTACTCGCCAATGAGTGGGATGACCAGCGAGGTGGACGGGATGATCTCCGTGATGAGCAGCAGGAAGACGGTGAGAGAGAGCAGCACCGAGATGCACAGCGTGATCTTCTCTCCACACTCGGAGGGCAGGTAGAACACGAGCACGGTGAGGCAGGAGATGAGCAGGCATGGATGATGAGGTTGATGGTGTAGAAGAGCGGCAGCCGGCGGATGACGAAGTAGTAGGTGACGTCAGGGTAGATCTCCGCGCAGCAGTCATACTTCTTGCTGTTATAGGTTCCGGTGGCATTGATGATGGCCCACTCGCCGCTCTCCCAGTAGTCCTTCAGGTCTACTGTCCGTTCCATCTGCTCCAGGTCGATCTTGGCCTTGTCGTATGTCCAGGAGCCAAACTTCATCTTACAGTTCTGCTGGTCGAAGGGGAAGAAGGTCACATCGATGCTGCAGGAACTCTTGTAGATAGCTGGGGGCATCCAGTGCACAGTGCCCGTGAAGAAGAGGTGGGCCTTGGTCATGTGGGTCACTGCAAACTCCCCATCTGCACTGGGAAAAGGAGACAAGCTGGGGTCCTGTGTATCTGCTTCCTCCACAAAGTAGAGCAACTAGGTAAACAAAGTCACTACTGACTAGCTAAGTAGGGGATCAGTGCAAGGGTGTGAATCTCTCCTACAGACAGATGTATCTGAGTTGTCTCTTCAAATGCCAGTGTTTTAACTGCGGAAGTAAAATTTTTAAATAAATTTTAAAAGTAATCATTATTGCCATTTTGATGTTATAATTACATATCTGGCTGTCATAAAGACTGTTCCTTAATTTTACATATTTCACATCATGGGACATTTATAGTCTGATCCTGTTTTTATCCATTTAATATGTTGAAGTTTTTGTGGGTTTTATTGTTGTTTTATGATACAAGGGTTTTACTAGGTAGCCCCAGCTGGCCCACAACTTGCTGGCTGGATTTGAACTTGTGATCCTCCTGCTCAGTATCTTGAATTCTGGGATAACAGGTATGCTCCACCATACCTGACTAGAGTTAACAATTGTTGAGTGTTTTGATTTCCCTCATGATGAAAATAGGAACTCAGTTCCAGAAGTGGGGGATCCTAGATTTTGCACCCAGATCTTTTATCCCTTTCCAGAAGAGACTAACATTTTGGCTGGTGAGGAAATGCCCTGTAGTCTGTGGATTTAGCATAGTATTGGGGGCCAGTTTCATCTACCAGGGCCTGTACTTGAGGGATGTGAGATGTGGTCCCTGTCCATGGGAATACATGGAAATGAGATATATTCACATGACATCACCATGCAACTGGGCATTTGGAATGCTTCTGAGACCAGGAGGGACTTCTGGCTGGGCTCAACAGGATTACTGTGAAAACTTCTGTTTAATTAGGACTTGACCTGGGAGATGGAGACGAGGGCATAAAACAGGAGGCCTCACAGGAACAAGGAAGAGGTTGGCAGGCAGGACTTCAGAGAACTCTCAGTTCTCCTGGGTAGAAATGTAGTCTAGTCTTTAAACTCCACCCCTAATTCCTACATTCAACCCAAACCTGTAGTGATAATTTTTGTCATTTCACAGAACTACCACTAGATGGCAGCAGGCTCCCATTTGAGGGAAGAGACCATGTGATTTCATTGACCCTTTGCCTATTAACCTGGAGGAGGGTGTGCTCCACACACCCTTTAAATGCCTGCAGCAGTTTGGACGAGACTTTGTCCTTCCAGAAGAACTTATTGCAATCAGGTATCAGGAACCAGCTGTCTTTATTGACAATCTTAAAACTCAGGTATGTTCACTGCTGGGACTTTGCTCCAGATCTGTCAGACAGAAGCAGAAACTGGAAGGATCCTAGGTGCCAGCTCAGGGCACAGAGATGGGGCTGGGGGCTGGGGGCTGGGGAGCTGGGGGGCTGGGGGCTGGGGGCTGGGGGCTGGGGACATATGACTCCTGAAGCAGCAAACAGCAGGTGTTTAAGGCTTAGACTATCAGGGGGTTGACTATGCTATCTAAAATTATGTCACCCCCACCATCACCACCAAGAATCTTCCATGCCAATTGGTTGATCAAGAAGGTAGCAGTGTCTCTTAGAGAGCTGCTTTAGAAAGTGTGTTAGCAAAAGACACTGCCATCATTTAAGTATCAACATCTAGACTTCTCTGTGAAACCTTTCCCAAGCCCAAAGGAAAGAATAGGTTTTAGTTTCTTTTATGAGAAAGTGTGTGTGTGTTAGTGTGTGTGTGTGTTACATGCACATGTGTAGTGGGATGCCAGTGAACATGAGTGTGTGCCTGTGTGTATAAATGCATGCATGTTTGTGTGTGTGTGTATGTATGTATGTATGTATGTATGAGAGAGAGTGAGAGTGCTGGCACACATGTGTGAATGTGTGATGTGTGCACATGTGTAGAGAGTGCTTGTACATATTTGAGTGTGTATAGGCCGGGTTGCCATCAGTGTCTCTCCTTGATCATGCTCTGTCTTTATTTCTTGAGACAGGTTCTCAAGAATCTTAGGCTTGTTGTTTTGGTTAAACTGGCCAGTGAGGTCCTAGGATCTACTTGTCTCCCCTACCTCCAGTGCTAAAGTGCTCTCTCTCTCTCTCTCTCTCTCTCTCTCTCTTCTCGTCTCTCTCTCTTGTGCACACATGTGCACACACACACACACGAATTGAGACAGACAGACAGACAGAGACAGAACACCACGCCCAGCTTTTAGGTGACCGCTGAGGATTCAAACTCGGATTTTCTTGCTTGCTCAGCAAGAGCTCTTACTCGCTGAGCTTCCTCTCCTCTGCCCCTCCCCCCAAGATACATTTAATTAATAAATGGTTTCTTACTTGTTGTAGAGAACAATGTCTGGGATCCAGATCATCTCTGAAGGGACACGGAGGGAGGTGATGTTGCCAAACTCAGCAGGGTCCCAGCGCAGCTTGTAGTCATTCCATTCCTGCTGGGGGAGTGGTCATATCAGGGCACTGCCTCACCCTCACTGGGGACCTCAAGATGACCTGAAGGAACTGTGGGACTTGTAGGACCCCTGAGTCTCTCTTCTAGCCCCACAGAATCCAAAGAGTCTGTGATGCCAGGAAAAAGCTCTGGTATGGGTATCAGGCAAAGCATTTCTGATAATCAGCCCGTTTTGCTCTAACTTTGGTAGTCAGAATCCCAGGATGCTAGCGCCAGCACACTTGGCCCTCTAGCTGTACCTCTGGCCCTTGTTCGGATGCTCCCCACCTTCTGACTCTGTCATGCAGTCACTCCTCCATGCAGGGCTTGCCAGAGTTAGCTAGTGAAGCCAGGAGAGTTACCCATGACCTTCAAACTATGCTCTGGGGATCTCCCAGTCCAGGTGTTTCAGCAGGAAAAGAATGCTCTAAGTCCCAACTATGCTTCCACCAGAGCAGGTGCAAGTGGGTTTTAAAACCAGATTTTGTTTGTTTTGTTATTGTTTATTTGTTTATTTAATTGGATATTGTGTAGTGCAAGCTGGCCTCCAACTTACTAGGAAGGTGAAAAATGACCTTAAATGTTTGCTCCTCGGCCCTTCTCCCAAGCTCTGGAACTGAGTTCATGAGTCCCCATGCCCAATGTATGTGGTGCTAAGGAATCAAACCCAGGCTAGCACTGTATGACACAGAACCTTTAGTCCTCAGTCCAGAGCCCTTACTCTCTCTCTCTAGTCCATCTTTCAGGATTTCAGGTTCATACATTTGGGGACACTTACATGAACTGAGGACATTTGAATGTCATAGGTCTAAGATAGATGAGTCACCCCTTCACAGATGGGGAGAAAGGGCCTCTCAGAGGGTTAATAACTTCTCCAGCATCTCAGGCTAGTCCCAGGCAGCTGCAGAAGGCCTGACTCCACTACAGTGCTCTCTCCTCTCCTCCACAAGCCCTGGCATGAGTGACCAGGACAATTGTGGTGGTCGAGGCTCTAGACCTATCCCCTGCCCCACCATGACATGACTGCATGCCTTTCAAAGCTTCCTCCTCCCCCTGGTTCCCATCGGTTCATCCACAGAGATGAGGTTCAGAACCTCCAATGACTCCAGAGTGAACAATGTCAGAAGCGATTGGCTCAGACCAGCCCCTGACCAAGCATCTAGTTTAGAAGTAGCTATCACACATCCAGAACTAAGTGAGTCAGGGATTGTACGGAGGACCCCCACAGTGAGCCAGGGACCTATCTGAATGACTCTGAAATGTCATCATCTTGGTCTTTGTGGGTTTCTGCCTGTTAGCCTCTGAGTCAGGGCCAGTCTGGTACCCAAGGGGCCAGAGTATGAAGCTGAGGGCAGGGACCACTATAGATCCATAAGTGTCTACCGGCTTCTACTTTCTGTCTCTTGGGACCCTCACTCAGGGAAGCTTGAGCCACCAAGTGGGAATCCATCAAATCTCCTTCCAAAGAGACCCTAGGGAAGGAACCTGAGAGTGTGCATGGAGGATCCCAGCCTTTTGGAATCGTCCAGAACTTTTCAAATGCCCTTGTAAAAGACAGACATGTAAAGCAGCAGTTCTCACCCTTCCTAATGCTGTAGTCCTTTAATATACTTCCTCATGGTGTGGTAACCCCCAACCATAAAATGATTTCATTGCTATTTCACAACTGTAATTTTGCTACTGTTATGAGTACACTATAAATATTTTTGGTGATAAGAGGTTTACCAATGGGCTGTGACCCACAGGTTGAGAATTGCTGATGTAAGGAAAGCCATTTTAGACAGCAACAAACTAACCACAGCTGCCCCGGTGCCACCAAGTGCCTTAGTCACCATTTGAAGCAGAGAAAGCCATCTGACCACCAGGTCACAAACGCATGCAGTGTGGTAAATGGGTCATTGCTTTATGCCTGTGAGCTCTGGGGTCGTTTGTCAGGTAGCACTGACTCTAAGACACACATAGAAGGAGATGGGTCTTGGAGCTGGGCACACCTGGTACCCTTGTCCTATGACGAAGGGATGCTGATTCAGTGAGCTGTAAACCTGGGACAATGAGATGCTTGTTTCTAGAAAGGCGTCCCTTGGTGCTATGAGAGAAAAGAACAGTTGAATAAGAGAATGGCCAAACAAAAGCCAGCCCCAAGGAGAGCAGCCTGCAGAACCACAGCTGCCTCACACCTTAGGCGACTACTGATCATGACCCGTGAATTTAGCATCTTGCTGCTTGATAAAGAGGGTCCTAGACTTGATAAAGAGGGACTGAAGACTACACATGTCTGCCAGCTCCTACTAGGGAAGGCTTACCTGCTTTAGCCAGACATTGGTGGTCATCATTTGATTCTTCTCATCCTGGGTAGCAGAGACAGAAAGTAAAGACAGTTGGGGTGACTGATGAACCAGCCCAGAAGACAGAGTGTATAGGAGGCACTTTGAAGATCTACCCCCAGGACACCCAAGTCTAGCCATGTTACCAGCACTCAGATTCTTCAGGGTCACCCGGATCACAGAGGAGCCAGTTTGAACACGTTTTAGAAAACTGTCTTTTGACAACTTAAGCTCTTGGGGGCTCCAAGGTGTGGGAAGGCACCATGGCAACCCAACAAGGTAGCTGCATGCTGTGACCAGGGTGGGCTTTGAGGTCTGGTGGGAGAAGAACTGAGCTGAATCCAGGGAGGAACAAGAGAAGGATCATGTGGGCTGGGGGCTGATCAAGGGAACGCAGCATGAAAGGTCAGGCCTACCACATCTATGAGCTGGGCAATGGATAGTCCAAAGCGCACAATGACCACATCTGAAGTGTTGGGCACTGGCCGTGCCCAGCGATTGTAGCCTCCAAAGAGGTATTTGAACAGGCGGTCCTCAGCATGGGTGTGTGAGCCTTGTTGGGCCAACACTGTGGGATAGGGACAGAAAAGAAAGAATCTGCATGAGATCAAGGAAGTAAGCCTGTGTCTTTCATTCTACTTCCCATCAAAGCAGCAGCGTTCAACATCATGCAGCCTCAGTACACGGGTGCACATAGGAAGCTCATTGCAAACCCTATTGGGGATTCCATAGATTAATGCAAAGTGGTGCTTAACACAGCACCAATAGACCACTCTGTTTGCATAATAACATACCAGGCAAATAGCAAACACTCCTGGTGCCTTCCTGATTTTAAGTAAAAAGTCAGGGAGTAAGGGTTGCCACAGCTGAGCAAGAAAGGTCAGACCTAGAAACCAGTCTCAGCCAGAACCAAAGAGCCTCGAACAGTATGGGGGGAAGGGAGTGGGGATAGGAGACAGCTGAGAAGGGCTTCACCCTCTGCTATGAGCCTGGCTGACAGTGAGATTTTTTTTCCTTTCCATCTACTTCTACAACAAGCTACTGATGCCCACAAGAACATCTCCCACTCAGGGTTCCACCCTGAGTTCTTAAATCACCAGCTCTGACCAGTTCTCTTCAGCTGCGCAAAGCTCTGCAAAACTGTCTGCTGGGATTTATCGTGTCTTTTGCACTATGTTTTGCATAATAGCTTTCCCACTCAGAGGCTCTGCTGTCTGAGCAGGCCAAGAACTACCTTATAAAAAAAACCAGAACATCTTCAGCAGCCATTGAGATAGAAAGTACAGAAATGACCATAGCTATTGTGTACATACCCACCTATCTACTCTAGTGTGTGTGCTATGTGTAAGCTTCCTTCATCCCCACAGTAATCTTGGGTGGTCTATGATGCAGTTTGCATTTTGAGGTCAGGAACCCTAAAGCTTGGAACAAAAGGCAACAGAGCTGCTAATATTACAGTTGCAACAGCCTTTCATCTTCACACTGTGCTGTGGCCACACAGCCGATGACCTTAAGTGCCCCCTGTGCCCTTGAGAATAAAGTGAGCTGGCCTTCAGGAGAGTCCACTATGTGGTCTGTGAGCATGTAGTGGTGAGAGGAAGTCTTGGTGGTAGTGGTGGTACCCACTCACCTGCTGTCATCAGAAGGAGACACCAGAGATAAAGATGTATCCAGAACTGGAGAGCAGGATGGGAGGAGGCCATGGCTTCAGAGGGTCCTGGTTTCCCTTGGACTACCAGGAGCTGGCTTCTTGGAAGTTCTGTCTCTCTGCAACTGAGTAAGCAAGGGAAGACTCTTAGGGTCAAACGATATGACATCCAGTGTGTTTGTCTTTTATACTCCATAAAGGTTTAGAAGCTGAGCAAATGGCTGGCAACAGGCTTGCCTGGCTTATAGGGCTCCTTGGCTGCTCAGCTTCACCGAGGAGACAGACTTCTCCTTTTTGCCAGAGCCACTGGATCATTTGCTATTTAGCTAACAAGCTAAGACATGACTGACCTTCACAGAAGAAGGTACTAGCCTTCCTGTTATAGCCTCAACTTTTCATCTATAAAGTGGGGCTAACCACACTGGACACGGTGGTCAGCAGCAGTATTCGGCTACTAGTGACAATGACCCAAAGATGAAGGGAAGCAAATGTCATCAGTGTTGAGCGATGGAATGACGGACAATGTGTCTAAACGATGGGATACAATGAAGGCATCAGAAGGAATCAAGTACTAACATGACGTTTGCGATTGCTGGGATGAACTTTAAAAACATGCTATGTGAGAGAAACCAGCCCCATATTGAATTAGTCTGCTGACAGGTAACCTCTGGGACTTGCTGGCCACCCAGTCAAATCTAGTCATTTGAGCCCTAGTCCCAGGGAGAAGTCCTGTCTCAAAAATAAAGAAAATACCTGAAGAATATCTGAGACTGTGGCTTCTGAATATATGTGCACACATGTGCACACACACACACACACAGAGTTTATATATCCAAATGTCCGTGTGTAGTACCTTATGTATACAGACTCAAGATACAACACTGGCTCTTAGCACAGACATGGTGTTTCCTTTTGACAGTAATGAGAATGTTCTGGATATTCTGAGATGTTTTGGAATGGTGATAGGTGCACAGCATTCCTAAAGTTCTGAATGCCATTCATAGTTTAATATTGTGTGTTCTTAACCATGGCTTCATAAATATGTGTAAGAGAATGCTTTAAACATAGAAGTGGCCACATCCATGCAGGAATCTGGAATCACCATTGTTACCAATGGAGCTATAAAGCTGCTTTCCTCTTTAGTCTATCCTAGCCTGTCCCAAATGACCAGCCAAGAGTCTAGCACCACCAGCTGCTGCTGTCTCTCCTCCAAACTGTCACCGTTCTGCATTGTGCTCCTTACCCCATCTAGAGTCTGAAAACGTGACTTTGAGTCCAGGCCGTGTCATTAACAGCTCTGAGAGTTCATCTTATCTGTAGGGTAGCTATGACCTTCCAGAACAAGTTCATAGTCCAGTGGAGTCATAGGCATCTGTGTGTGAGCTCCAGAACACTGAAGACGGGGGCCAGGCACTGGGTTGCTCTGTGGAGGCCAATGCACTGTGACCCAGTGGGAACACATAGTGACTGTCTTGCCAAGTAGAGAAAGAGTGAATGGGGGAATGCCAACATGCTGCAGTTTATTGGGACATATTTACTACTATAATTGACAGCTCCAGGATGTGTTTGAGAGAAAAGCTTCCCCATCCCTGCCCCCCTACCATCCCTCACCACCACATTCAACCTCTCCACCAAGCCAGACCCTGCATGTGCAGCCTCCTCTGGGGTCTAGCAATGTATAGAGAGACCATCCAGTCCCAAGTGATACATTTACAATAGAACTCCTGCACCTGAACTAAGGTTTGGGAGTCACTGTGAAAGGAGGTAAGGAAACTGATCACAGCCAGAGGAACAGGGAGTTTGCTGTGAGAGTGTATCTCCTAGCAATGTCAGAAGCTACACCCAAGTCTCATCAATGTGAACGGAGCAAGGATGACTGTCTTAGTCAGGGTTTGTATTCCTGCACAAACACCATGACCAAGAAGCAAGTTGGGAAGGAAAGGGTTTATTCAGCTTACACTTCCACATTGCTGTTTATCATCAAAGGAGGTCAGGACAGGAACTCACACAGGGCAGGATCTTGGAAGCAGGAACTGATGCAGAGGCCATGAGGAATGCTGCTTACTGGCTTGCTTCCCCTGGCTTGCTCAGCTTGCTTTCTTATAGAACCCAAGACTACCAGCCCAGGGATGGCACCACCTACAATGGGCCCTCCCACTCTTGATCACTAATTGAGAAAATGCCTTACAGCTGGGTCTCATGGAAGCATTTCCTCAAGAGAGGCTCCTTTCTCTGTGATAACTCCAGCTTGTGTCAAGTTGTCACACAAAACCAGCCAGTACAATCCCAACGGTAGATATGCAAACATGGAAGGGGAAGCCCATAATGCCTCTCCAGCACAAAGAACTACAGTCAGCTAAGGAAGCTGAGAGTTGGAGAAATGGCCTTCCTCAGGTGAGAGCACACCAATTAGTTCTCTAGTTCCAAATGCTCATCCTTGGAAACATACATAAAAGTATCAAAAGTATCATTATATACAGCTTAAGCAGGGTATACATACATACACGTGCATAATTTTAAAAACGATGCCAGGAATTTGAAAAAGAGCAAGGGGGATGGTTGAGCATGGGCGGGTTTGGATTGTAGGGGCGGGGAAGCAGAAACTATGTGATTACATTGTAATCTCAAAAAAAGGTCTTTGTTAAAAATTGAGATTTTTGTTCATCACCTGCTCCCTTGGAAGAATACTACCCTGACCACTTCTGTGCCTGTGCTATACTGCACACACCTTTCTCTGCATTGCCTTGGTTCTCATAGAAGTGACTGGCTTTGTCCTGACCCCTCCTCAAATGTCCCAGGGAATGGGTTTTAAAAAGCTAGTGATTTGCAAAAGGTGTCAGCTCTGGAAAGTTCTTCCAGAACAGCGTCCCCTACAGGGGAGCAATAGGAAGGCCGGCCCTGGGAATCTGCCCTCACTGAGGGCACCATCTTTGTCTCTGGAGCAGCTGCAGCCTGGTGCTGGGCCTGCTTCCCTAACCCCAGCTCCTTCAATTCCAGGAAAGTGATGAGAACCAGCATGTGCTTTCATCTTTACGTTTTCCTCCTGTGTGCCTGCAGACACCTGTTGTCTCTGGGGGCCTAGATTAGAGGCATTTTTAACTTTTTTGTAAAAAAAACCTTTTTATTGGTTCTTTGTGAATTTCACATCACACACCCCAGTCCCATTCATTTCTCCATCCCTTCATACTTGCCTTCCACCCTTGCAACCTCCCCCACCACAAAAGAAAAGGAAAAAGAATCTTGTTGTGGAAGCTGCACTGTGTCACAGTGTGTCCCGCAGTGTACCCTTTGTCCACACTTGTTTGCTGGCAAATGTTCATTGCAGTGTCATTGGTCTGTTCGAGGTCTCCGGCTTCTGCTACACCATCAATACAGGAACCTCACCGGGACTCCTCTCAGACATCCTGTTGTTGCCCTGTGTCATGGAGACCCTGTAGCTTTGGATCTATAGGGAGGCCCCTTCTCATGCTCTAGCAGTTCATGGACGGAGTAGATGTTGGGGTAGGCCAAGTCAAAGCCTTGGATCTGGGCCTGAGAGGTATATGATCTGGTCAGCCTGCCAGCTCTCCCTCACCACACCAAGCTTTCTATCCCTGCCTGGACTAGGTCATCCAATGCCACCCCCAGCAAGGGGTAAAGCCAACTTTCCTCCTCTCATGACCTCAGGGTTGGCTCACCTGCAATCCCCACAATCAGAGCCAGCTCTACTTTGCTACCCAGAGGAGGTACAGGGCCTGCTCTCCCAAGCGTTGCAGGTGAGGAACGGCCAGTTCTTACACTCTCACGCTCTTGGGGCCAGTTCTCTTGCCTGCTGTAGGTGGTGAGGGACAGAGTGGGCGGGGTAGCAGGAGGGCATGCCTCCCTCATCTGCATCACTGCACAGCAGACAAGTTGTGGGGCCCAGGTCTCCCATGCTTCTACCATCAGGGCTGGCTCACCTGCACCCCAACCCAAAGGGTCAGTTCTACTGTGCAGGGCCTGCTCTCTCAAATGCTGTAGCCAGTGAGGGCAGAGCCAGCTCCCACTCTGATGAGCTCAGAGTCAGCTCTCCTGCCTGCCAAAGGTGGCAAGGGGGGAGGGGAAGAGCATTTCTCCCTTGTCCAGTTTTTAAAAACTTTTTGACACTTTTCTACATTTCTACATTTTCTAAATTTCCTACCATAAGCATAATATTGAAAAGCCTTTTTAGTATGCAGCGACATCCATCGTGTGTTCTATGTGTCCTCCTCCAGCCTCACAGGTGCGGCTTCACTCCAAATTCACACAGAACTTAGATTCCAGTCCGCCATCTGAATAGATACACGCAATCAGGGTGAATTGTGTGATGGGAGGAATAGCCTATGTCCTCTAGAGACATAATAAAGAAAGCAATGCTCTCAATGGAGACCATATAGCCTTCAAAAGGAAGATCCTGACGGGACTGAACCTTGAGCATGCTCATTGAAATAAGATAGACACAAAAGGACAAACATTGTGTGACTCCAGTTCTAGGAAGAAGCACCTGGAGTCATCAGATTCCAAAGACAGAACTTAGAGTTGGGTAGGGATGAGGAGATAGTATTTAAAATGTAGAGTGTCAACTCAGGACGACTCCGTGGTGCTGGAGTCTGAGATGGTGGTCTAAGATGGGACATCATGGTGCTGTGTTTTCTGTCTGTAGGCTGAGGGCCGGCACATGGCACTACCTGTTTTGTTTTGTTTTGTTTTGTTTTGTTTTGTTTTGTTTTGTTTTCTCACATGCTGCCAAAACTGGGCAAAGGGAGCAGAGGTTCCAAGAAGAGGAGAATCCTGCTGAAATTCCCTCCTTAGATTGAGGACTCAGAAGTCCTGTTGTAAACTCGATTCTTGAAATGAAGACCAAGTTCCCTGCTCACTCTGTGCCTCCTGAAAAATGTGTCTAGGGAGAACAGAGGCCTGGAGAGTTGATGAGGAAGACCAAGGCTTGCCACTGCAGGCAGGAAATGTAAGCAGGGGAAATAGCTGTCATAATCTGGTTACTTAATTTATGTGTAATTTGTGTATTGTGCAGTATATGCGTATGTGGGTGTGTGTGTGTGTGTGTGTGTGTGTTTGTACATGTGGAGGCCCAATTGAAACTGGGGTTCTTCCTCAATTAATCACTACTTTATTTATAGAGGCAAGGTCTCTCACTATACCTGAAACTCATCAATTCCAGTTGGTCTAGTTATCCAGCTTGCCCTAGGGGACCCCACAGCTCTGCCTCGGAACTGCTAGGATTATAAGCAGCCTCCACACCTGCCTGGCTTTTACCTGGTTTCTCAACTCCAGTGCTCATGCTTGTATGGCAAGCTCTTTACCCATCATCATCTCCCAGACCCCAGTGACCCATTCTTTATTCATTTCTTTCCCCTACCCCTACCCTTTGCCAATGCCAACAATGTATACCATAAGTAATGGACAGAGATTGAAGTCACTTGAATGACAGAGAGGAACCATAAGAAAGAATAATTCTAGATAACTCATGAGTCATGTACTCTGAGGTGATCTCCGACATATTTATTTGTCCCCCCCCCTTGTTGGCTTCAATGTCCCTGGCTCCTTGAGCTTCTCTTCCAGGCTTTAAATAGCCACCCATTCTGGAAGCCCTTCCTTAAGTTTGATTTCTGTGCAGGCACCCAAGAAAGACTATAGCTAGGCTAAGCTGAGAGACCTGGAGTAGATGGCTTGTCTTATGCCTTTCTTTCTCTCTTCCTCTCATCCCCTCTACCTTGGGGTCCTCAAGGCCACTAGGCCTTCAAATTTACCTGTACGAGTGAGTGACTTAAGTCTCACTGTCACTGCCATAACCAGCCAGGGGTTATAAAGAGGAGTTACAAAACTCAGTTCCTGGAACTGGAGAAATGGCTCAGTGCTAGAGACCTGGATTCAGTTCCCAAGAGCCACCCACACCAGGCAGCTTACGATGGCCTGTAACCTTAGCTCTAGGGACCTGGTGTTCTCTTCTGCCTTCCACAGGCACAGGGCACCTACATGATGCATAGAGATATATGTGCCTGAAACACAATTGTACACATAAAGTAATAGATAATTATAAAATTTAAAAACCTCAGGTCCTTATATCCAGCATCCCATGGGTAAGAAGACACGCTGATTTGTTCTTATGCTAGGAAACAGGCTGGGTAAGGACCACTCCAGGGTCTGTCTCATGTTAACATGTCTTCCTAAGAGCAATCATATCGATATCCCTCAGGTTTACAAAGCACACTGGCACCCTTGTGATCCAACATGAGGACTTACGTCGGCCCTGGGAGGACCTGGAGGGGAAGTACTGTCTCCCGTGTGTAATTAAAAAATTGCTGCTTGGAGAAGTTGATAAATCTATTCAGTTCACAGAGTGTAGAAATGATAAAACTGGGGCAAATTCAAGCCCCTGCTACTAAATTATGTGGTGGCAGTATCAACCACTTGGGTGACCATACAAGAGCTCACTCAGCCAATACTTGGCAACATTCTAGAAACACAGACACTATGATCATTATTGCCAAGACACCATCAATACTGGGGACTGTGATGAACAAAGTGTTCATCCCCAAGCTGGCTTGCCTGGGTCCAAAGTTCTAGAATGTTCTTCTCTGTGCAGGACACTGACTCCTCCTTTTAACTGATACAATGACTGCAGATTCCAAGGTTATGGTCTGAGTGTTATCACAAGGAATAAAGATTTGCTCCCTCCTATTAAAGAGGCCAGGGATGCAGGAGTGCTGAAGTTGTGTTGTTTAGAGATCAGGGAAGAGATGTCTGTTAAGGGCTGTCTGGAGCAATGTGCAAATGAGACACCATTGGCTCCAGAGGCTGTGTTTGAGTTGTCTCTGATTTCCACCTTTTGTAATTAGCCTACTGTGATCATTTCATTAATTTGTCACCGGAAACCAAAGAAGAAATTGTTCCGTGTAATCAGCAGTAATTAGAGTAACCTTCCACCACTAGTTACAAAGATTTAAAGTGAAAGGCTCTGGACTCTAAGCCCCAGCATCAGAGGATTAGCAGTTCTGGAGTACGGATGCTGGTGGAGTGATGTCACTATTTGTTAAGTCTGGGTAAATGCCATCTATGCAAACAAATACACAAACAAAAATTTCTCCACATGTAAAGGGCTCAGGTGTGAACATTCCCATTGGGGTGACACTCACCAGGGTCTAGCACACCCCCACAGCCCCAGCACTTATTACAACCTTACTTATCTACCTAGGTTCAAATCCACTGAAGCCAGTATAACTTGGACCCTGTACTTTGCCCACCTTCCTACTGCAGCTGCTTCTTAGATGCCCACTCATCAGAACACACTCTATCCTTTCTGGAAGCACTGCCTCTTCCCCCAAACATGCTTAGATCCCCCTCCCAACTGCCATCCAGAAACCCCTCATGCCTCAGCACCACACAGACAGCCCCAGTTCTCCATCAAAGAGACCCCCAGATGAGAGGAAATGATGCCAGTCGTTCATTTCCCACATAACCCTCACTAACACACTCCAGGGATGGAGGGCTCAGGCTTTGCTTCCATGGCTGCTCTGTTCAGTGCTCTGCTCACCACAGGAGAGTAAGCTCTCAAGGTCAGGTAGAATCTTGAAAGTTATGTGCCTTCACCAGCTGAAGCAGTACTTTGTCTAACCCTAACCTTGATCCACACAAGCCGTGGAAGACTTGCTACCTTTCATGTCAGTAAAATCCCACCACTGTCTGTTAGTCTAATTCATGTAAGTGTGTAGAATACTCACTGAATGAAGAGATAAATGAACAACAGGACCAGAGTGATAAGGATAAACACTAGTACAAGACAGAATCTCCACAGCCCCTAGGAAATCTTTTCACAGTGTTCTGAGCGGGTCCAGCAGGGTCAAGCAGGAGGCTGAATTTTGCCCAGCAGCAGGTGATTTCTAGCATTCTGACATGACCATTTCCTAAGTGCTCAAGTTGCTAACTTCCTTCTGAACTCACACCACAGGCTCCCCAAGCATGCTGAGCACCTGTACTTAGTCTAAGCCTCGGAAATGAACAACTTGCTTACCTGTGGTCATAGAAGAAGGTGGAGCCCTTGAGGGATCCAGAGAAGCAGCCGGCTGGAGACCAGGGGTGGCTGATGAGGGTCCCTTGGAAGGGTGACAGGTGCAGATCGGAGCTCAGTCGTTCAGCTCCTGGTTGCACAGACACAGAAACTGGAAGCTTTGGAAGGCACCGTAGGGTTGAGAGACTCAGGCTAGCTTCCTGGGGATAGGCGGTCGAGTTCAGCAGAATGGTCAGTTTTCCCGGAGCTGGTCAGCTCTGGGAGACAGCGGAGGCTTCAGTAGGTGCCTCCAAAGAGGCTATCTTGGAGAGCCACCAGCACTACGGCTTCTGCAGACTGTGCTCATGCTCATACTGTGCCTCTCCCTCCACCCCGCCCTTTCTCTCTCTCTCTCTCTCTCTCTCTCTCTCTCTCTCTCTCTCTCTCACACACACACACACACACACACACACACACACACACAGACACTGGAAGGAGGAGGAGTCTACTACTATTCTTCACTTTGTGTCCAGCACAGACAGATGCGGCTCTGGCTTCTGTTCAGCCAATTACTATGATGGCTTGCTCCCAGCTCTGATGGACCCTAGGCTCCAGGGCTGTCACCTGGAATGTCTTTGGATCCCTGAACAACACACCCCAGATGAGGTCCTCTAGGATTGTAGGTCTATCTGTCATAACAATGTACAGTTGTCAGCAAAATGTGAGTGAGCCGTGAACACCCAGCTCACAGTTGCCTCTGTTCTTTCTCTCCTGGAAGATCCCTGGCCTGACTCCGACTACTCCCTAAGGGTACCAGGGTCTCCTGCCTGCTTTAGCTTCAGGCCTGTCTTCTTCTTACCCTCCTTGCATATGACTTCAATTTCTATCTTCTAGAGATATCAGGTTGTCATGCTCCAAATCTATAAGCTGACCTCTAGCACCTTTGCAGCTTGTAGATTATCACAGCCAGGTTTGTGCAGCTGGTTGCCTGCAATCTCCATGGCACCACCCCAGGCTTTCTCAGGCCCTGACCTCTTCTTTCTTACTGACCTTTCCCATCAGCCCCCTCCCACCCAGTAACTCTGCCTCCCCATTGAACTATTTATTCTCAAGACTTTCTGACTTCCATGGACAAGGGCTGCTGTGTTTAATTTCAGTTCTGCTCAGGCATGGATTTGTGACCTCAGGCAAGCCTCAAAAGCTGCTTGTGCCTCAATTTCCTCACAAGTGAAAGGAGAGTGTGAATGATAGTGACTACCCATAGGCTTTCTTGGAGGAGCCAATGAGTTGGCAGGGGCACTGTGAATTGCTTCAGATGGCAAGAGTGTCTGTGATGTTTATAAAACACAAACATTTGCATGTGCTACAATTATTGTTGCACACTTGATTGCTAAAGTCACGAAACACTTATCTTCTCATTAATCATGATTTAAAATGTTACTGTAACAGCTTGGCATATGCAAACATGAAACTAGCTTTATGCATTCTTCACCGAGAAACTGGAAGATGATGGAGAGAGGGAAGGAAGAATCAGAGATGGAAGGAAGGAGGAAGAAAAGAAGAAGAGATGGCGGAAGAAGGAAAAGGGAGGGGCAAGGGAGGAGGAAAAAAGTATCAATAATATCTGTCAAGATTCTTGGCTATCAGCAATAGAAACAACCATCATTTAAGTAAAGCAGATAGATAAAAGCCACTGGGCAGCTTGCAGCAGCACTTACAAAACTGAAGGGCCTGCTTGGAAGCCAGGTGGGAACAAAGGAGGTGTCGTGTAGGCTCCTCTTCAGCCCAGAGCAGCCCTGTTGCCTGTGTGGTAGGCCCCTGCTGCAGAGCCAGGCACCAGAACTCAAGCACCGCTGATACTGCTACTACCTCAGCTGTCCCTGGAAATCAGCCTGCTGCCGCTGCCCGCCGCCAGCACCACCGCCACGCTGTTGCTGCCTGCCACAATCAATTCTCACCCCTCCCTGGTTATTCATGTCACTGGCTCCTCATACAAAGGTCAGGATAAATGCATCTGATTAACTCGATTCCCAAGAACTGGATGTGAGAAAGGCTGAAGAGGCAGGCGTCTGTGTTGTGGTCTCCTGGGTGGAAGGTGGCTTTGTATTTTCAACACTAGGGGAGGATTCCTAAAATATGTCGAAGATTAAAATTCTTGGTTGCTCCCTTCATGCCCATCTAGAGTTTTCCCTCAGTGTGGAGACACACACAGCCTTCCACAGTCACAACCCTCCTTGTTCTCACAACTCACACCCAGAATTTGTTTGAAGTAAGTCTGGTCAGAAGCAGATACGGGAATAAGGATCATCAAGAAAGCAGTTATACTCACAGATCCTGGCACACAAGAGGTATAGCATACCACATCCAGAGCAGGCAGGAAGAAGAGGACCTAAAGCGGAAAACTCTTGATTAAAGAACTCTCTCCCCACCTCTTCCTCAGTCTGTTCTGGATAGCTCCGGGGTTTGACAGGTGGTTGTTTGCTTTTTTGCTTGTTTGTTTTTGTTTTATGGGACAGTATCTCACTATATAGCTCTGGATAGCCTGGAACTCATAGAGATCTGCCTCCGCCTCCGCCTCCGCCTCCGCCTCTGCCTCCGCCTCCGCCTCCGCCCTCCGCCTCCGCCTCCACCTCCGCCTCCGGAGTGCTAGGGTTAAAATTGTGGGTCTAGGTTCCTAGATTGCTTTAGCTGTTATCTTAACACAACCTAGAATGATCTGAGAAGAGAGTCTCATTTGAGAGACTGCCTACATCAGATTGACCTGTGGGTAAGCCTTGGAGGTGTGTGTGTGTGTGTGTCTCGCGCGCGCGCGCATGCATGCATATTGTTTTGATTGTTAATTGATGTAGAAATGTCCACCCCACTGTAGGTAGAGCCATATCTCGGGCAGATGGTGATTCTGAACTGTCTAAGAAGACTAACAGCACATGTGCCTACCCTAGGCAGCAGCCAGCATCTTCTATACTTCCTGTAGTGTTTCTTCAGCTGTGAAGTGAGATCCTTGGTCCAGAGAAATAAAGAAAATGCTGAACTCCAACAAATGTCCCTCAGACAAACACAGGTGTTCATTCTAACCTTGGGGGTGCATTTTAGGAGGCAGCACCCCAATGGCACCCATGGCACAAAGCAATGTGCTGCAGAGTCTCCACTCAGGAGACAACTACTCAATTAGGGTGAGCTTTTGTATATAGTTTCTAATACATTGTTTATGCCCTGTGAAGGAGGACAGTCAGGCTTGCTGGTGCTCAGATCTGGACACTTAGTGTGAGCTTCTGTGAAGGTCATTTCCAGTCATTCCATCTCAGCTATGTAGACTAGGGTCATCAGACCAGAGCCATGTAACCCAGGGCCATCAGACCAGAGCCATATAGACCAGGACTTATACTGAATAAGAATTCAGTCTTGGGTGAATAAGCTCACAGCACTCCAAGGCTAGAAGTGGAATACCTGGGTCTTGTTTATGTAAATTCCCAATAGAATAACAGGTTCTTTTTCTAGTTTGTTGTTCTTATTGTTTGCTTGTTTGTTTTAATATATTAATGGCCTTCTCTCCATTCAGCTTTCACTCCCTCAGTGTTCTGCACTGTCTTAGGTGTGTGCTAATTCTAGTGATCCAGAGACATGGAACTGACTTTACTCACTGCTTTGAATGGGAAGAGAACTCATTCCAGGGTCCTCCATTAGTTGACTGGTGACTATAACACGCCATATACTGAGAAGTTTCCCATTAGACTTCTGTGACTGAAATGAAGTACCTGAGGAAAACAATATATAAGAAGGGTTAATTTTGGCTCCCAACCAGGCTGGTTGGCTTTGTCGCTTGGGAGCCTGGGCTGGAGAAAACTGCTCACCTCATGGAGTCTGAGAGGCAAAGAGAGATGCAGGAGGGAGCCATGATCTAATACCCTTTCCAAGAGTAACCCCCAGTGACCCAACTTTCTTCAACTAGCCTATATTTTTTTAAAACTTTCTACCGCTTCTCCAGATCCCCAGGCTGGGCACCTTAGTGTTAAAACATGGTCCTTGAAGTAACACATGCTCTTCACATTCCTTGTGCTCAAACCTTGACATCCGGAGTCCAAAGCACCTATCAAAGATGGGGAGCTCAAGATGCTTCCCAGCCTTGGAAGAGAAAGCCCCTCTAGGCGCTTTCTGTGTCAGCAGGAAGGCAAGCCAATCACACACGTGGAACCCAGTCTTCCATTGCCATACAGGTTATTGCTACCACATCTGCACAAAACCCATCAGCATCATGTGGGTATATATGTGCACATGCGCATGTGCCAAGGCACTTATGTGGAGGCCAGAGGGCAGCCTTCAGGAGTCTTTCCACCATGTGGGGCTCAGATATCAAACGCAGGTAGTTTGGTAACAGCAAGCCCATTTCTCAGCTGACCTGTCTCATCAGCCCCATATGTAGCTTATCAAACATACAGACTAACCCTAAAGCTTTAGACAGCACACCGTATCTTCCAAACACCAGCCAAACCTTCCAGCTCTTACAGATAGCACAAGAATCTGTGTACACACACGCTCACCTGACTGCAGCCAAAAGCAAGCAGAATCTTGCAGATTTGGGAGGCTATTGTGTGCCTTAGCACCTGTCTGTTGGGTCATGTAGGGATCTGATGATGGCAGGGCTCTGGAGGCAGGAAGGTCATAGGTCAGGCAAGATGGTTATGGAGTTTTCAGCTGAGGCTGATAGAAGCAGCGTTCTGCGCCAAGCGCCACTCTTCACAAAACTCATTCCTAGTACATGACAACTCATTCCTCAGTAAGAGTTGAAAACTCAACTAACGCAAGAAGTGGCAAATCACAGGATCAAAATGCGGTTGAAATGCAAGTCTGGACTTCAGCCATCTGGACGGATGTCAGCGTGTCAATCTCATTTCCAAAGGTCCTTTCACTACACTTCTTGAAACATTTCCCTTTCAATGATAAAGCTTTGAGAGCCAGAGGCAGGAGCTTTGTGGTTTCTGATAGTTATAGAGGCAGGCATTGCTAGTCCCATAAGGAGGCAACTGAGAGGACCATTCGTGTGCCCTGGAAGGTGCCAGCTCCAGCATATCAGAAGATCTAGCCTTGGACTTGAGCACAGGTTATCCTCATTGGAGGAAGTATGTTGATTGATGAGCCTGGGAGCCACTGGAGTGTCAGTTACCTCAGTCAAACAGCAGGGGAAGATGCACTGGCTGATAGCAAGAGGGTTCTGGGACCTGGTAAGAAAGGGGAGCTTCCATGGGCTTCTGGGAGAACAGAGAGGAGGCCTAATAAGAGAAAAGAAAGAGCTGAATTTGTCAGCTGGTCGTGGTAGTCTGATGATGTGATATTAATGTCTGTGTCTAGGGGGGTCTGGGAGCAAAGGTAAGGATCGTTGTTCATCTGCTTGTTCCCCCATTCCCCAGGGGCACACAGAGAGAAGAAAACAGCAGAACACTAAGCAAACCTCAGTGGAAGTAGGTTCTCTAGGTAAGAGCCCCATGCCAGGCAAAAAGAAATGGGGTGGGGAGGAGTGAACAGGAAAGGAAGGGAAAGGAGGAAGGGCTAGGGCATGGTGGATTTTACTAATGACGGACCTGAAGTTCTAGAACGCACAATGAATGCAGAAGATGCTGTAGAAAGGTATAGGGGGTGGTTATGAGTAAAAAGTGTCTTTGTTGGCAATGACAGAAAATATGTGTGGGCCCATGGCAGCTTGAAAATTGAACTCAGGAAACAAGCAAGAGTGATAGCCACAGCCCAGATGGAAGCACAGGACCAGTCCCATGAGGACTCCATTCTACAGTTGACTGCTGAAGCCATGGGGTCTGTACTGTCCCTGCCCACACAGTAGCTGATGAAACTGCCATTCGAGACCCTTCACTTGTGTCCTCCTTTGGCTCAGCAGCTCCCATGTGCACTCTGGGCTGATGCAACTAAGGAAGTGAGCATAGCTCACAGGTCTTTACCTAGATTTTCATCTGGAAGGGACTAGAGTGGAAGGCATTTAATTCTATGGTATAGGCAGCTCTTCTCTCAAAATTCATGGGTTTGTATCTAAGTTACATCCATCTTACAGTGTTCTTATTTACAGGTCCAGAGTTTTCTTTCAGTCACGTGAGCAGAAAGGGGATTGTTAAGGAGAAGCATGGATAGGATGGAAGAAGCCAGTTCAGAGACTTAATTGCCAGGGGCCAGAGAGATAGCTCAGTGGATAAAGGCAACTGCCAGCAAGCCTGATAACCAGAATTCTATCTCAGGGATCCATGTGGTGGAAGGCCTAGAAACTCCATAGCCAAAAAACACCACTGTAAGATACAGTTTCAACAAGGCTATTGCTGGGCCACCCCCAGGTACCATGTTTACTTAAGACTAGACTATAGATGCTCCTCTATTTCAGCCTCCATAGAAAACCTAGATGCTTCTACTACTCCTACCTCCCACCATCACTGGAAGAAAGTTCTAGCACATACCTCCCCCTCATTTCCTCAGGTTGTCCATTGTCATGTCCAGTCTCAGGAAGAGGCACCAGAACCCATGTCACATGACCAGTCTTGGGAGGTGCTTTAGGGAATGCAGCACCTGTGGAGTCTACCACAAGAAAGAAGTGCACAGAATGTGAGAACTGTCCCAATAGAAAGAAGCTGTTTGAAGGAACTATGTGGCTCTGAATGACAGATACCACTACAGGATGCTACTTCCTGTCTATAGGTGACTTCAGACACTGAGTGGCTGACATAGTGACAGACATTCCGAGTCTCTGTCCTCTGGAAGCAGCTGGCCCCATTGGGAATTCAACATTCCACAAACCACACTCACCAGCGGCACTTACCTTTTGTCTGCCACCCTTACAGATGAGTCCCAGGTACACACAATAATACATGGTGCATAGTAATACTTTCTAAATATTTGTTGAATGAGCTAAAGGAATTTCCCACTAGGGATAGCACACGATCAATAGACTAAGCATCAAGCAGAACGTGAATTCGGGGCCTCTAAGAATCGGCTTAAATCTGAGTTCAGCCGAAGCAGTCACAGCAGAGAGATCCCTCAATGTAAACTCTTCATCCAAACCCCAGGGGGCAAAATGGCTTTTAAATCAAGCTTCGGGATAGAGAGCTACCTCAGTGGTTAAGATCACTGGCTATTTTTCCATCTGGATTGGACTCCCTCAGCACCTACGTGGTGCTGACAGCTATCTATAACTTCAGTTCCAGGGGACCCAACACCCAACATCTTTCTGCCAAAACAACTAAAACCATCTCCTTCAACTTTCTTCCTAAAATGATTTGAATCAAATCAGGGAATGTTATAAAGTCATTAATTCTTCTAAACAGCATTAATTCATGAGAGTTCATCTTCATGTTGATCTTCAGGTAATGTGCCCAATAGGGTGGGCTGATATCCAGGAGTCATTAGGCTATGTAATAGGAAGAAAGTCATATAAGCATTGAGAAGTAATCCTGGGATGAAGTCTCTGGGGCTGTGCCTCCACAGAGTGCACCCACTGCAGCCATATAAAACAGTGGGTCATCTCCAGGAAAGTAATTTGATTGCCATAGCCTTTCCTAGATGGCTGTGTCACTTGGAGGTCACCACAACATGAGGAACTGTATTAAAGGGTCACAGCATTAGGAAGGTTGAGAACCACTGTCCTAGAGGATCCTGAAGAGTTGCTGGTCTTTAGTCTCTGTTGAAAGCTTGAAGAAGCTAGATCTATCAGTAGCAAAGAATCAGCAGCAGTAGCAGCAACAGGGGAAATGAACTTCTCCTCAAGAGTGAAGGCCAAGATACCAAAGCAATGATCCTTCCTTCCATGTCTCTTTATCTGGGCTGCTATCAGAAGGTATCACCCACATTTTGGGTAGATCTCCCTCATCAACTAAGTCGATCAAGACAGTCCACTGAGATATGCCCACAGTCCAACCTCATTACAAACAAATCTTCATTCCGAGTTGTGTCAAATTGACAACTAAAGCTATCCATCAGGCTAACCAAGGATGATTGCCATTTGAAGATGGAATTTCATTTTTCAAGACTTCATAGTTTCCTTTTTAAGGAGTGGTTTGTGAATTCCATTTTTTGTAGCCATCTTTTTCTTCTTTGCTTTGTAACTTTTATAAACACATTCATTTGGTCTTGGTAACACTCTACCAGTCAGAATGCAGATGTGTGCAACAGAAGCCACTGTAGCTCTTTCAAACACATGGTGTATTAACTGTGAGTAATAGGCAGGTGTATTAAATATTGATAATTGTCATAAGTATTAAATACGGGTGATGAGACAGACATATTACATGAGTGATGAGGTAGGCCAACAAAATCTCTGAAAGGATTGGTTTCTAGGCAGCCAAACCTTTAAGAAAGAAACACCACCATGGATCTAGAAGCTGCCACCTCTGCTTCAGTCAGCTTACTGGGAACCAAGTTTCAGAGCTTGTGGCTCAGTGGGAAGTCAGGGGTCTGCAACTCTAAGAAGCAACTCTCAGGTCTCTGGATAGAGCAGCTGAGCCAAGGTTTATGTTATGTAGTAACACAGAAATCTCCTGTTTTCCGGCTAGCTTTCTACTATCATAACAATACCAGAGGTTATTAGCTTAGAGAGGGAAGGGGTATTTCTGGCTCACAGATTTGAAAGTGTTTTCCCATGAATGGTTGGCCTCGTTGCCCACAGCAACAACACATAACAAAACCAGTCACCTCAGGAACAGGATGCAAGGGAGAGAAAAATTGAGGGGCCAGGGTTCCAATATACTCTTGAAAGACATACCTCTATTGACCAGAAGACCTCCCTTGGGCCTTCAACTCTTCAAAGTTCAGCTATCTCCTGATAGTGCTATTGATGGGGGGTCAAGTCTTTAGAGGAGACTTAACCAAATCATAGGCTATCGGAAGAAGCAGTTGTTGAAGGTGAGACAAAGCAGAATTCATAGTCAGGAGCTGTGGAGGACCATTCCATGGTCAAGCAAAGTGGTGGGCTATGAAGTTGGATGTATAAATCTGGAACTCAAAGGAAAGTCTGTCAAGTCAGAGGCTTATGTAAGAGTTTGTATACACGCTTGTATACAGTTGAGGCTAATACTAAGCCTTGGAGCCTTCTACTTCTGCATCTGGAATGCTGGAATTACAGGCAGACGGGACCATATCTAGCTCAGATTCTTTTCTCTTTCTGTCTTCAGACCCAGGGCCACTTAATTTCTTTCTCCAACATGCCATGTTTTCAGCCAAAAGACCCTTTCTGTTGTCAGGGCAACACCCCACATTTTCAGTCACTTTCTGCTTCTTAGGTGTGAATCTCAGAAAACACAAACTGCCCCAGACAAGACCTGAGGGAAGAAGAGAAGTGTCTGAAAGACTCACAAAAATGAACCCACAGTAGGGCCATTTTCCACCACCTCATTGGCAGCAGCCAGAGCAAAGGAGGAAGTCAATTCCCAGTTCAGTAAGGGAGGCAGTCTTTCACAACAGCCTTGGCCTAAACGGGCGATTTGTTAACTGAACTCATTAATAGGTGAGGTTTCTCTATTCCCTCTTAACTAGGGAGAGCACTGGGCCAAGGGGCAGGAAGGTTCCAGAAACCTCCAAGAAACCCAGCTCACTTTTAAGCATATTATTTCAAATACAGTGTACAAAGGGGGAAACAGACTTCTAATCCTCAAGAGAGAAAGTATTCTGGTTGGCACACCGTGACTGGAGGCTGTCTTGTATTCCAGAAACACTGCCAGAAGAAGCAGGCAGATGGGAGGGGGTTACAAAGATGTGGCGCACATTTAGAGAAGATGGTCCACCGATCCCAACATATATGGGATATGCCAGTCAAGACCAAATACTGAAGGAGGAAATGTTTGGGATGTCCCCCCTCCTCCCGCCTGCCCCGTCAGATCCCATTCTCCCCATACCAAGCCTGTTTCCAAATGGTCAAAGTCTGAGAATGGGGAAACTTGGCAGGGTTTCTAGTCCTTGGACTAAATAGGAGGAAGTGGCCAAGACCAAGATTGACACTTGGGTGGGACATTCAGCAGAAGCTCCCGGCTAGGCATTGGATCAGTAGGCTGGGCAGTGTCAGTAGTGGGCGTGGTGGGGCGTGGCTGGGGGCGGTGATGAGCCTTGCGCGGCTCTAAGCTTAGGTCCCCCAGCCAGCCTCTCCACGCTAGGCCACAGCCTTTCAGCTTCGTGTCTGTGTCAACTTGGCGCTGCAGCCCGGGCGGTCATGGCGCTGCGTGTGGCCGCGTTCGACCTTGACGGAGTGCTGGCCCTCCCTTCTATCGCCGGAGCTCTCCGCCGCGCAGAGGAGGCCCTGGCGTTGCCCAGGTAAGGGGACCCGCGCCCGGTCAGTGTCCTCGCCCGGTGCCTTGTCCACACGTCCAGCCCAGGTTTCAAATCGCTTTCCAGGTGAGCCTGGGCAAGATCAAAATCATTGCCTGGTAATAAAATGCCAACATGCACGAGTAGATCCATTGCTCTTCTAATGCTAAGAAATTAAACCTTCCTTTTGGTGTCTGTCTGTCTGTCTGTCTGTCTGTTTGTTTTTTAAAGAAAAAAAGCCCTTTAGGAAAAGAGGCGTTACGAAGCTATTTGCTGCCGGATTAATTCTCTTGAATTGGGTCTTTAAAATACCCGTCGCGATTTACAAGAAAGTTCAGTCGAAGGCCAGAGTTACAGGAGAACTTAGTGCATGCAAGAGCAGTTTACAGAAATGTCCCACAGCCCAGGGAAATGGGGACTTGGGAGGGAGTCACCGATACGATACCAGAAAGTAGTAGATTCAGACGGGGGAGGGAGGACGCAGAGGACTGTAGAAAATGTCTGGAATAAATATATCAAAATATCCAGACTGCCGAGATGACTGAAGTTAAGAACGTACTCTTGCTGAAGTTTGAGTCCCAGCAACCAAGTCAGGCGGCTCCAGGGGATCTGATGCCCCCTTCTGGCCTCTTAGGATACCTGTACGCATTGATGCGCACACAAACATAATGTAAAGCCGTTGTTTTGTTTTGAGACAGGGTTTCTCTGTGTAGCCCTAGCTGTCCCGGGACTCGCTTTACAGAGCAGGCTAGCCTCAAACTCAGAGAGCTGCTTGTCTTTGCCTTCAAGTGCTGAGACTAAAGGCGTGTGCCCCCACCACCCAGCTACATGTAATTTAAGAAGCAATAAAAATATTTTTTAAAGATCCAGACATCACCAATTGTATGTGAGCTTATGTATAACTTTTTCTACTTTTTTCTTTTCCAAACTTTCAGTTTAAAAAACGTGTTTTATAATTAGAAAAGAGGAAACATTTATTTAAAAAAATAAAAAAGATGAAAGATCACTCTGGTATCACCCAAGGAAAAGAACAAATGGGTAATTTCGAATTACCACTGAGGGGAAGAGGCATAAGGGCAGCTGGGGGTCTGGAGATCTGCCTCATTTGATGATTCTCGAATTCTTATGACACCAAAGGCCAACAGGGGTTATTAACCTTTACACTACAGAAATCATGCAAGCCAACCCTAAGGGTGCTCAGCGTCTAGAACCAGGCACCTTTTCAGGTGCAGAGACTGGGGCTTGGCAGGTAGATTCCTTGCTTGATCACACAGTAGGTGTGGCTGAGGGTGTCGTTATCTGAGTCAGCTGCTCAGTGGATCCTTTCAGAGTAAAACTTGCTCTTGTTTGCAAGAATAACAGAGTATCATTAATAGTGTTAGGGACTGATTCTTGCTCGTGGGATAAGTCTCAAGTTGAGCTGGTTACTGGTTGGCCATTCCCTCAGCCTCTGCTCTATCCTCCGTGCCTGCGTTTCTTGTAGACAGGATAAAGTTTGGGTTGAAAGTTTTGTGTGTGGGTTGATGTCCTCTCTCCTCCACTGGTTCCTGTCTGGATACAAGAGGTAGCCTCTTCACATGCCCATTTTATGTGAAGTATGGATGGATGGATGTTTTATGTGTGTAGGTACATGGTTATGCTTGCTTAACCTTGTCTTTTTAGTCATTGCTCCTGTTCAGTTAGACTTTGCCTTTCACTAGGAATTTTGGGTAAGGGTTAAATTAGCTGATATGTAAAGCGGATGGGCAGCTGTGTTCTTGACACATGCTATTCTTTACCAAATTCTCTGTGTCTACAGAGTGATGCACTTAGGTACCACTAGATGACACCTCACACAGCTCCTTTGTGACCATGGTCAGGGTTGTTCACAGGTGCCATAGAGTAGACCACGGCAAAATGAGCTGAACTCGGGAGGTCAGAGTGCAGGACTCTGAGCTTGTTTAGCCATCAGAGGGGTGAGCTAATTATGTAGGTTTCAAAAAGTGAAGAAAAAGCCTCTTCCATGCACTGGGCACTTTCATCATGCCAGCAGACATAACAACTCTGCCCATACAAGTGACCAAAGCTCAAGGTTCCTGGAGATTTTCTTGTGTCTCTCATTATTTGTGTTTTGTTTTTATTGTGTGTGTGTGGACGTTTTGTCTGTATGTGTATCTCTGTACCACGTGTATGCTTGGCGCCCATAGAGGCAGAAGAGTGTTGTATGCTCTGGGACAGGAGTTCCAGATGGTTCTGGACCGTCATGTGAGTGCTGGGAATGTAACCCAGTCCTCTGGAAGAGCAGCCAATGCTCTCCAGCCCCCTGTATTTTTTGATTCACCAGTTTCATTTTTTGTCATGACCCCTTTCCTAATCACCGCCTTGATGACGCATTCTTAAACTGCAGTGCTCAGGAGCTGATGAGATGGCTAAGCTGACAGAAGAGCTTGCTACCAAGCACAACATGAATTCCATCTCTATGACCTATATGGTAGAGGAAGAGAACTGACTCTCTCAAGTTGCCCTCTGACCTATACATGTACATTGTGACATGTGTGTGCATGTGTGCCAAGGACCAGCCTCAGCTTGGACAGGGGTCCTGAAGGAGTGTTCAGGAGCAGTGAAAGGAACGACCTGAAGTCAAACATGGATACAAACTGACAGCCAGTGTTCTGCTCAAGATGCTCTCTCTGGAGATCTCTAGACAGCTCATCTAGATAGCTCAGCTCTCACAGACCAAAACCCAGTCTTTTATTTACATATCAATTCAGTCATTTACTCCAAGTTCCCTTTTGATTATACCACTAATCAGCATTCATAACCTCAGCCCCTTGATTCTTAGAGACAGCAAGCACATTTTTTTTTTAAACATTGCAAATGAATTTAGAGATCTGCCTGCTTTTGTAAGCAGAAACAATAAACTTAGCTGGGTGGGATCTTGCCCTGCCATCACCACTCCAGAAGTCTCTTTATCTCCTCCCTTAATATCTTTCTGACACGCTAGCTCATGGTGCAATTGCCTTTGTTCTTTTAGGTCCATGAAGCCCTCATATAATTCATATTGCATCCTTATATTTTGCATAGTTGAGAAATTATATATTTTTGGACTCATGTTTTCAGAGTTCTTTCCCACAACCTTAAGGGCTGTCCTGAAGGTCCCAGCATTTAACATTTTTGCAAAGGACATAGACACACCCTCACTTCTCAGACTCATGCTGTCTCTAATTATTATGGAGTCATTAACTTTGGCTGAGAGGACATTCCCCAATAACCTTGTCAGGCAGAATATTTCCTGATATAACCTTGGCAGAGAGAGTATTTTCCAAAGGAAGAACATGAAGTAATATATATATAAATTTTTTTTTTTAACTAACAAGCCTCACACCCAGCAACTGCCACTACTCATGGGACCCACACCCTGCTGGCTTTGTTTGAAGGGGCAGGAACCATGTCACATCCATACCATGTAGGCACACATGCACACATCTACACATAAATAAATGCAATTAAAATTAGCTCTCACGTTTTCCAATGGCAAGAATATTCTTGTTATTGCTTTTACTTTAAAATAACCTCTGCTGCTCTTACAATGTCCTATTGCAGTCTTGCTGGTCTTGTTCACTCTTCTTTAATCCATCCTCATTTTCCAGGCAGAAACAAATAATTTCCTTAGTTTCTCCATCTTACTCATACACTATAACTATCTGCTTACCGATCACTTTGCATTTCCTAAGGATGGGGTTGATATTTTCCTCATCTTTTACATCACAGGTTGTAACACAAGCCTTGCACACCTTAGGCATCTAATAAAAGCTCGTGGTGTCCAACTCCACTCTGATTCTTAAAACTGTAGGGCAACTGCAAATGCACCTGAGGAATCTCGCTATGGAGATGGCAGTGTTCCGACACCGGTCAGAGGTGGTATTTGTATTGCTCTGAGTTTACTATGAATTGTTGGATGGCGGGTTGAAAAGGTGTGAATTTGATGTCAATGGTACCTTAATGTGGTTGTTCAGAAAACACTGTTGGCAAAAGTGAGGCAGAGCGTTTCTAACACAAGGAAGTTGGACAAGGCCACAGATGTATGTTTATATATGCACAGAGTTGATTTTACCTGAGAGAGGGCTAGTCTGTTTAAAAATAAAACAACAACAATAACAAAAACTCCATTATAGTCAGAAACAAACTACTGAAGTAGGAGATAGTTGTTCTTATAACTGGGGATGGTGAATAGTGGCAATGGATTGGCAGTTGCAGCTGATAATCGGCAAGGTGCGTCCATTTATTATCGATGTTGAACAAAGAGCACAGACTGGCTGGCTTAGCAAGAGAGTGTTCCAGGAGGGCGGAAGTCCAGCTTCAGCAAAGTCGATGTCCTGGTTTGCTTTTCTTTTGCTTTGATAAACAGGTGGCAAGAAGCAACTTGGGGAGGAAAGACTATGTTTGGCTACAGGTTACAGTTCATCTAGGGCAGCCAGGGAAAGAACTCAGAGCAGGGAGAACTGGAGGCAGGAACTGGCACAGAAACAGTGGCAGAATGATGCTGACTGACTTGCTATTCTTCGCTTTCTCAGTTACCTTTGATATACAACCCAAGGATGGCTCATCCCTGATGCTGGATTCTCCCACATCAATCAAGAATCAAGAAAACATCCCACAAACATGGCAGCAAGTCAGTCTGATGGAGGCAGTTTCTCAGCTGAAATGCTCTCTTCCCAGATATGTCTAGATGTGTGTCAATTTGACAAAAAAATAACTATGACAGAACAATCTTCCTCATGTCAATGTTGACACACAAACATATCCCTATAAGTAACACTCATTTCCTTTCTTGTACCCAAGATCTCCATGTTAATACCACAGTATAAAATTAGTCAGACTTTTAAAAGTCCCATTGTCGGGGCTGGAGAGATGGCTCAGAGGTTAAGAGCACTGACTGCTCTTCCAAAGGTCCTGAGTTCAATTCCCAGAAACCACATGGTGGCTCACAACCATCTGTAATGGGATCTTTGGTGCCCTCTTCTGGTGTGTCTGAAGACAGCTACAGTGTACTCACATACATAAAATAAATACATCTTTAAAAAAAAAAAAGTCCCATTGTTTTTTAAATTTTCAACATGTAAAAGTTCAAGATCTCTTTAAAATAGGAAGTCTCAACTGTGAGCTCCTATAAAGCTTAAAACAAGTTACATATCACTTATTCCAAGAGAGAAGAACCAAAGTACTACAATAAGATCAAAGGAAAGCCAAACTCCAGCAGTGTAACTAGCTCAGTGTCTGGAATCTGGGATTCACTCATGATCTTCTGGGCTCCAAGGGCTTAAAGACTCTGCCTCCCCAGTGCTGCCAGCTGCAGCACACAGTTTGTCTCAAAGGCTCAGGCTGGCTGCACTCCATACCTGTTCCTGTCCTAGGTAGCTGTACCATGGTCCTGGTACTTCTAATCTGTCAGGGTCTCCACTACAACTGAGGCTAGTCTCCCTGCTGACCCTGCCACATAATGTTAAGGCTCAGCTGCTTCCATGGCCCCTCTTATCCCGCAGCTCTCATGTCATCAAAACTAATACCATTGGAGAGGCTCTAACACATTACTAAGTTTGGTTGCCAGTTTGAGACACAGCCTTGCCCTCCCGCTGGCCCCAACCATAGCTTCTGTGTGCTGACCCTGATGAAATACCTCCCAGAAGATTTAATCACAGTAATTCTGGCCTCTTGATAATCACATCTGATTCTTCAGTCCCAGCTATAGAGTCTTCACCTAAAATGTCACACTAGATTTGTGACAGTTGGTTGCCTCCAATGAATCTCTCCTTGGCTTGAGGATAGCATCATTCCTGTATGTCAAGAATGCTCTGTGCTCTGTGTGTGCCTGTGTCTAACTCACCTCTTTTCGTTAGAATACCAATCATGTTAAATTAGGACCAGCCCCCAAAGGTCTCATTACTTCATATCACGGTAAAGATCCCATCTCCAAATATAGCCATGTGAAGTACTGGAAGTAAAACTTCTGTGTAGGAATTTTGAAGCGAGGAATTTTCAGTCCTAACACAGGAAATGTTTTTAGAAATTAGAGATTAAGATAAAATAGGACGTGAGGAAAATAAGTACCAGAAAAAAGTGGCTTTGAAGAATGTGAGTAAAAATGGCTATATGTAGACAAACTTGACCTTTGCTTATATACCATCCTTTCTGACAACAGTTTGTCTACAAGTATAAATGGCTGGCTGTCCCTGCCATGGGACACACGATGAAGCCAAGATAGCTGGTGATGGTGCTGTGACCCTTGTATCTTCCAGAGACTTCCTGCTTGGTGCATTCCAGAAGGAATCCCAGAGGGACCCACTGAGCAGCTCATGAAAGGGAAGATCACATTTTTCCCGGTGGGGAACGCTGTGGAGGCTCTCTGCATCTTGCACCTTTTGCAACTCATTGCCTGACTCACAACATATTAAGACAACATGGAAATTTCAGCTCCTGAGTGGGAATAAGGATCAGTCTCTGAGATGGCAAAAATCGTCTAGAGCACTTGATACCAATCCTATTCATCCTAAAACTATTAGATCATATGAATAGCCTAATATAGACACATAACAGTAGCATCCACTAACACAAAATGGGAATAAGACCAGGTGAAGTGGACAGAGGTGATATAATCAGTATCTTGTTGGTTAATTTGATTAAAATTAGAACATTTGAGCCCATGATAAATCTCTTACTTTGTGTTTAAACCCTATATCCAAAAAATAAACAGGTCCAAGAGACTGAAATCATTGTTGCTAAAAACTCCTAATGACATGAAACATTGTAACAGAGAACAAAAATCTAGTGTAACCAATAGGAAATCTCAGCAGACATCCTAGATAGGAGTGTAGATGCAATCTTCCTGGGGGATGTTTCATCCCTGACACCTAACATACATACATACATACATACAATACATATGCATATGTGTGCATACTATATATACACACATGTGTGCACATGCATACACACACATAAACTAAATTAGAGGAATAGAGGAAACACAGGAAGAACTGGAGGAGTAACAGGGAGGATGGAATGCTATAAATTCAGTATTCTTGTATGACTTTTCAAAAAATAGTTGAATTAAAAAATATACACAAAGCATATGAAAAGCCCATGATGAAATCCATTACCTTTTGTGCTAACTTTTAAATTAATAATATAAAATAAAATTTAAAAAAACCAAAAGGCTCCCCCATATGTGGAATGGCTGAGAACACTGCAGTTACTTTATCATAGCACACACACACACACACAACACACACGACAGTGAAGGACAGTTGTGTCAATGCCATGGGGAACAACTATCTCTGAAGCTGTAACTAATAAAAATGTCTTCAGCAGCACTCTTCAGGATAGGGCAGGGGTACCGTGCATTTTCAGTGCCGCAGGGATGGTTTTAGAGGGAATTTCCAATAAGCAGCGTCCTGACCTGTGTCTGATTCAGACATTCTGAGCAAGTTCTGTTAATCTAGAAATTCCTGGATTAGAGAGTCTGAGAAACCTAATTATACTGGGATAAAAGTGCCTAAAGCTTGAATTGTCTTTTTTAAAAAAAATATATTTGGAAGCTGTTCTAGTTTGCTTTCTATTACTGTGATAAGCACATGACCAAAAGCAACTTGGAGGAAAAGGATTTATTTGGCTTGCTGGTCACAGTTCATCACTGAGAAAAAGTCAGAGCAGACACTCAAACGCCTGGAGGTCAAAACTGAATGCAAAGACCATGAAGGAGTGGGGCTTCCCGGCTTGTTCTTACGTGCAGCTACTGTTCCTGTAGCATCCAGGACCACCTGCCCAGAGGTGGCATTGCCTGCAGTGGGCAGGACTCTCTCACATCAGTCATTAATCCATGTCCCACAGATTTGCACACAGGCCAACTTGATGGGGGGATTTTCTTACTGAGGTTTCTGCTTCCCAGATGACCCAATTTATCTCAGATCAACAACAACAACAAACAACAACAACAACAAATTATCCAGCCCAGAAGTGAACTTTGTCTCTTAACTCCATTTATTTGCAGTATGAAAACAGAAGGGTGCACACAGCATAGATCTGGGCAAGTTTTTTAAACTGAACACATTTTTTAGCACCAGGTTGAAAACCATGGTGAGCACCGTGGGATCCTCTATGTGACTGCGGACATGACCTTTTTACAAGCAGCTGCTTAATTTTCATCATTCTTATTTGTGTGAGCCTTTGTACATGGAGGACTTTGCTGTTTGGCGTCTTCTGCTCAACCTTGTGTATGCGTTGCTCACAGATGCTATTGCAGGCAATTGGCAATAGTTTATCCTTGTGGCTACCAGGGAATCCACTGTATAGATATACCTCACTCTGGGTAGCTCTCCTGTTTAAACAGATGAGCTTCTGAGTAGCTGCTTTTAGTTTGAGATGCTCATGAATAGTTTTGAAATGGGGCATGTGTGCTATAATCCATCTGCAGTGAGCTTGCTAGGACCACGCCATAGCTTAGGCTGCTGTTGTAGATATGCTACAGAAGTCTGGGGGACTCAGATATCAGCTATTCACTTCCCACTCTTCCAGGAGCTAGAGAACACGAGGCATCTAGGGAGGGTGCTCTTCCTGGATTCCAGCCAGCTCTCTTCTTGCAGCAGCCTTAGAGTAAAGTAAGCTCCCAAGGCTCCTGTGTCTTTTTATAAAGGTCCTAGCTCCAGATATGGGGACTCCACTCTCATGACTCAGTCACCTCTGAAAGCCCCCACCTCAAGATAATACACACTGACAACTGGGGCTTCAACATATACATTTTAGCAGGATACAGATGTTTAGTCCACCATAAGCTGCCGTAGTAAAACACAGACTGAGTATCTTAAACAGAAACTGAGAAGTGCTAGATTATAGAGTCTCAGACAGACTGGTTTCTTCTGGGGTTTCATTTTGCAGACAGCCAGTTTCTCATTGGATCATATATGGCTTTCCCTCTATGTATGTGTATTATTAGCTTTAGGTTACTAGATTAAAATTCCTAAGACAATTAAGTTATAAAGGAAAAATATTTATATAGCTCACAGATAAGAGTCCAGTCCAAGACTGGACAGTTCCGTAGTGTCGGGCACCTTGTACAGGCAGTACAACTTACATCATGGACAAGTTAGAAGAAGAGAGAGGCTGGGAAGCTAACATCCCACATTCCCTATAAGGATGTACTCCAATGGCCTAAGGACCTTCCACCCTCTGTGTCTCCCAAAGTCTTCATCCCTCAACAATAGTGCAGTCTTTGGATTAAACTTGGAGGAGAGTATCCCTATTTGCTGTTAGCATGAGACTGTGTTCTGACTTCATCCTCTGAGGATGCCCATCTTATTGAATTAGAGCTCATCTCAGTGGCCAAATTTAACCTGACTCTCATCTTTAAAACCCTTGTCCCCAAAAGTCATTCTGAGGTGCAGAAGATGAAGACTTCAGTGTTCCAGTTGTGAAAGGACATTTTTCATTCAGCCTATAGTAGTAGCCATTCTCTTTCAAGGCTGGATGTTATCTTAATGCCTGTGGCTGCTTCCCTATTGCATTTGTTAAGATTCTGACCCACAGCCTTAGTCTGTGGAACCTTCAGGTAGTAACTAAGTCAGGAGAGTACAGCCCTTCAGAATGAGGTGAGAGGCCCTGGGGAAGGGACCATAGAGAATCAGTTAGACTCTTCCCCTTTGACACAGATACCATTCTGTCTGCATCTTGGCTTTAGTCTTCACAGACTTCAGAAAATTGGGAATGGATTTATCCCACTTCTGGGCTCCTCAGCTTCTGTTACGTTCATCCATTTCTTTCAGGAAGTATGTTTCCAGGGTTGGAACACACACATTTGAACTTAGTGGTGCTGTCAAACCTTCTCCAAGGTTGCAACCACAGACTCCACAGCCCACCCCATCTGTTTGCTTTACAGTGGGTACCACTCATGGATGAAAGCTTCAGGAAGTCCTCCAAAGCCTGTGGAGCCAGTCTACCTGAGAATTTCTCCATAAGTCAAATATTCAGCCAAGCTGTGGCAGCAAGAAGCATCAACCGCCCCATGCTTCAGGCAGCCGTTGCTCTCAAAAAGAAAGGTAAGAGTCTTATACTGCCCATTCCATGGCTCAGCTACACCAGAGCCCCTAAGAAGCTGAGGTCAGAATACTATTAAGTGTGTTTCAAGGTCTTAGATCTGAAATACTCTTAAAGCAAGCACCAGAGCCTCTTTGAGACATGAGACAACTCTGTACTGTTAGGATCCTGGAGAAATGACATAACTGTTTAAAATAAAGCAATTACCAGTAACTGCTTTATAAACAAAATCCTGCCCTTTGGTTGGTACTAATTAGTATCAATAATTATTCAAATGAGCAAAACTTTTGCCACAGTTTTAAAAACACAGCTTTTAAGCAACTCTGACTTCCCCACTGTTTGAGTGTCAGAGTTTTGGTCTTTGGGTGTCAGAATAGTGCTAGGAGCTGGTGTGGGTTGAGATGAGGTCATGTGGTCTAAGACACAAGGCCAAAACCATTCATTAGCAGGTATTTTATTTTAGTGCCTGCCTCCTCTTCATAAGCATCAATGACACCATCCACATCAGACTTACATCATTGTGTTCACGGCATCTGACGCAATCTACCTGTGCTGCTATAACAGACAACCTGAGACTAGAGAGGTAAAGGACAGGTATTGCTTCTTATAGTTCTGGAGTCTGGGAAGCACAAGATCAAGAGGCCTCTATCTGAGAGGGCTTCCATGATGTATCTCACCATGTTGCAAAAGGAGAGGGCAGGATAGAGTGTGAATGATGGAGAGACAAGACATCCCACCTTGCAGGCCCAGCTATTTTACAACAAGTACAGATTTCCTACCTGAAGGCAGCGTTCCCATGGCCTGGAATTGTTAGCCATTTGCCCCCAACCCTATAATAGTAGGAATTAAATTTCCAACACAAGTGTTTGGGAAACATACACAGGCAAGCCATAGCCCAGCCCATGTTCCACCTCTTCCCTCATTGGCTCATCTGTGTCTTGTTTCCAATATCTCTTGTTTCTTGACATGGTTGACTGGGTAGACAGAGCCAGGAGATGAAGCTATCTCTATTTGGATTTCTCCAGTTTTGAAATGGGAATGAGGTTCCTGATGGTCCAGGCGAGTGTTATTTTATAGAGGGCAAGAGGCCCTCATGCTCACAGATGAGCACGCAGGACACCAGAAATTTAAACACGCAAGGTTGTTTCTTCAAAGGAATATGTATACCTGCTTTCTGCTGGAGACGCTGGGGATGAACGTAGTTAACCTGTGGTGACCCATGGTATCTGGAAAGCCAGCCCACATTTGAATTCTCCAGACTATTATGTTTATTTCAGTCGTTCTGAGTTAATAGAACCCATCTTTATGGAAGAGGCCATATGTACTTTGTAAAGAGTTTCAATGTATACATGTCTTATGCTTTGTTTTACACATGGGATTGAGTTAATTATAATCAGGAAACGTTTTCCAAAATTGTGCTGTGCTTAAATATGCCTAAAATAAACTGCCTGGTGTCAGACTCTAGAACCAACATGTGCTACTGAGTTGCTCTGGACCAATTTCCTCTTGCCTTCCCACCACGATGGTCACAGAGATCCTCATTGTCTTTAAACATAGGCGGAGTTTTCATTAGTATAGACTCCATAGGAGCATTGGACGTCACTGTGGGTTCTGAGCAGTGTATGCCATGTTCATCTGTCAACATGGGATAGGTAGGTCTTCCCTCCCAGCCACAGAAGTGGAGAGAACCACATGAGCTGAGGAAACTTAGACACCCTTATAAAATGAGGCAATCGTGTCAGAATACTGACAGTTAAGGAGGAGAGACTGGTCTTCAAAAAGCTCCACACTCAGGACTGTGCCAGGCAGTGCTCATGAGTAAGGTGATTCTTTCTCAGCTCCTCTAATGAAAGCTATGTATGTAGAGATTGGAGTCAGTTATCAGGAGCTGCAGTAGGGACTTCCTCATCCTCTGGGGCCCCTTGGAGGTACCCAAAGTATTGCCAGACAGAGCTTTCTCTATAGCTGATCCAATCTCTGCTAACTTCCTACTCAGGATTCACAACGTGCATTGTCACCAACAACTGGCTGGACGACAGTGACAAGAGAGGCAGCCTGGCCCAGATAATGTGTGAGCTGAGCCAACACTTTGACTTCCTAATAGAGTCCTGTCAGGTCGGGATGATCAAGCCTGAGCCTCAGATCTACAAGTTTGTCCTGGACACCCTGAAGGCAAAACCCAATGAGGTTTGTAGGTGTTCCCTTTTGGGGGAAAGTGTGCTCCACAGATCTTGCAACAAGGAAGCCATTGAGTTTACAGACTGGGGTGCATCTGGGGAATGGCAGCACAGTCTTAGGCTATTCCTTCTGTGTCAGAAGGAATGTTTTTGACATGTAGCTTAGTCCAGAATGTTCCATTGATGTAGCCCTTCTGTGGCTGTAGGTTACATCAGATACTGTTAGAGCAGCTGCTCCAAGTTTACTCATGAAGAAGCAGAGACCCTGGGAGACTGCCAAGAACACAAAGCTAGTGAGAGTCACCCCACAAAAGGGTGATCAGGAGTGGATCTCCTTCTGCCATGCCTCCCGGCCTAATCCCTGCCCATGCATCATGTCCCACTTGAATTCTGTCTCTGTCCATTAAATGTTCTAGGGAGACACTATGCTGAAACCCTGTATTATGCTCTTGTACTCTAATCTTAAAGGGTAAAGGAAAGGTCCCTCTCCTTTGTGTGCTATCCCTTCCCCTGCTGAACCCACCTCACCACATGATGCCACATCAAAACCTAGACCCCCCTGCTCCATCCCTGAGGATCCATGGTCTTCATTTCCTCACCATAGAGCTGCCCCTGGTCCTGTTCTCCTTTTGAGGTTCTCTTCACACACGATGCTTCCTCTAGCTGACGTCGTACTGTTTGGGTCCAGGTTGTTTTCCTAGATGACTTTGGAAGTAATCTGAAGCCAGCCCGTGACATGGGGATGGTTACCATCCTGGTCCGTGACACAGCCTCAGCTCTGAGAGAACTGGAGAAGGTCACGGGGACACAGGTAACTTTAGTTCTGAGCAGAGTCTGGGTCCTTGATACCTATGGTTTAGGAAATCCACACCCCCAACCAACATGTATCCATTTCTTTCTGTGCAGGCAGTAAGCAGAAGTTTAAACCAACGTTTTGCAAGCTAGGAAACTAATACAAAAGAAAGGCACTCAGGCTGGAAGATGGCTCAGTTGACAAGTGTCTATCATGTAAACATGAGGACTGAATGTGATCTCAAGCATTTGCATGGAGTCTGGGCTCAGTGGTACATGCACATAATCCTAGCACTGAGGATACAGAGACAGGTAGATCTTTGGAGCTCTGATCAGAGTCTAGCCAGTTAATACACTCATATTTGGAAATACTGGGATCTAGAAACTCATCATATGTGTTTCAGGGGAAGACACAATTCAGCTTATAACCTAACAGCTTACACTTTAATAAATATATAGATTTGTTTAGTACAATAAATCAAATAAATTAATTAATAAGTAAAAAAAAAAAATGTAGAATAAACAACACAAGACCTGAAGTATCTTGCCCAAGCTTAGCTTGTTCTCTCTAGGCCTAGAAGTCTTATAAGCAGAGAGGAAACTGAGGCCAAGTTGAATCAAATCATTCATCCTCTCTGTTGCTAAGTTTGTCCCTTCCTCCCAGTAAGCTAGGTACATGTTCTACATCCTTCCTTTCTTACATCAGTTATGAGGAAGTATAGTGTATGGCCCAGAGAGTGATCCACTATGACCATACTTTGGCTTTGAATGAGTGAATATATTAAGAATGTAGCAAGCCAAAGTAAAAGAATAAATACCAAGAGATAGATAGATGATAGGTAGATAGAAGATGATAGATAACTGAATAAATAGATAGATTAGATGAAGATAGATAGATAGATAGATAGATATCAAAACGTCACCAAACTGGGTACTCAAAACATCTGGCAGAAATCATTTGGGAAGCCCATTTAAAGGAGCCAGATAGGAGTTTCTGTTAGAGTCCCAAGCAGAGCAAAGTGTCCCCTGTGGTGAGGCTTCCAGGAGAAAGAAACAAATAGCAGAAAGGTGACATCATCAAATCAGGGCCTTATAAACATCCAGCAGAAACAGGCTGGGGAGGATGAGGACATTAGCTGGAGTTCTCAGTTGAGCTTTCTTTCCATGGCTGAGCTTCCCACAGTAGCAGGTACTGTTACATCATGTCGTAAACAAACAATAGCAATCCTGTGATGGGAGTGGTTCACCTTCTGTCTTAGTGAGGGTTTTCATTGCTGTGAAGAGACACCATGACCAAGGCAACTCTTATAAAGGACAGTATTTAATTGGGGCTGGCTATAAGTTCAGGTTCTGTTCATTATCAAGGTAGAAGCACGGCAGAGTCCAGGCAGTCATGGTGCTGGAGGAGTTGAGAGTTCTACATCTTCATGGAAAGGAAGCCAGGAACAGAGTGTTGTCAGGCAGCTAGGAGGAGATTCTCAAAGCCCACCTCCACAGTGACACAGTTCTTCCAACAAGGCCACACCTACTCTAATAAGGCCACACCTCCTAATAGTGCCACTCCCCGGGTCAAGCATATTCAAACCACCACAACTTCTCATGATGCTTTTACTCCTGGGCTGCTCTGCTTTTTCTCTCCCCTCCCAGACAAGGGGCCTTGGAGAATACTTTGAGACAAACATGCTTGTGGGGGTAGGGCAACCCCACTTCCAGAGCCAGCTTCTCAGTCAGCTCAAACAATATCTGACAATTTCCCGGTGTTCTGTACATCACAGGAAGCTACGGGGAGAATCATTATTATGTCCTTGTCTCCAGTACTTTAAAGTTGTGGTAAAATACTTTTAGCAGGAAGTTTACTGTCTTAGTCATTTTAAAGTGAGCAGTTCTAGGGTGTTAGGTACATTCAGAACACTGTGCAGTCAACTCCATCCACCTCCAGACTCTTCCGTTAAAAGAAAAGCCAAAACCTTGTACTTGTTAAGTAATGACTCACACTAAACTCTACTTTCTCTCTAAGAGTCTGACTTCTGGGTCCCTTGTATGAGTGAATCACTTACTGTTCATTTTACTTAGTACAATGTTCTAAAGGCTCATCCATATGTGTGTGACCTAGGTGGGACTCCCTTTCTGATCTGGGAAGCCTCTTCTGTCTTTAAAAGTGGAGTAAAGTCTAGTTTTAGAGGGTAGGTAACAGAGTTGTGAAGCACAGCTTTCTTAGGACTAGGGCAAGTGTAGCAGTGAAGGCTGGGTAACCGGGACAGGCGACGCTCGAGCATTAGGAGACTTACCTGCACATGTGCTCAGTAGCTCATCCTATGATATTGATGCTTTGGGAACTGACACCTGTAACATAAGGAAGGGAGTATTCTGGAACTTTCCTCTTCACCTAGATGTTTTCCAAAGACAGGTCAAGGGGAGCCCTCTGGATCTCCAGAGGACAAGGACAAGGACCAAGACACAGACTGTTAAGGGGCTGGGCTCTCTGAAATTCACATACTGAAATGGCAATATCCAGTATCTCAGAATGTGGCTGGATTTGAACACAGGGCCTTGGAAGAGGTGATTAAGGAAACAGGAGACCAGCAAGGGGAACTGCAACCTAATGTGACTGATTTCCATGTAAGAAGTAGAGACTAAGCTATGGGGCACAGAGGGACACATGAGGAAAGACACAGAGCAGCATGGCAATCTATAAACATAGATCTCAGGAGAAACTGGCCCTGCCTACACCTTTATCTCAGACTTCTGTCCTCCCAAACTGAGGAAAAGTTGCCTGTCATTGAAAGCAGCCACCCAGCCTATGGAAGTCTATGGTGAAAATTTGAACAGTCTAAGTCAGGCACAGAGTCAGGCTGCAGCTCACTGAGAGGCACAGAGTAGGACTGCAGCTGACAGAAGAGAGATCCCTTCCTAAAGAACATCATAGAGAGGCAGCAGCTGTGCCTGGCCTGCCTCTGGTGGCCATCTGAGGACTTCTGTGGAGGATGGTCTGAAACCACAGAGATGTACAAATCTTGTGTTTTTCTGGCTCATATGATGTTCGTTTGGCAGCCCCAGGGACTTGGTGGAACACTGCCAGTCATTTGGGGACTTGGGATGACAGAGAACCTACTGTCACCAGCTGAGGGCTTTTAAAATCTCATAGGATGTCCAGTGAAAAGATAGGAGATGAGAGACTATAGAGAGTCATATGTGGGTTTTGTTGGCTTGACCAGGGCGCTATGCGCTCCTCTCTGCATTCCATCGGCCAGAACTCAGTCACAGGACTCCAGTGGACTGAGACAGCTGATGGAGTCCAGCCATGTCCAATCTGGAGGGGGTTGATTCAGGAGGGGTGGCAAGGGTGATATCTGGGGTCTCACTGTTCTTCACTGTGCCCGTCATACTTTCAGTTTCCTGAAGCCCCTCTGCCAGTCCCGTGCAATCCAAATGATGTCAGCCATGGGTATGTGACAGTGAAGGTAAGTCAACCAACTTCTCTCTGACCACAGGACATAGATGATATGTGAAATAACAGGGACCGTTGAGTTGTCAGTCCACAAAGGTACAGATGGGAAAACAAGAGAACAGAGCATGGTAAATGGGCAGAGCCCTTGGTGGAGCATACACTTCTGATTGGCCAGGACTTGGTCATGTGACTACATCGACTATTACCAGGGGAAGGCATGTCTAGAAATGCCAGTTTGTTTCAGGGAGATGGGATAAAGCAGACATTAGAAGCCCTGATGGTCACCTTGCCAATAGAGCCATCCAAAAAGGACTGTGCAGTTATATTTAAGAAGCAATCCGCTGAGGAGCGGAGACAGCTAAGCCAGTCAGGCACTCACAGTGCAAGCATGAGAACCTGAATACCATGTGAAAACTAAAGCTAGGTGTGGTCGTGTGTGTTGGTAATCAAAACCACTGGAAGGCGGAAACAAATGGATCCCTGGGGCTCGCTCACCAGCAAGAGTGGCTTACTTTGTGAGTTCCAGGCCAGTGAGAGGTTCTATCTATCAGTAATAAATAAAAATAAATAAATAAATAAATAAATAAATAAATAAATAAATAAATTGGGTCACTCTTAGAGAATGTGCCTTAGTTATTTTTTATTGCTGTTATAAAATATCATGACCAAGGCAACTTATAGAAGAAAGAGTTTAATTGGGCTTGTGATTTCAGAGGATTAGGGTTTATGATAGTTCAGCAAAGGCATGGCAACAAGTGGCTGGAGCAGCAGTTGAGAGCTCACATCTTTATCCCCAAGCAGGAGGTAGAGAGAGCACATTGGGAACAGCACAAACCCATCCAACAAGGCCACACCTCCTAATTCTTCCCAAGCAGTTCCACCTACTGGAGACCAATTAACCAAACACATGGGTGCATGGGAATTATTCTCATTCAGACTACCACAGGATGATACCCAAAGTTGACCTCTGCCTGTCAGTCATGCATGCACATGCACCCTTGCATACATCACCAGCCATCACGCACACACACACACAAACACAAAGTAAACAGATTTTCATAAAGTAGACCTAGAATTCTACATGTCATCATTTGTTTTGTAGAAAATCGGCTCCCACTTGAAAATTATGAAACATTGCTAGTACTAAGTCGCTTAAGAGGAAAGAAGCAGGAAGCTAAATTGTTTTGATTCTGTTTGATCCCAATTGCAGAATCTTTTCACATCATAGTTAAAAACACCTGGTGTGTAACCCACATTAGCCACTGATAGCTCCAGCCATTGTTACCTAGCCTTTGGGTCTTTGAGCCTTTGAGCTGAGGTGACTGGGTCAGGCAAGGTCAGATTATCCCCTGCAATGGCTGTGAAATGTCACCTGCATAAGGAAGACCGCTTTTGCCTGAATTGACACCAAGATTACTGTCACACCCCTCTCTTCCACAGCCAGGGACCCGCCTGCACTTTGTAGAGATGGGCTCTGGCCCTGCCATATGCCTCTGCCATGGGTTTCCTGAGAGCTGGTTTTCTTGGAGGTACCAGGTAAGGGAAACTGAGGAAGATGCTTCCCAATCAGGGTGAGAAAGAGGTGGTTTAGATGGTGTAGGCCAGCCTGGGATGTTATGGAGGAATCATCCAAATTGTGACCATGTGGCCTTAACAGTGCTGGCTATAGGAAGTTTCTTGGGGCTATATTGATTCTCAAGACATCTGCATTACAAGTTGGCTCTTGAGGACATTCTGCACCTCTACTGGGAAATCTTAGTAATGAACACAGTAATATGCAGCAGCTTTGTCAGACAAGATGTTCTGCTCAGTGTGCTCTGATGCAGGGTACAACCCCACCACTGTCCATGGCAGTCTTAGGAGATGGGCTCCATCTAGCTCCATGGGAATGAGACTAACAAACGCCATGTGGCACTTTAGTAGAGCCATTTACAAGTCAGAGGGGGGAAGAGATACAAGCAAGGAGCATCAGCTAGGGACCGGTGAGTCTACATGGCCATGCCTTTGAAACTGATTTGTTTTCCAGATCCCTGCTCTGGCCCAGGCTGGCTTTCGTGTTCTAGCTATAGACATGAAAGGCTATGGAGACTCATCTTCTCCTCCTGGTGAGTTGGCTGCTTTATAGATTATAGATGTCCTGTATGGCCATGTTCTCTGGTCAACATCTCTAGTCTCTCTGAGCTCTCCAGGCCCCTCGAGCTTGCCCTGTTCAGGAAGAACCCATCTGATGAAGCTCTGATCCTCTCCTGCAGTGTCCATATCTTTGGTCTTAGATTGCTCCTGCTCTGTACACTCTGAGTGACCAGGAGGCACACAGACTTGTGCTCGAAGGAGCCCTCTGCTGGTCATCAGGGATGTAGAATGTAGGATAGAGCATCTATTTCTAGAAAGGTTTTCATATGCCTAGCTGAAAGACTGAATCTGATACCTCAGCTTTCCCTCCCCTCTGCCCATTTTCTCTATGAAGGTGGCTGCTCTTGATGCCTCACGTCACGGGCTCATACAAAAGCTAACCTTTCATGACTGGCTGATCTCATCTACTGTGCTGTCTCTGTGTTTATCCCTGTTGAATTGTAGCTGTTCCTCACTTTCAGATGAATGGCATTCAGTGTTCAAACCACCATCTGCCTATATATTCCTCCTCCAAAGACCCCCATCTTTTGACTACTTTGATTAGCACTGCTCTAAACATGGGTATCACAATTGCACACGTGTGCACGCACGCGCGCCACACACACACATACCTGTGCATCTCTATCTTCCATTCTTTAGAACTGCTGGATTCTGTAACCACTGTAGTCAGATCTAAGCCCTGCGGCTCCAGAACCCAACAATGAGCATTAAATAGCTTCTCTATCCTGAGGCCACTTGTAAGTTTATGAGCATTTTTCTGATAGGAAGAGTCCTTCACTTGTATCAGGTTCAGGAGAGACCTTAGCTCAAAGGTCGTCTGGAGCCCAGGTGTGGAGGCAAGGACATGATGCAGCCAGGCTGAACACAGCTCCTCCAAAGAGCAGCGATGCTGTTGACAGCTGGGCTCTAATCTGCTTCCCACTGCTCTTAACCACAGTGATCACACCTGGCACGCCTGGCTCCTGTGCTTGAAGCCTGCTGACCTAGACTGAGGCTTTGGCCACTCACAGGACCATCCTCCACTTCCCTTGACATGTCATGCTGGAGGGAATGGTGGGTCATTCCCTACATGTGGCAGTGTCTGCTCAGTGTCTCTTGCCTCCTTGAAGGACATGAAACTCAACTACAGACTAAAGGGAAGCTTTCATCCTCAGAGCCCAGGGAAGTCAGATTTCTACTGTTAGTAAGCTTTATATTTCCTTCAGGATAGTCTGCTTGGAATTGCCTAGGTATGATGAGTGATGTAACAACATTCTGAATAGAGCCAATTAAAAGAGAAGGATTAGTCCCTGAAAGTCTGGATGCCCTAGTGTTGGGGAATTCGAGAGCAGGGAAGGGGGAATGGGTGGATGGGGGGCACACACTCATAGAAGTAAGAAGAGAGAGATGGGATAAGGGGTTTTGGAGGGTAATGGGGAGAGGGGATAACATTTGAAAGGTAAATAAATAAAATATCCAATTAAAAAGCAGATAATGGAACTGGCAAAAAAAAAAAAAGAGAGAGAGAGAAAAATTAGAACTTTTATTAATTTTATTAGTTGTTTTATATTTTCATTCCCAATGTAATCTTCAGGTACAATGCAGTCCTTATCAAAATTCCAATGGTTTCTTTTCCCCTATGAGACAAGGACTTGCTATGTATTCCATCGGCTGGTTTCAAATTCGCTCCCTCACTCTACCTCCCAAGTGCTGAAGGGCATATTTTTTTACACAGAAATAGAGAAATTTTACAATTTATGCAGTACCACACATGCCCACAAAGAATTGTGTGCATTTGAGAAAAACCACAAATCTGTAGGGATTTGAAATTAAATGTTGTGATTTTAAACATTATTCCAAGTTCATAGTAGTTAAGTGGTATGATTACCAGTATAAAGACAGAGGGCAGAGGGTCCAACAAACGGAACAGACTAGAAAGCTTAGAAGTAAAACTCTCTCTCTCTCTCTCTCTCTCTCTCTCTCTCTCTCTCTCTCTCTCTCAACTGGCATTTAACAAGGGTTCCAGAAACACACTGCAAGGAGGAGCTAGTTCTTCAGTAAGTGACAGAAGCTCAAAAGCTCAAACAGAATCAAATTAGGCTTTTATTTCATGTCATATTCAAAACCCAACTCAAAATAGACTTAAAAAGTAAACAGAATCAATATATTGGGAATTTTTTGTTTTGTTTTTGATAAAAGAGGATTTCTTGTTTATAAAATTAAAATCACATTTTCTCTCTTTCTGCTCTCTCTCTCTCTCTCTCTCTCTCTCTCTTGTGTGTGTGTGTGTGTGTGTGTGTGTGAGAGAGAGAGAGAGAGAGAGGACAGAGAGAGAGAGAGACAGAGAGAGAGAGACATGCAGACCACTGTAGTCTTGAACTCCCAGAGATCAGCCTGTCTCCACATCCTGGATGCTGAGGATAATTAAAGGCATGCTCCAGCATGCCTGACACTTATTCATTTATTCATTCACTCATTTCTAATTACAGAAATAGAAGAATATGCCATGGAATCGCTGTGTAAGGTAAGAAGCCTCTTCAGTAACACCTACAGCATCATTTTTATCCTGAGTTTCTCCCTGTCATGAGCTAGGAGCACAGGCGTCCATCTAAACCCCAGGAAAGCACAGTGCATAGCTTCTGTGCTGACTCTCACTGATCACAGAGGTGATAGTTCTAAATGACAGCCAGCAAGTATAAAGCATGGTGCGTCTCCCAAGTAAAATTAGGCAGCCTGAGGTTGCTGCCCACAGTTGACAAGTAGTAGATCCCAATTTGAAGCCTTCTCTACTCCACTCTCTCCACACCATCCTGGGTGTCCTCAACCACCAGCTCTATATGTAAACTGTGGCTTCCCTGACACAGATAAGCTTCCAGGCAGGACTGTTCCCCTGCCTCAGTTTCCCAGAGGTGACTCTTCTCATATTCAGTGTCTTGCTTGGGCCTCCCCACCAAATCCCAGGAACCCACTCCCATCTCCCATCCCACTGCCATCCACTCACCTAGCTTCACGTTTATTTCTGTTGGAATCCTCCCAGGATGGGTGCTCTGGGTTGCTCCAAAGAGCCACACTTCCTGCATGATGAAGAGAAAAATCCCTATCCTCCTCTCTTTGAGGTATCAGTAGTACATCCACTACTAGGAATTGATTGGCCCAAGAGAATTAATGATGAGAGAGCCCAGACCCCACTATTCAAAGCAGCTCTATCTGTACTAGCTTCAAGTGGAAACAGCCAAGCACCACTGGCTACTGACTGGGTGGGTACTACGCCATAATTTGTGCACTGGAAGGTTACTCAGCCACACAGAGTAGTGAAGCAGTGAACTCTGTCCTTGCATGAATAGATGCAGAAGCTACCAAGTTAAGCAGAAGCCAGTTACAAAAGACACACACCATGCATCTCCATTTATAGGGAGCGTTGAAAATAGGCAACCCAGAGGGAATGTAGACTAGCGGCTGCCAAGACACAAGGGAAACCGAAAGGAAGTGAAGCCTGCTGGGTACAGGGCTTTCCTCTAAGGCAGTGAAAGTTTTCTGATACTAGGATGGTGGTGACATTTTCACAACACTGATTATACTAAACCCACTGTTGTGTGGATTTTAAAGGGGCTAATCATCGGGTGCGGCATATTTATAACGCTCCTTTTGAAAGATCACCACAATAATTTTAGTGTGAAATTGTATTTTAACAGCTGAAATTGACTTCAAATATGAGGTCAGAGAAAATGTATTTAAGACTCATATCACTGCTCCACTTCAGGTGCCTATAAAGCTTTCTCAACACAGTTCCCTAAATACCTTGTAAAACCATTTCGCTCAACTACAACTCCTAAATTTGTGTGACAGTTCACCATGTGACTCATAGTTTTTCTAAAGCTGGGCACTCCTTTTATTTAATTTCCATCTTTAATCCACAAGTGATGTGTTCTGTCACACATAACGAGGTGTTTAATATCCACTCTAGAACAGTCACATCCAGGTAACTGACAGATGCATAACTGCACATAATCATCATTTTACCATGACAGCGCATGACATTCAGCCGACATCTTTCAAGAACGTATCGTCACTGATTATAGTCACTTTGCTACACAGTATGTCCCTTGAAACTTATCTACCCTTCTCTAGTTGTACATAAAGAAGTAAACAGAATTGATATATTGGGAGTTTTGTTTTTTAATAAAGAGGACTTCTTGTTTATAAAATTAAAATCTCATTTTCACTCTGTCTCTGTCCATCCTTCTCATGTCCACTGTCTCAGCCTTCTCAGTCCACTGTTAGCCATATTCTTCCATACTACCTCATAGATAACCATTCTAGACTTCATAAGAATGAGTCTCTGTCTCTCTCTCTCTCTCTCTCTCTCTCTCTCTCTCTCTTTCTCTCTCTCCCTCTCTGTTTCTATCTCTGTCTCTCTCTCTCTTTCAGCTTATTTTACTACACCATCACGTTCTCCATGTTGCTACAGATAAGTTGATTTCACCCTTTTGTGTGTGACTAGTATCCCTTATGTGTATGTGCCCTTAATGTTCTGTGTCTTTCATCAGCTGATGGACACTTGGGTTGAGGACACCATCTTTAGGCTCCTGTGAAAATGCTGCAGTAAACATAAGTGATTTTTATTTGGGGGTAGGAGCCTTTAGTCTACCCATAAGCCTCCTGTATATTTATAGCCTTGGGATTGCACATTGAGAATGCTGGATGCAGCATAGCAATAATATCGTTTAAAGTTCACTGGTGTTGGGAGATGCATCTACACCCAGCTGGTTCTTCTACTGTGTGTGGCTTTGGGTGTGGAAGTTTAACCTTTGCAGATCAGGCTCTGGGTTGTAAGATGCAATGAATCACTGGGGCTGTGCATTTTACACGGTTCTTAGGATCCAAGTGTGTGATTCTCAGCTTGTGGAGACTGCAGAGGACACTGAACTCACTCTGACCTCTATGATGAACTAGAATGTGGAAAGGTGCTCTTGTGTACTTCAGCAGAGTGTGTCACTGCTGAAGGTATCCTGGGGTCTGTTGAGTTCCTAGAAACAATGGCAGAACATGAAGTGAAGGTGTTTGTGTGTGCTTCCCCAGGACAGAACCCATGGTTTCTATCAGAGACTGCAAGAGGTCTCAGGACCCAGAGGGACCGCTGTGGTTCAGGAAGGGATAGGGGCTCTATGACTTGAGTTTCCCTGAGGCTTGTGCTGACAGTGTGTGGTGTAGAAGCAGGCGGCTAAGCTTCTCTCCGTCTTACCTGCCTGATGCCCTGTCTGTGTGCTCTTTTTTAAGGAGATGGTGACATTCCTGGACAAGCTGGTGAGTCATTCCCTCAGGGTGACCTCTCTGGAGAATTCTGAGGGGATCTTGGTAGCGAAAGGAGA